>JAHLSL010000053.1:2843830-2886095 GCA_025920805.1 Petroica traversi | reverse complement strand
AGGACCTTGCTGGGGCAGGACCTTGCTGGGGCAGGACCTTGCTGGGGTTCTCGGGGCCCCTTCAGGAACACCAGCTCCAGGCAGGGATCCATTTGCTGCCAGAGTCATCAGTTTGCTTTCCCTTAGCATTGTTTCTTATCACTACAGATCCTTTAAATTTATCTGCAAAACTTTTCTAAGCAAAGGGAAATTCATTTTGTGTGTGTTTGGTTGGTTTTTTTCTCTCTGCTCATTCTCCTCCCCTGTGAAGGAAAACCTGGGGTTCAGGAAGGGTGGTCGGTCCTATGAAGGCACCTGAAGTGGTGCCTTTTCTAACCAAAGGGAAGTTCATTCTGTGTGAGTTTGGTTGGTTTTTTTCTCTCTGCTCATTCTTCTCCTCCCCTGTGAAGGAAAACCTGGGGTTCAGGAAAGGTGGTCTGGTCCTATGGAGGCACCTGAAGTGGCATTCAGGCACTGAAGTGCAAAGAGCTGAAACTGCGTCAGAGCACGAGCTTCTGTTTGAACCATGTGCATATTTTATCTGCCTCTGAGATATTACTGTTCTTACTGCTCAGTGCCTCTCGCTTGCTCCTGTTCTTCTGGAGCTGTAGCTTTACCATGTGTCTTTAGGGCCCTGGTTCAAAGTGCATTGCAGAAGCCTGAGGGAGTCCTGAAGTAAATTTTGTATCTGAATCCCAGAGTACTGTCCTCATTTCTTTACAACATGGATTTCTTACTATGTTAGCAGTAGCACCAAATCAGTGTGCCACAGGAAAAGCTGGTTCTAGGCTCACAGTTTTAAGTCACGATAAGATTAATTTCCTAGTGAAAAGTGAACTTGGTGAGCCTTTAGCAACTGAGAAGTCGATTTTAAGTTTAACTTGATGCTGGCACTATCAGTGCAAAAGCACAAGCTGACAGTTCTCCCCTCTAAATCAAAGGGAGTTCATGGGTGGGTGTTCCTGCATCTACTTTGGAATTTATTCAGTAGCTTGTGATGCTCTGCATTTCCTCATGTGACAAGAATATCAGTCCTCTCTGTTCTTGCAGAGTTTAAAAGAGATGAGGGCTGGGCAGGGATGGTGGTGCTAGGTATTCTGCAGAAGGGAAAAAGATAAATTGGACCTTTTTGCTTTCTATGTATGGTTTATTTTATTACTCATAGCTGAATGCATTTTAATATGTATTTATATGAATAAGCAAATAGCTTCATTCGGAAGGAATTCTGCGTGCCTGTGCAGATCAAATGCTTTTTAACATTTTCAGAAAGTACTTCTCTTGCATACTTCATTGATCCTTTTTGTATTCCATACAAAATAACTAATGAATCAATTACCTCTAGTAAAAAAGAGCCCTCGCTTCCTTTCTCAGGTCTAGTGGGAAGAATTGTCTTCTCTGTGCAATTTGCAGTGGACAGAGGCAGACTCCAAACACACTCTGGCTGTGTGGGTGTCCCCTGTGCTTGTCACAGGCCCCAGTGAGAGGTCAGGGGGAGGCTGCAGGTGGGAAAGTGCTCCAGCTCACAGGGCTGCACGGGGCAAGCTGTGGCTCCAGGTGCTTCCCAGGGCTGTCTGAACTGGACCTGCTCTCTCACAGCTTGGACCAAGCCCCTCACCATCAGTGCTTGGTGGCAGAAAGCTGGCCTGTCATCTGCAGTAAGTGCATTCCATCACCTGCTGAGGGGGAGCTGGGGTGCCCTGGTTAAATGCACCAGCCATATATTGAATAATGGCTCTCTGCACTCTGCCTGCTGAAATAAGGTAGTTAAATCTTGCCTTTTAGGCTGATCAGGAAAGGCTTTGCCAGCCAAAAGCAGTACAGCAGTTGTGTCCCCAGGCCTCTGAGAGATAACTTGCCTCTGAAGTACAAGAGAGATGTCAATTCAAGAATTTTAGTGTGTTTTTACAGAGTGGAGTTTATCCTACGTACATCGCCAGGATTAAATGCTGCAACTGTTTGTAAATTTGCATTCAAAACAGCTGAGTTGCTTGTTTCCAAAAGCTGAATTACAAAGTGTAACACTGCCCAAGAGAAGAGCAATAAATTTCACATCAATGGGCTAATTGTTATACACTTCTTTTAAGATACACAGTAAAGCCATAAATTCATATAAATTTATTGCATTTTGTCTGGAAGGTTGCCCATGATGCTTTCTAGGAATGACAAAACATAGATATTTCTCACAGATATATTTGTAATTTAGTTGGTTCTTAGAATGAAATCTTTGATTCCAGATACTTGTTTTGATTTGTCTTAATAACTGGATTTAGCACCAGTCTTTGTTTTGGCTCTGTACTGCTGATTATGTGAGAGACAAATTGGTCTAAAGAACATACTTCTCACTCTCCTTCCTAGTTAGAAAAAATATAAAATGTCATAAAAAAATATAAAAAATATAAAATATCATAAAATATTATGATATTTATGGGCCTCACAGATCCATAATTGGCAAGATGCATTCAAATCCTCAGCTTTATAGATGCCAACAATTTCTTATGAGATTTTCTCTGTACTTTCTCCCATTCTTGTAGTGTTGGGAATCTTTTGTGTTTTGGTTGACATTGTGTCCTCTAGGATACTTCTAAACTTTCTAAAGGCCTTTCATTCCAGAATCCATTAGGCCCAGGATCTGAAGAAAATTAAAATTAATAGCTTGAGAATGCGTCTTAAGGTTGAAGGCTAATAGTTGAAAGACAATATCAGAGTAATATTAATCTAAGGGTATGATCAGAAACTCAAGTGAAAGTTAAGCTCCAAGTAAGGGGGGCAGCTGGTATGGTGGATGAAAATGAAAATGCCTGTTTTCCTGACGGACAGGAGGTGACAGACACTGGTACATTCACATGACTGAAACAGATTGTAACCCCCTGAATTGACACATTCCTCGTACTCGAGGTGTCTCAAGGATTTGTGTTTCTCTGCTGCTGTTGTTCAAAGCCTGAGTGAAATTCCAGCTCTGTCCAAATAAAACTTGCTGTCAGATTCAAATGGACTTCTATTCTTACCTCAAAAGCCATTAACAGATTACTTCAGTTAGGTTCATGTGTGATAAACTCAAATCTAATCAGAGATGACCTGCCAGGTATTCTATAGATCAAAAACCATTCATTCTAGCTTGTTCAAAAGGGTATATATATTTTTCTTCACGCTTCTGAAGAGTGGCTGGACTGATCTTGCTTGTCTTGAAAACAAAAATATGTGACTTTCTGGGTTGGCTTTTCATTGCACTTCCAGGCAGTAGAAAAAAGAGACCTAAAAGCAACATTCAAGAGTTGACTCTTGACAGATGAAAGCAAACCAGACTTCTTTGAAATTAAATTGGTACTTGATTTGCTTCCAGTGGTAACAGTTTGGTTTAATACAACTTGACTAGGTTAGTGTCATCCCCGAACATTTAACTTGAGAAATGCAATTGTTGTTAGCCAAGCAAATTTAATATTGTAATGTATAATCCAAGGGAGATTTGAGGAGGATTTGGGGTGTGAGTGTGTGTTTCTTTGTTTGAGGGGGTTGGTTTGTTCATTTGTTTGTTCTGAGAAACAGTTTGTGACACAAAAAAAATCCTGGTTTGTGGAGGGAGTGCCTGTGTTATGAAATTTGTCCAAACGATCATCTGACTGTTTGCTGACTGTGCCCAGAGTCATTTAGTTTCCCAGACCAGAAAAAGTCAGATGTTTTCAGCCCAGTGGAGCTGTTGATGCCGGGCTCTTTCCTCTCAGCATGTGCAGTGGAACATCTCAAAAGCAAACTAACCCTGAGCTCCCAGCAGGAGCAGCATCCCCTACATCATGCTGGAGCCATTTCTCCAGGATCCTGTTGGGATCCTTGTGTGGGGCTGTGCAGAAGGATCAGCTCCCTAGGAGCCCTGGCTGGCCCTGCTGCTGCTCTGGGTGTGCAGCTTTGACCTCACCTTCCAGCCAAGGTCCCCCAGCAGCAGCTGCAGCCCTGGGCAGAGCAGGAGATGCTCAGGTGAGCAGGGAGGTGCTGGGAGCTGCCAGCCCTGGGAGCTGCCAGCCCTGTGCCCAGTCCTGCTTTGGGCTCTCCCTGACTGAGGAGCCCCAAACTGTGAAGACCAGGCAGATGTGTAAAGGGACCTTTTATGGGTTGTTCTGTTTTGTTGGTTCTCTGGACTCCAGAACTCTGTGGTGTGGGGACTCTTTGTACCACATGCAGGAACTATAGATAACTGTGGGGATCACCAATTTATTACAGCTAAATGAGAGTGGTTTGTAAAAGGGAAAAGGAAATGGCATGTTTGGAATTCCTCCAGAGAAAGAGATCAAATGCATAATCTTCTTGCTGAATGAATGCCTGTTGTTTATGGAGGAGCTAAGAGCAAACTTGCTGTTTGGACAGCCTTTGTTGATGGACAGGTTTTGCACATTTTTGAGACCCATACTGCTCTCAGTATTTGCCATGGTATTAAAATCCCTCAAGCAGAAGTCCCTCAGTGCAGAGAATGCCTTTTCTTTGCTCTGTGGCACCTTCTGAATTAGCAGCACTGTGGATTGCTGCAGTACCTGCCAGACTTGTGCCTTTTCTGGAAAATGCTGGGAGTGTGTGAGACCCATGAATTCCAGCAGTGCCAGTGTGCCCTGTGTAGCATGAACTGAACATGAACAACCAGAGGGACTGTGGGACAGCTCTTGAATTGAAAGCCTGTTGATGCTGGAATATTTACAGGTCACAGAACCTGCTGGAGACCTTCACAACCCCTGCCTTCCTCCCCAGCTTCCAGGTGAGGAGAGGGCAGAAGGAAGGAGCACGAGGGGAGGCTTTTTATAACCTTCCAGACAGAGCAGCTCCTTCCCTTTCTTTTGGTGTGGTTTGGTCTTTGTTCTGGTCAGCCACGGGCTGCACACCTGCAATCTTGGAACTGGAAGGGCTTGACTGGGCTCTCTCAGTCTCTTTTGGATTAGTCCTCCTCTAAAGGCTTGATTCCAGCTACTGTTATTTGTGCTGTGGTCCAGATTTGCAATACTGAAATATTCGGGATTCAACCAATGGTCATGTTGCATTTGTGAAGAGATTATTGTAATCATACACCAGAGAATTTTTCTCTTTTTTGGCCCAGCTAGACTTCTCTCTAGAAAGTGTGAGTTACACTTAGGAATAATGAGGGTCTTTAGTTACATGATTACATGGTGCTTATTTTTTCCTTGAACAGCATTCTGCTTAATTTCAGCATACAGGATGATTCCACAAGGGGATAGAATTATGGCTGCATGAGCAAGTGCAAATCTGCCATTTCCTAATTTGTGAATGTCAGACTTTTTTTTCCCCACGTAAATACCTTTCCTGCACTAGAGGGTTTTTTTCCTTTTTTTTTAAATGTGGTGTATTTAAAAACTTTGCTGTCAGTCCCTCCATGAAAAAGATGCAAAATTCAATGTCCTTCTTCCTTGAAATAAAAAGCTCCTTCTCTTGTACCTCTTTCCTTTTGGATGCTGCACGGGAATGTTAAAGATTAAGGAAGTTACTTAGCTCTTTATTTTCTGTGTGGCATCTGTGCATTCATATTTTTTTGACAAATCTAATACTTTATCAAACTCTTGTCTTAAATAAGGCATAAGGGAGGTTCAGTTTAATAAAAAAAAAATTTAAATACCACAACCTGTGATTTTGTTTAACCCAAAGCAGAGTGAGGAAGTGCTGGAGCCCCTCTTGCAGATTTTCAGAAGTACAGGTTGCTGGATTCCTGAAGGAAACATTTTTGGCATACATGGAATAAAACTTTCTAAATGCAGATGATTTGAGCTAATAAAAATTCTCAGGACAAAAATGGTTGTGATCCCAGGGAGCCTGAGAATTTCAGTTCTTGGAGAAGTGCAACTTGCAGTGGTAGCAATGAGTGATCACATCAGGTTTGTGGTGATCCTCAGGGTGATATCCATGGTGTTCATTATCAAAAAATGTGGCTGGGCTAATTCACAAGAGCTAAATATATAAATCATTCTTGCCTTTTCTCTTTGAAGGCTTCTGGAGTAATGCCTGTTTATGTGTTTCCCCTACTCTTATTTCAGATTATTCCATTTCTTCCTGTTTTTTGTGTAGCTCCCTGACCTCCTGAGGACTGCCCAGCTGGCACATGAGGAGCCATCATTTGCATTTAAGCTTTAGAGTGTACAAGGCTTTTAATTCATAGACTGAAATAAGAATGTAACTTGCTTGCACAAAGGAAGCAAAATTCTGCTTCCTGGTGTGGACTAGATTGAGTAAGAAGCTCCAGTGTGACACAGAAGGAGAAAAACCCCCATGGAAGTCCTTTTCCTTTGCAGCCCTTCCCCAGTGTCCTCAGTGATTTTGTTCTGGGTGTTTGCTGCAGTTGAATGTTGCCAGTGGCCAGGGCTCTGCACATCGTCCTTGGGTACTTCTGTTTGAAATCTTTCTGCTCTGTGTGCTTTGTTTCTTGCCTGTGCACAATGCCTTGCCCTGCACTCTCACTTTTGCTGACACAACTATTTTTTGGAGCTGTACTATGACCTGTGGCAGGGAAACCATCCTGCTGATTTTTGTTTTTTTTTAATGGGTGGGGTGTGGGTAGAGCAGGGAGCTGGAGCTGGCAGGAACACCCAAACCCAAATTGCAGCCACAGCAGTGTCTCCTTGAGTGGGGCCTGTGGCATTTCCTTTGAATGCAAATTCTGTCCAAGTGTCTTAAGCTGCTATTGCGGGACTTATTAGAAGAGCATGTCAGAATTTGGTTTTGTAGCTACCTTGTAAGGGCACAAACTTGGATACTTCAGTCAGCATCTGAGTTTTGTGCAAGAGCTTACAGATTCATGATAATACGCCTCAGAACATGAGCAAGTGCAGCAAACAGCTCTGAATCACGTTGTCTTGACTTCAGCTCAGCTGAATAGGGTACCACTTGTAGGGACTTCGGTGCAAAAGGCTTAAATTAAATCATCTTCCTACTCCCCACCCCCAATTGGGCCCACTGCATTGTGACACATATTTTGTAAGACTGTGCTTAAATCAATTCTAAAAGCCATGGTTTTCATGCACCAGTGAAGCATAGATTTTATTTTTATTTAAGTTTGCTCTTGGGGTTTTGTTTCGTTTTGTGTTTTAGCTTGGAGTGTATGTACACCATGTGCTGTGCTTTAGCACACATTTTCCAAACCGTGTTCTATGCTTTTTGTTGTTTCAGCTGGATTTTATCTCCTGTTAGCAAGCTCTAACCAAGGTGTGGTGGCTGACAATAGGAGGCTGATGTAAACATTAACAAATTACCTCGGGCAGGAGGTGTTCTGGGCAAGGCCAGCAGCAGAACCTTTGCTCAGGTGCAGAATGTGACCCCAGGCTGCATGGCCAGGAGCTGGGAGCAGGTGCTGCCACTGCCCCTGCACAGGACAGGGCACTGGCAGAAGCCTTGGGGAGCACTGGTGTGTGAGGGCAGGGGCAGAGAACAGCAAAGCTGGAAGGTTTGTAGGCAAGGACAGCACTCTGAAGCATTTGAGCTCAGTGATTGGGGTACAGCTTCCTTCAGTACTGCAAAGGGATGAAGAGCTGAATCAGCTTGGCTGAGATTTGAGCTGTGATCCCACACGTTTTAAGCTGGGCTATCAGTCTGCAAACTGAAATGCTTCCCATCTGATTGCACTGGCCTCTTGGTACATACAGGAGGTCAGTCCTTTAGTGCAGTGAGTGTTTCTGGTTTTACACTGCATGAAAGCTTGCACTGGTAACCAATGGGACAATTGTTTCCTTTCTGTCATATCTCCCTTCTAAACTGTTTCTGTTAAACTTTGGGAGCCGTGCTCCTGCTGCAGCCATCTCACCTGGAAAACACCATGGAACAAGCAATTGCTGAGCTCCCAGGGCATGGCACTGCCCATGCTCACGTGGCAGCTCAGCAAGTGCTGTGTGCTGCCTGCTCACAATTCTGCCAAGTGGGGAAAAAAAGCCAAAAACCCTGGACCTGTTAGTAGTTCATCAGATGACACTATGAGAGATGAGGCATTATTGTCTACTGAACATTGAGTTTGTGAGGTGGGGAAAGGGCTGTATGGAAAAATTTTCACTCAGGTGATGGATATTTGGGTATTTTGGATGGTATTTTGGGTATTTTGGAATACCCAAAAGTTGCCTCTGCCTGTCTTTGGTGGCAGGGAGAAGAGCAACATCATTCCACTTTGCTAGAGGAAAATCCTATAGGAAATGCAAGCAAGAGATAAGTTTAAAATAATAAAATCTCCGTGCTGATCCCTGCTGACTTTAAACACCACTCAGGTGCACAGAAATTTCATGTGGAAGTTACAAGTGGTTTATGTTACTATAAAATGTGATTTTTTTAAAGGATGTTAAAAACAGATGAGGTGGTGGGGATGGTCAAAAAATACCAGTTTTGAAGAATTCCGGTATATGTTAAATGTTTCTGTTGCTTGCATAAAACCTGGAAAGAAGCACGAATCCCAGTAATCCATTTAGGAGACAGACACATACACACACCTTATTACATCCTTTTTGTCCTCTTACTGCCCTTCTAACTCGACTTGTCCCTTCAGCTCATTAGATCAGCTAACACATCAGTCATTTTGAGCAGAGGTTACTCACGTTTTTTCCCCTTTTCCTTGCAGGAGGGTTGCCCTGGTGCTTTGGAGAGTCCCCGTGGGGGAGTTGCAGCCCGGCTCGTCCCAGCACAGTGATCTCCCTGTGTCATGGTAGCGATCCCTCGCTGGACTCTGCTCCCTGCAGGGCAGCTCAGCTCCTGCCCTGCTGCCAGAGGCTCCTCCAGGCCCGTGGTGAGCAAACTTCACCTGTAGAGCTGCCAGCTGCTCACACCTGAGCTGCCTGCCTCGCTGCTGCTGCTGCTCACAGTCTGAGCTGTGAAACACAGTTCTGTTTGATTGCCAGGGTGCTTCCAGCTTTGGGAAAGCAAGAGACTCTGTTTTAGAGTATTTAATGTTCCTAGGATTCATCTAAAATATAAGGTTTCTTAAAATTAGATGTACAGTTTGTGTCACTGCTTTGTTTCCTAAGTCCCCTTCGGGAGGGAGACTGGGTTTACCAGCTCTGTGCTGTTTCCTGAAAAAATGATGAGGTTTTTATTAGGTTAAGAAGTTTCCATATGTACATTTGCCTGTCTGTCCTCTAAGGCCAGTTTCCATCAGTCTTATTCCCATTTCCTAAAGCAGCTGTATCCCCATGTACTTTTCATTCTCCAGGCGTGCCAATGCAGTTAGAGCAGGAGTCTCAGTTTTTTCAGTCTCACAAGACAACTGCACAGTACCTCATGCCTTGACCATTTTCTCGTGCCGAGTGCTTAGAACAAGCTTTGGGTAAAGTTTGTCATTCAGAATTGTTTGGGATTGTTTTGTGTTGTAAAAGTGTCAATTGAAAATAGGTTGTTTGGGAGCTAACACTGCAAAACAAGCCTGACTCTTATGTTTCAGTTTTCTTGTGCTGGTAGGTGTAACAGTTGCTATCAGAAAACTCCATTCAAATATTCATAATTTTAGGCAAATGTTTTAGTATTTTGCTGCCTTAGGGATGTAGTAAATAAAATTATTTAAGGAGTACAAAGGCCAGGGAATAGAGTCCCATTGATACTCGAATGGATATTGAATCAAGTTTCTGCTGTACTAGCAAAGCTTTATTTGAAAAACATTTGCTTCTTAGTCTGTCTTTAAAAGTATTACAAGATTGTAAGAAAATGGAGGGGATGTGTCTTTCTAAAGTATGTGCAATCTTTTGTTTTAAAGTTGTCCTCTTAACATGAATAATTATATTTCTTTTGGCTGACTTCTCCACCTGAGGAGGGCGATCACAGTGTAGAATTTTTCTTCTTGCATACCTAGGCACATTATCTGGAAAATGTGAAAATGCATCGTCTACATTTTGCATTTTTGTAAAAGTACAAAACATGAAATAAAGCCTCGGAAATGGCTCTACAAAAGATGTAAGTGCAATTTTATTTTTTCATGTCATGATTATTAAGGGTCTTAATGTAGCTACATTTGTATGTCCCCATTGTAAATACTTGACTAACAATTCAGCCTATGAGTGACTCTAGTATAAAAGCATTTTTCATAATTGTTGGGTTACTGTAAATAATTCTAATCTGCCAATGTTTATTTCTGTTTAATCAAAACAAGGGTCTGTTTTTGTTACTTTAAAAATTTTGTAGCATATAACCTTCACAATAGCTTTACAAGGTCTCTCATGATTTTTAAGAGCTTTTGTTTGTTGTGTGGCATTCCTCATTTTTCCTGCCATCAAAACCTGTGTATCAATAGGTTTCATTCTCACAGGCTTGTCCTCTTTTGCTGTGGTGGCCATGCATTGATCCAGGTACAGGACAAGTGGAGATTTTGCCTTTTCCAAATGTGTTACTGGGTTTTTTTTGATCAATATGCTATCCAGATAACAGCCCATCTAGAATGTTTGACAACGTGATTTGATTTTTGGAAGAGACTTCCTAGGGTAACAAAGGGAGTCAGGAGCAGTTCAAATTGGAAAATGGAGAACAAACTCCCAAACATCATTGACAGTGTTAATGCTCATGTCTAGAAAGTATAAAAAATTGTCTTCCAACAGAATTTATGCTCCTGAAGCCATGAGCTTTCTCTGAAAATCCCCTTCTTGGTTGCCTTTCTCAACAATCTAGTGGTTTAGAACAAGACTTGTGTTCTTATGGAGTTATATATGTGTCTGTGTGTAAAGTAAATGCACTGTAACTTTACACCTTTCCATAATACAGAGAATTAACCTGGAATAAAAACACTTTGAAAAAGAATCATGGGGAGGATTAAACTATTGGACACATTTGCAACGTGACAAGAGAAGTCAGTGTAGCCCTTTGGATTTCTTTCAGCTGGGTTTTAGATAACCTTGTTTTGCTTCTCACACAGACCTATCTGGCAAGGATAGAACTTTAATGCAGAGCAGCTGGAAGTTAAATATTGGAACCTCTGCTGACTTGGTTGCATCCTCCAACATGACCAATCCTCAGTGAGTACCATGTGATAACACTGACTTTACATGAAAGGGAACAGGCTGCTAACCTGGAGAAGAGTGGTGTGGCTTCAGGAAGGTTTTGTGTTTGTCTAAAGAGTGTGAATTAGCAGAAAGTCCATGAATGATGCTGTAAGGATGGCTGGTGTGTTACTAACAGCAGTGGCTGAAAACTGGTGTGCTGTGTTATTTTCAGATCTGTTTATCTTTCTTTTTCCCGCCACCAAAGCTGTCACCAGCACCAGTCTGTTTGTTTTTCTTTTCAGTCAAATCACACTGTGGCTGTCATTTAGTCCATCTGAGACTACAGAAACTCAGTACTGTTGGGGGAGGGAAGGTTGCACCAACCCATTTCCTTTTTCTTTTCTGATACTGGAAATTAGATCATTGTATCTCTTCCACGCCGAACTGAACCAGCTTGGACTTGCAAAGGTAAACGTCCACAGGATGGCACTAAAGGTGAAAATCAAAGAAAATTCCTGCTGAAATTAGCTTTTATCTCTGGGTTTCTGATATCAGATTGTTTACAGAAGAATTCAGTTCTGTTTAAAATTAAAGAATCTCATTACTTTCCATTATTAGTTACACATGAATAAAATAAAAGCTTTTAGGTTGTTCAAATAGTACTTTTTACCTCCTTTTTCTGCCACAGTATGACACAGCTGCAGCCCTTCCCTGCCAAATACTCTACATAGAATAGCATTTTACTTTCTTGGGCAATTCTGGCAGCAGTTAGCTCCTTTTAATTCAAAACTAATGACTTCCATCTGAAACAATTGGTCTAATGGTGAGACTGTGACCAGTGGGAACTTTCACCATAGAACTTTAGTTCCTTCACCCACATCCTTACATGATATCCTTATACAAGATACACCAGTTAAATGGTCTTCTAAAGTAGTCCCTTATTTTTGGGGGGGGAAAAAATGGAACTGCTAATCAGGTTGCTTCAATTGCTGGAAGATTTTAATAAGCCTCTAAAATAAAATCAGCAATGCAATTTTTGCAGTCAAATACCACCGGCCACTAAGAACTTTTTAACTATATCCCTCTGGAAAAAGAGCATCTTTCACACCTGCTGTAAACCTCTGACAGCAGCCTGAGATTTCTTCCAAAGCTACCAGGCTCCCCTGGAAGAAAGCTGGAGAAGTTTGTGCTTGCAAATTCTTGGAATCAAACAGGCCAGGCAGCTCTGCTGGGTGCTGCAAAGATCAGCCCTTGGCATGCAAGCTGTGTCCTACAGCCAAGTCATCCTGTGCATGCACTGATGGCAACAATAACATTCCTACAGTAGTGTCTTGTTCTGAATGTGGGAGACACACACATTGTCAGACTGTTTTTACCTGCATGGGGTTTCCATTAGTGTTGGTGGGCTGCTATAAGAATTCATGATCAGATTTAGAAGCTGTGCACGAGGTTAGTTAGGATAATCTTTATGGAGGAGGCCCTAATTCTTCTGAATCACTGTTCCCTTTTAGAATGATTTTGAAATGACTTGTAACAGAATGATCCTTTTTAGGCAAATGTAACAAAGCTGCCATCCATCAAAACTATTTGAATCAGTACTCAAATCTACAGTGGAAGAGGGGTCAAATTGCATCTATTAGTTAGCAGCTGATTTGTATATAATAATTAATAAGCCTGGTTGTTCATTCATTGCTCACAGATCCAACTTACAAAGCAATGAGTCTTTGGTTGGCATAGTTACATGCCTTCTTTCTGTTTTGCATAAATATCTTGCTTTTGGGTTCATGCATTTTTTCTGTATTTGTTTATAACACAGCCATTTATATGTAGTGCTTTTGAAGCAGATTCAGCAGAGTGAAATGTTGTTCTCCTTTGTGAGGTTTCTGTTGATCTCAGTGAGATCTACTAAAGTTTGGAGAGATTTGATCTGTCTCTTGAATGACAGCACCTCCCTCACTGACCTTGCAGAGTCCTTTTAAGTTGCTGGCTCTTTAGGGTTCTGTGGAGTTCTTGTCTCTAACTTCCTTTTTCTTGCTTGCTCACTGGTATTTCTTTATGTGTATATGTGTGTTTGTTACGTTTCCAGGCCTACAATTGAAGGTGGTGTTTCAGAAGTTGAGATCATTTCCCAACAAGTGGAAGAAGAGACCAAAAGCATTGCTCCTGTGCAGCTTGTTAACTTTGCTTATCGAGATCTGCCTTTAGCTGCACTTGATCTGTCTGTGGCTGGCTCCCAGCTTTTGTCAAATTTGGATGAGGAGTACCAAAGAGAAGGGTAAGTACAAAGCAGAGTTTTAGCTTACAGGAATTTCATGGCCTGTAAAACAGGAAACCTTAAGCTGGAGAAGTGTAGGCAGTTGTCCTCAAACTCTGTGAAAAATCATTGTCAGAGGATGGAAGAGACCTTTTCTAATATCTCTAATCTGGGCTGTTTAGGGCTGTTTATCATTTTAAGTGATTCCTACCTAGTGTTTGACCACAGTCTGAAAGCTTTATCTCAGGAAGAACCAGATGAAACATCTGGCCTGTCAGATGAGCAGAATGGTCTGGTGGAAGCTCCTTGGGAAAGGTGTTCCAGGATGATGAGAGTTGAATGCTGTGCATAACTGTACATCCCCTGACTGAGAGATAATGTCTGGCACTGCTGATTCCAGGACAGTGTGCTTGTCACTCAGTAATTTGCATTGTGAGTTTGCTGATGTGAGAATGTTGCTTTGATAATGTACACAGTATATACACACTGCTCCTGTTTTTGCAGAACAGGGGTTCCAGGTTTATTACAATAAAAGATCCTAATCAGTTCATAGCACTGCCCAAACATAGCCCAATGTCAGATTATGTAGCATTGTTGTCCTACAGGACATTAGAAGTCATCCTTATGCCTGGTTCAGGCTTGAAGTGGCTGTAGGTGGACTGCTGCACTAAATTCTTTATGAAAGATTTGGGTCAACTGGAGAGAATTCAGAGGAAGGCAGTGAGAATGATTAGAGGCTCAGAAAACCTGCCGTGGAGTGCTGATAGAAATAACTGTGTTTCACGTGAAGAGGAGACTTTGAGGGGAGCTTCTAAGAGACTTCAGTGAGGAAGGGAGAGCAGCCTCTTATTGATCCCTGTGATGTTTAGGCCAAGGAGTAAAAAGCTTCCAGCAGCAGAGAGTAGTGAGGGCAGGGAGGTGCTGGGGTAGGCTGCTGGAGTGCAGGGGACAGATACAACTGCTGATGTCTTCAGGAAGATGCATTTGTTAGGAATGATAGCATTATATTTAACATCCCTCGAACAGAGATGGGTGAGCCTGGTGCCTGCCCTCCCTGCTGCTGTGCCTGCTGTTCCCCTGGCTGTCACACTGAGCACAGCCCTGCCCCATGGCAGTGAGGTCCAGGGAGAGCTCCCCAGTGAGCCTTGCAGAATGCTGCCTGCTGAAGGCTTTAAAAGGCTTTATATAAGCTCCATTTATTAACAGCTCAGTGCGTTTTAACCTGTGCTCTGTAATCAGCAGAGACCTGCTTGATCTCAGCTCAGCAGGTATTCTGTGTGCTACTCAGGAAGCAAGATGTGGGGAAGGCTCTTGCCTTTAATTTCTTTCCAAATTGGACTTTATGAGACTTCTCCAAAAAGTTGTTACTCCAAACAAGGGGAAATACATTTCGAGTGGGTTATATAAGTATGGTACAACTGTAACATAAAATACCCTGCATAGCAAAAGAGGCACTTGAAAATTAATTTGAGTGTGCAGGTGTAACCCTCAGGCTATTTTGGTGCTGAGTCAATACCAGTTTAGTTCAAATAGGCATTTTTATAGATTTTTATGATCTGAAACTCAATTTTTCACTGTGCCAAAGGGCACAGGTTTCTCACTGTAACTATTTGAGTGGCTTTGCAGTCTTAAGCATGGAAATAGGCTTGTCATTCTTTTCCTCAGCAGAGATCTCTCCCTTCACACAGACTTTTGTGGCTTTGTCAGTCTGAATGGAAATAAGCAGATGTTCTGCAGACCTCCCAGCTGTAGAGAACATTCTCTGAAGAAAGTTCAGAGCTTAAGTTTGGATGTCCCAATGCATTTTGGCTGAGCATGTTCAGCTGACTTGTGGGAATGGTGGCTTCTTCCTTTCAGAAGAATTTGTGACAGCTGATGCCCTGAGAAGTTCAGGAGCAGAGCTGAGCTTCAGAAGCCCAGCAGCAAAGTAAAATCCTACCCCTGTGCCACCTCCTGGCTTGGCTGGGAATGTGTCTGGTGTGATGAAAGTGGTGTCATTTCTTTCCCATGGCCTCGTTAGTTGTGGGTGGCTTCAATCTGAGTGAGAAGGAGGTAGGGTGGGTCAGTGGAGTTTGGTGCAGGAACTGGCAGCCACATCTCCCTCATGAGCAAAGAGGGGGATGTGGGGAGGGCAGCACAGGAGCTGGCAGGAAAATTCAACATCCCTGTGGTTTCTGCCAGCATCCATCTTCATGTCTGAGGCTCTGTTACCCCAGAGCTGCTGGGCAGAGTGCAGCTGGAGATAGCAGAAGTGCTGCTGATGCCAGAGAGTACAGAAAAATTCCCTTCCCTGGAAGTCTGCCTTTTCTTACAGACTCCTTGTGTTACCTTCTGCATGCATTTCCCAGAGAATGCAGGGAAGGTGCCAGCCTGCATGGAGCTGCACGTGTTCTGTGTGCCCCTGGTACTGCAGATCTGCAGCTGATCTGGGCAGGCTGGAGCTGCTCTCATTGCAGGGCTCTGGCACAATCCTGGCCCTGGACAAGGCTGGGGGGTTGTTAGAAGCTGCATCTGTCTGTCCACAGCCTTGCTGGGCAACAGAACTGTCCAGAGTCTGTAGTTCCTGCTCACTCTGGATGTTCTCTCCATTTCCTTGCATGGGGAAGAGAGACATCACAGACATGGCAAGAAAGGAGCCTTCTGATTTAAAGGTTTGCCTCTGCCTTTCCTTTTTGAGGCTACAAGGAGTTCAGGGTCCAAGCACAAATTTGACCTGGTTGCTACTAAGGGAGCTTTTTGATTCATCTGAGGGAATGTTTCCCTTCATAAAGCTGATATTCACAGGCAGTCAGGAATAGGTGGGTCTAACCCTCCTTGTGTGCCTGGAAACTTTCAGGTGGTGTCACAATAACTGCCCCTCCCACAGGGAAAGAAGAAAAAGGAAAAGGAAAAAGAAAATTATGGTCTGTCTTTGGCTTGTTAGACCTTATGTAAGCTGACATTCCTATGGCTTTAATACTTGGAATAAAAGTCTTACTCTGTGCAGTTTGATAGGTCTTTGCCTTTTCATAGCAAATTCTCAGTTTCTGCCTGTTGGTGTGCTTGAAGGAATTTTGTGGACAGTTTGAGCTGGTTTTGTCAGATATTTAGATGACAATGCTGGTCCTTGTGCTGAGCAGCAAAGGAAGGACTGTAGATTAGAGGCACCTGAAGCCTGTCCTTGATGCACACCTGTAAGTAGTGAAAGGGTAAACAGGCAAGAAAAACCTTTCTGCTCTACCTGAAACCCTCAAACAAAACACAAAACATGGTTGTTCTGAATTTATTGAAGAGACTGTGACTGCACTGAACTCAGTTTGCATGAGAAGAGTATGCCAATGTTTCTTTAAGGAGATGATTTTTAAATGTTAACATTGCTTTAAATGCCACTCATAATTTCTTTTTTTTCCAATCAAGTATTCTGTTTTTCAAAAAAATAGTTTATCTCTTCTGCTTTTTTTTTTTGCATCAAGTCCAGTAAAAGTGATGGAGAATAGCAGAAAAATTGACAACATGCAGAAAATAATACATGGAAAAGGAAAAGCTCTCCTTCCTGTATATTCTGTAAGTTCCAGTTAATAGGTATCAATCACAATAAATAATAAAAAAATTGGCAGAGAGCAGCACTTCAGACTGTATTTTATTGTGTGAATATGCAGATAGACAACGAGCCTCTCTCCATAAAGATCTGTGTTTATTGGAGTTGAGAAACAAGGGGGGAGAGCTGTACACCAACTTCTAAATTATTTGTTGCATTTGTTTTAAATTGCAGCTCTTGAGTTTTGATGTTAACCATTTGAAACATGAAGGTGTTTTCAAATACCGTGTTTTACATCAAAAGCTGAAAAGTTTGTGAGTTCACACAGTTAATTAATGTGACTCATTTGACATTAGCTGTAAATAGTCATGCTCTTGGAGTTTAATAATTTACGATCATCTGTTCGTTGCCTTAGATTTGTTTGGTCACAGCTAAAAAGTGCATTAAACAGTGGGAATACTGGGCAACAGAAAACCATAAGGGGAGAGAGAGAGAGAAAGGAAGGAAACCAGAACTGAACAGAGATTTACAGAGATGCAGAAATTAACACAGAGAAGAGTTGGGAGCTCTCATTTTAAACTGGTTACAAGACCTTGCTGGTGAATGTATTCACCCATCCTGGGGAAAAAATTAATCTGTCTCCTGTAATTGTACCAAGAAGGTGCCATTATTTTGCTTTTCAGATTCATCTTTCAGATATTACTTCAGATCTTTTTGAGGAATTTTACTTGTCCTTTCTAACCTTTCTTAAAGGTGCTTTATCTAAAGGAACTTGACTAGATCGAGTTCTCACATTTCTCTTGTTTTCTGCTTTTCTTGTCTTTATCTGGTGGCATAATTAAAAAGTGTCCCTTTTCTGAAAAGTTTTGTGCACCTCTGCAGATCCTGGATCCATGGTGAATAATGAAGTCCAAGGCCAAGATAAAGTGCAAAGGTTTTGGAGGGCACAACTATTTCATGTAGCAAGCTCCTATTTACAAAAGTGAGTTATAATTTACTTTTAGCTGCCAGTCATAGTCTGAATCCAGAAAGATGGTGCAAAATCCTGACATGAGGATGCAGAGAATGAGGCTGTAGTGCTGATCTGTTCTTTGTGCAGTACTTTATCACTGCTGCTCTCAGTGCTGTGGTCCAAAGCAGACCTGCACTGCAGCAGAAAAGGAGCATTCAGCTCCACAGAACCTGTGAGGTGCCCAGCTCTTCAGCAGAGAAAACGTGAAATTTTGGGCTATGTTACAGGCACGTGCAGTGATTTAGAATTTTCTGTTTCTGTACACAGCCTTTTAAATGTTTCCCTTGGTAAATTTTGTTTTCTAGAGTAGCTCATTACTGTGTTTATCCCAGTACCCAAGTGCTTGGAGTGTGTCCCCCCTTGTGTTTTATCAGTTGGTACAGAGAGCAGTACTGTAAGACAAAGAATTCATTTTCTAGCTCAGCAATTTGAAGACTTTTTCGATTTGGAGAGATCTCTGTATTTTTCCAGCAGAACTTGCTTTTCCCAGGTAGTTTTTGAGGGTAGAAATGTAGCATTTGGTAGCTCAAAGATCACTGTTTGCAAAGCTTTTTATTGGAGACTGGAAATGACATGAGTCTAATTTGTCTGGCTTGACACTGGAATTAATTGTCTAAATTGGGGAAGATACAGCTTGAGGCAAAAACTGAAATATGGATAAGCCATAGCACAAAGGGGAAATGTGGAAAAGAGGAATATTTGTCTGGAAGGCAGCTTTGTAAAAAAAAAAAAAAAAATCAGCTAAATGCTGAGCAGCAGTGTAAAAAGCAAACCAGATCTCAGGATTGCCTGAGAAAAGGAGCAGAGAATAAAAGAGAGGTGGTTGTTGTGCCTCTCTGGATATCCAAGCTTTGCCCACGTCTTGAGCACGAGTGCAGTTCTGATCCCTGTCAAATGGATATGGTAGATATAAAAGAACTGGAAAAGAATCAAAGGAAAACAGTGATCAAAGACATGATACATCTTCCATTGGAGATTACTATGTAAAGTAGGACTCTGCAGTCTGGGAAAGAGAAGGCTGACTGAGATTTGATTGATATTACAAAGTCTGTGACACAGAGAGGTTAAAATAGTTTTGACACCCACACACCCCCTCCCAATTCAGTCTCTAAGGTACATTAATAGATTAAGGCCCAGTTCCAAAGAAACTAAAAGAGGTTGCTCTTGGCACAGAGGGCAGTAGAAGCCTGAAGCTGCTTTCTGAAGGATGTGGGCTTGAGAGCAGCTTATTCCCCACAAGGGGAGGTGGAAGAAGTTTGTGGAAGAGAAATTCATTGAAGGTTACCAAGCACAGCCTGAGAAAACACATCTGTCTCAGGAAATGACCAAATGGAAAAGAGCTGGATGCTGTGAGAATGTTATGGGGAAGGATTTATGTGTTTGCTGTGTTCTTGAGGCATCTGCTCATGGCCACTGCTGGAGGCAGGATCCAGGCCTTTGTTCAGAGGGTTCTGGTGTGGCTGTTCTTATGTTTCTTAAAGGGAGTTTTTGAGGCTGATGTTATACTGCACTAAAGATTTTAGCATAAAAAGAATAAACCTAACAAGCAGTTTTCTAGTGAGAGGAGCAAAAGGCCAGGTAATCACAGGATATCTGTGAGCAAATGGTGTGGTATACACCTATAAAGAAAGCACAAATGGTCCTAGAAAGCTTCAAGTACTTCAAATAGAGCTGGGGAGCATTCATGTAATTAATTAAGCCTATTCCAAAATATTATCTACTGCTCCAGTTGTCTGTATTCACATGCAGAAGAGGCTGCTAGGATGGTTACAGAAACTGAGTGTCTGTTCTACAGAAAAGCACGGGCTTTAATTAAATTACACAAGTGGCTGCCATTTCTGTGTATAATGCATCCTGGACAAAATGCCAGCTAGGGAAAAGACCTAATCAAGCTAACAAATAGTATTGGCACAAGAATGAGTGTTTAAAGTGGCCATGGGTGAGTCTGGGGAGAAAAACAGGGAGTCTCTCTTGCCATTTCAGCAGCAGAGTTTTGCAGGAGTCTTCCAAGAGGTGCCATGGGGTGTGAAATAGTACAAGTTTTAGAGGGGAAGAAGATGAGTGTTCTCAGTAGTTAAACCAAGCTTGTAGAAGTCCAGGAAAGGTGCAGAGCTCTGTGTGTTCCTTGTTGCTGTTCCAGGCCTGCAGCTGCTCCCTGCTGCCTGCTGAGAGGCTCTGCTGTCAGAATTGTCTCAGCCAGGTTTTGTATTGTTATTTGTTCTGTCACTTCCTGACCGTGGCCTTCCTGCTCCTTCACATAGCAATTTGGATCTCTTCCATCCTTCTGTTTTCTGATCATAACCATCTTGTGAGGTGCAAACACTTGCTGTTTAGCCAAAGGAAAGAAAAAAAGGAAGGGTAAGGTATAATGCAGATTTTGGGGTATTTGTTTACAAGGCCAGAAAATAGAAATAGTGACAGCTGTTAACAGCTTGAAAAAACCGTTTGTGGTGGTTCCTTACCAGATAAATACGTTCAACCTTTCCCAGTTTTGCCTTATGTTCTTTTCTTTCCAAGCTGTTTATTAGTAAGACTAACAGGATGATGACAGATTGGTTTCTCACAAAGCCATGTGTGAAAGTATCTTTAAAAAGAATTACCCCTGGTAAAATTCCATTAAATATATTTTAATGTCTCAGAACAAAACTTTACAGCTCAATGTCACCAACAGCTAAAAATCTCCTGTACTAGTGCATTTATTACTTCATCCAGGCTTTGCAAGAAAGGTAAATGATATTTCTGTGCTAGAGACAAAGTAGCTGAAATATCTGATGAACCTGTGTGAAGTTATGCAGGAAATTTTTCTAAAGTCACACTTGTCTGCGAGGTCAAGCAAACACAGGCAGGACACCAATTCTCTGAACAAAGTAGGGGACTTTTTTACTAGTTTGTGGGATTTTGGTGATTTGGTTTTTTGTTTGCTTTGGGGGTTTTTGTCTGAAGTGAGGGGAAAAGGTCTTTTACTTGTCCGTGGTTGGTATGAAATCTCTTCATAAATTTATGAGCTATGTAACTTGTATTTTGATTTGTTGGGTTCTTTGAAAATTCTGTGTAGCTGACTTCTAATCTGACCTTAAAATTTTAAGTGTAGCTTTGCAGAGTCACAGGTGAAATGGCCAGAATTTGGAAGGTAAGTTCAAACCCACAATCATTCTGGTAGGGGTTTGTTTTTCTCCAAAACCAGATTTCTTATCTGTTGAATTGATGAGCCCTTGCACATCAGAAGAGAGAGACAGAGAAACTGCTCTGCTAGCACAGATTCCAGGGTTTCAGAGGTGAGATTTGTATGGTGGGAGTCCATGTCAGCCTGCACACAAAGTATTAACAAACTCACCTTGGTGTGCCAAGTTAGGATACAGAGCTGAAGGTGGTTCTACAGTGCTTAAATTTCAAATCCCTTTGTGTCTTTGAAATCAATTTATGTATTTTATGAGTGTGATACAGGTGGAAATGTGCACGTGAGCTGCACTTGACCTCTTAAGCTGATTGCTTTTTTAATTGTAAACTCACAGTTTCATTCAGAAGCTTTTTAGAATTGGTGTTATTGAGTAATAATACTGAATAGACAGAATAATGCCACATTATTTAGGACTCTATAAGTAATTAACAGCTTGAGTAATAATTATCATAGTTATATGTATTGTATGCTAAGTATTACTGTTGGCTTATTCTTACTGGTGCATTTGGTATGTTTGAAAATCTTGACTGTGCAGGGCTTTTAAAGGCAGGAACTTGGGCCCTCTACTGATGATTCTGTGAATAGGCAAAGCTGCCCTGCAATATTGAAATACTGACATAGTGGGTCTTTTGCAAATGGGAAGATAAATGTAAGCAGTGACTTGAACTAAAGCCTGTTCTGTTTAAACAGAGTCACCTCCCTCATTGTCTTCAGAAATATCTAAAAAACCTAAGCCCAAAATCATAGTTGCATTAAAAACAAGTAGATGATGTAAAATAAAATCGATTTAAAGATCAAGCTGGCAAAAAGGGTATATCCCAATGCCTTTTTTTTTTGCAATAAATGTTTTAACACAACCTATTTGAAATGTAGTGCATTCAGTATTCAGGCTGGAGCCATAAGAAAGTTAAACCTAAGGGCAAGTTCCTGAGAGTAACACTTGTCAAATCTTCTCTGAAGCTTTGAGAGTCAATCGAGGAGGTCTTTTACAGTCAGGCAATCAGCAATCTGACTACAAGTGTTGTTGATGTGCTTAATTCTGAGAAGCTGCTTGGAAGTGTGGAGTCTCTGAGCACTGCTTGGCATCACTTTCTCCCTCATTTGTGAGTATGTCAGAGAACATTTCGTGATGTTTTCCCAAGTGGTTGATAATAGCACCAGTTACTGAGTATAGTGCTGTTGATTAGGAATTGATCAGTGTCATCAAATCTTGTACACCACTGATTTCTGTGTAGTGATGTTTTAGTCAGGCAGTGGGGTTACTGCACCACACTTGCAGCTTTTTAAACCCTGGTTAATAAATCATGTCAGCTTTTCATTACCTAATGTGTATTTACAGTGCTTTGAAAATCTGAAGTGTCAGGCAACCATCCCATCTGAACTTTCTGAGGTGAGCCAGTACAGGAACACTGCAAAACACTGTGATGAGAAATGATGTGATACTGCACCAAAGTGATACTGAGGGGAGGAGTTAGGAGATAAACAGTGCAGGATGGACTTTATGCTTCTGAAGTCCATGCTACTGTTATTCCTATTACCAATACTCCCAAAAGAAAAAATATTTTTTAGCAATCCCCTTGTAAATGTGAATCTGCATTAGCACAACACTGGTGCAACCTTTACTGCTTCATCAGCTTCCCTCCAGAGTTCTGCTCCTCAGAACTCAGCATCCTCACAGCTTCCTGCATCCTGCCTAAACCTTATTTTCCCTCTGAAAAAGGGTGACCTCATCCAAACCAGGTTTGGGAGTGGTCCCTGGTGCATGCTGTCCCCCAAACTCTGGCAAGGTAATTCTTGGCCTGGTGCACAAACAGATTGATGAGGGTTGGACAAATAGCCAGGCAAGAGAGCCCTGGCCAGAGGCTTGGCCCTTTGCTACTATGAAGTGTAGCTGGGGAGTCACTGAGCTGCTGCTTTGGTGTTTTCCAGACTCCTGTTGTTCTTTTCCATGATGTCATGGACTGATTGTTGCAACCCAAATTTGGCAGCCCTTGTCAGATCTGTCTCGTAATAGAGCGGGGATAAAGGTGCATGGCCAGAAAATTCAGTAGCAGAGAAACTCTTTTAAAAAAAGTCATTACCTTCTAATTAGCAGAGTCCAGCTATGCCTTGGTACTCACTGATCAATGAATGCAGCATGTGTGTCAGAATGAGAGCACATGAGATCCAGTGAGACAAGAAGAAAGCAGAAATGTGTGTATGATGATGAGGGCTGCATGACTCAGAACACTGAAGGCACTTGGACACCACTACACTCCAGAGCTGAGGAGATCCCAGGCCAGAGGTTTTTCTTACATTTTTCTTGGTAAAGAAACCAATGAAAGTGATCTTGGCAAAGTCTTTGTGCATTATTGCTGAGTGTATCCATAACAGCAGAACTTACAATTTTGAGTTCACTGCTCTTTAGCTCTTTTCCTTTTTCACTTCTTCTTTTCTTTTCTTGTTTTTCCTTTAATTTTATTTCTTTAGATCTAACTGGCTAAAACCGTGCTGTGGGAGACGAGCAGCTGTGTGGCAGGTATTTTTGCTCAGTGCAAGTCTCAACAGTTTCCTGGTAGCCTGTGTAGTATTGGTGGTGATTCTTCTGACTCTGGAACTCCTAATAGATATAAAGCTTCTCCAGTGTGAGTAGGAGGATTTTTTTTTTTAATTTTGATTTTTAATTATTTTTTTTTTTAAGAATTTTGATTAAATAAAGGCTTAACTTGCTGGGAGGTTTCTGAAGGGGGAGGATGTTGGGGATTTTTTTTTCTACCATTTAAATGAATACTAGGCTAGGTAAGAAACTTGTTCTTGTGGAACCCTGGTATAGTGAAATCAGGCTCATTCTTACTATTCTGAGCAAAGCTAGGTGAAATAACAAATTCAGTAGAGCACAAATTTTCAAGGGTACATGCAGAGATTCACACATGTCATTAGTACTCAAAAAGCTTTACAGACACATTCCATATGCAGAGAAGAAAAATCTGTGCATCATTAATCTCTGAGACCCATCACATGTGGATAGACAAAAGTGATGAACGTACAAAAATAAATAGAGTACTTGTGTTAACCTCTTACTTCTGAAGACTCAGGAGGATAGGAATTGAAATTACAGCCTTCTGGCTTGTAGAGCACTGAAATGATACGGATTTTCAGTCTACTTTGGTAACTGTGAGTCAAATAATGGCTTAAATGGAGTTTTGCTTTATCTGAATTCACTCTACACAGGTTCCACAGTGGAAATTTTAATGCTGCTGGTTTGCTTCTTAATTCATTTTTTCCCCCTACTCTTCTTTTCCTCCATTCCACTCCTTTTTTCTTTTTCTTTTTATTCTTTTTCTTTTATGACACCAAGTTGACATGACCACGTACACCACCTACACTTTCCCCTGAGCCAAATGTTGAGGAGCAGCCTCTGGTGTCTCCATGCAATCTCAGATGTGTTGAAATGGCAGCTGGGGTTCAGACAATCCCATAAATGCAAGAATACATAGCACAAAAGAGTCACTGTCTGGTGTGTTCTGTGGCAGCTTTAAACTGCGCAAACCAAATTTTTATTCTGTTGAAGTGTTTTTACTGTTGTGATTTATCAATTGATTTAGTGGAGTAAAGGTTCAGGTATTGCAGTTGTATTAAGATGACTTTGAGGGACTTGATTGGTATTTGCAGCCATTTCATGAGCTCTGTGAGATGAATAAATGACTGTGTGTCATTCCACGCTGTACTCACCATTTCCACCCATCTGTCCATACTGCACACACTGCTCAGGGCATGGCCAATTCCCTTACAGCTGTTACTTTCTCTGGTCACTCACCATTTTTGGATGAGGAAACTCAAGATTTGGACATGTCTGCCACTTTCAGAAAAGTCAGGATTGCTAATTGTGGGTGTAAGGCCTTAAAAATTGAATGAGGAAGAAGCTTTTAATAGTATTTATTGAGGTGTTGTCTTCATGTAGAGAATTTTCACTTGCTGTAGAGACAGGGTTTTAAGGACTGTTGATTTCTTTGAGTTTTAACAGTTTGGGTTCCTCTCCTCTGGTAGCACCCGTTTTCTCCACATTTATTTTCTGAAGAACCTTCTAAAGAAAGCTTTGCTTCAGGAATCACTGCTCCCCTGTGTGTCTGGTGCATGTGATACAGCTGAAAACACTGCAGTTTACACCTTGTGCATGACCTGCAGGTGCTCAGTTCAGCCAGGTGACTTCACAGTTCAGAGGATGGATTTATTCCCATTCCACTTGGGTTACTACTTTACATTTTAACTAACGACTCTTGCCATGAGGCTTTTTGCCTTCGCCAAGTTTGAATACCTTCTATCTTGTTTTAAATCAGATAAAGGCTGATAAAAGTACTCCAGTTGTACCTTATATGGGATGTGTCACTTAGATTAAGGTTTTGAAAAACCATTAGTCCATAACTGTGTTTCTTAAAAAGATATTTACAGTTTTAAAGGGTTCCTTGTTCTTTATAAAACCAAGCAGTGCATTAGGGTACCTTACAGCACATCACTGCCTCCTCTGTTCATAATAACAACTGCTAATCCATTCTATAGCCTGTAATTACTTAAGAAACTTCCCTTTATTAAAAGAAAACCAAACCAACCAAACAAAACCCCACAACAAAAGAAACCTGGTGGTTTCTTTGGCTCTGATATTTTTAGAGCATAGTTTTTCTCTCCTGCTTCCAGTGCAGTCTTTGGTTGCGTGATGCATTTCTCCCATGCACAGAGTGGTTGGTTTGAGAGGTGGACACCACATCTGCAAACTGTAGGACACACACATGAAAAGGTCAGAGACCTTTTAGGGTATTTGAGCATCAAGCACATTCATACCAGAATTAGAACCCCCAGAAATCAAGGGACATAAAATAGGGTTTTAGGTCTCTGTTCTGTAATCGGGTTTCTGAGTCAGTCTTCAAAGCTCCTCGCAGGCAAAACAAGTTAACATCTCAATACCTTGTGATGTTCTGCAAAAGCAGAAATAGATGAGTATTAACTCACTTGGACCTCAGAAAAAGGGGGGGGGGGGCCGGAAAGGCAGCTTTGGGAGAAAGTAGCTCGGGAAATCATGTTAGCACTGCCCTGGTTCTGCAGTCGGCTGCAGCCTTCCCGAGCAGCTGAGCTGAGCTGAGCTGAGCTGAGCTGAGCTCTGCTCCGGGGCTGCCGGAGCTGCCCGGGCTGAGCCCCGCGGAGCCGGGCTAGGGAAAGGCTCCGGGCTGAGCCGGGCTAGGGAAAGGCTCCGGGCTGAGCCGGGCTAAGGAAAGGCTCCGGGCTGAGCCGGGCTAGGGAAAGGCTCCGGGCTGAGCCCTGCAGAGCCGGGCTAAGGAAAGGCTCCGGGCTGAGCCGGGCTAGGGAAAGGCTCGGGGCAGAGCCGGGCTAGGGAAAGGCTCCGGGGCTGAGCCGGGCTAGGGAAAGGCTCCGGGCTGAGCCGGGCTAGGGAAAGGCTCCGGGGTAGAGCCGGGCTAAGGAAAGGCTCCGGGCTGAGCCCCGCGGAGCCGGGCTAGGGAAAGGCTCCGGGTTGAGCCGGGCTAGGGAAAGGCTCCGGGCTGCAGCAGCACCCCAGGCACGCGGGGTCAGGGCTTGCCCGAGCCCACAGCATCACACACACACCCTTGCAAGGGGGTATCTGCCGGAAAACCAGAGGGAGCCACATCCACTGAGAGCCGTGCTGCTACTCGAGCTCCTGTACTGGTCACTCGGGGTTCGGCAGGATGGATTTGTCCCAAATTCCTGCTTGCTGTAGCTTTGTGTGTCGCTGGGGGGCAGCTGGAGCCTTGTGTGTCGCTCCAGCCCTGTTGGAAAAACTGCATCCGAAGGGTTTCCCGTTCTCAGGCTGCCCAGTAGAGAGAGTGCCCTAGGAAACTTTATTATATTTCATTTTGTCTATTTGCTTCATCTTTAACTAGTCCCTCTGCTGCAGCACAGCAAATTCTCTCTCAGCAGCCCCAAAAGAGCTTCAGCAGTGAAAGTTCCAGTGGCAGCTCATACTCAGTTTTGTTTGCATCCTGATTTCTTCCTACATTCTTCTCGTCTTTTTCCCATATTAATCGATTCCGATTTAAAAATCAAATTCTTCATTTGCTGTATGCCCTGTATGATCTTGGGCTTAGTTGACTCTGCCACTGCCCTGCACCTCTATGCACTCTGACACTGCAAGGCTGCACAGACTGCTCTGGCCTGTCTGCTGTGGAGATGGTAGACTCACAAATACCCTGCAGCAAAGAGAGAATGTTTTCTCCTTTATCCAAACCTGGGAGCATGTGGGAGTAGGAATTGCTAGCAGTTCAGTTAGTGGACTCTGTCAACTTTCTGCATTTTTCTGTCAGTGTGAAATGTGTTTTGAAGCCCCTTTTGAGCACTGGTTTTTAAGCGCCTGTTCCAGTCAAATACTGATCACCTGAGCTGAATTGTCAAAGACTGAACACGAGGAATAATGTGGGGATAGAAGAGCATTCTGATTCCTCACTGAGCCCTGACTCTGGATTTTGAGATGCACAGGAATAGTCACACATCTCGTACTGAAGCAGTGGCAGAGCATCAGAGGCCTGAGCTGTGTCTGCATTGCTCACCAGCAGCAGGATCTGGGACAGCTCCAGTGAGGAGCTGCTGACGTGGTGAATGAGGGAGAGCAGCTGGCAGGGCTGGAGTTCCATGTCCCATTGCATCCCATCCTCTTCCTGGTACTTCCATTGCAAAATCTAAGCAAGCTTTACCATCTGTAACCTGTGGCAGTACTAATGATGCTAAACCTAAGTTGCACTCTGTGACTATAATGACCCTTGGTTGTATTATGTTAATTGCAGTTTCAAGTGCTTCCCAGTTTGCAGGAGTAATTCACTGGATCAGCCTAGTCATCCTTTCTGTTTTCTTTTCAGAGGTATGTATAACCAAAGTCTTTCACCTCATACAGAATTGCAAAGTATTTTTATGTTGTCACTGGAATTAGCAAGGGTTTTACAGTACTTTGACTGTTAATAATGTAGCACATTGTATTTTAAGGAAAAAACAAGCAAAAATGTACTATTTCTGCTTCTACTTGGCAAACTAAAAAATGTTATATAGATTAGCACTGTTTGTCAGTTGCTTAGAATTGGTAAGGAAACATGGAAAGGAATGCCTTATAAATTATAATTGGAAAGCTGCA
Organism: Petroica traversi; assembly: GCA_025920805.1. NCBI lineage: Eukaryota > Metazoa > Chordata > Aves > Passeriformes > Petroicidae > Petroica > Petroica traversi. The sequence goes on along the minus strand of JAHLSL010000053.1, from coordinate 2,858,107 downwards.
GAAAGAAATAACCATCTCTGAATCTACAGGCACTGGGCAGGATAGTTTGGTACATTTCTTATCAGTGTCACTGTGTAGAAGGTATAGGATTAAGATGAAGATACATTCTTCAAGAATAAAGATGCATGGGTGTTTTGTACAAAAAGATTGTTTGAGAATGGAGTTTATCTCCTCTCACAGTTCGTTAAGGTAGTTTGTATGTTCCAGGTTACTGCATATAGATCTAGTCAGAGAATGAAACAAATGGTGAATTTCTTGGCCAAAATATGTATACTGATACTTAATGGTTTTTTTCAAATCTGTGCACTGGAATTTGTGCACTGGAAAAGGTTCTTTGGTAACAAATGACCAAACTGGGATAATCCTGAAAGGTTGCTTCCATAGCAAGTACCCAGTTCTAAGTTTGGATGTTTACTGTTTATTCTGTAATTTGGCTGCCATTCGTTGTAAATATGGGTACACAATTGTTCAGAAACGCCTCAGCTTAAAGAATAAACAAAGTTGAAGAAGACTTGTTAAGAGCCAGAAAACTTTCAGCACAAAATTTGAATGTTTTGGAAGAATACAACTGACTCAAGGTGGTGCTCTCAAAGCATTGCAGGTGATTGGAGCTGTACCGGGTTGGAGTTAAACAGGCACTGGCTTTCTGCATGGTTAAAATGAGGGGGCTGAACATGCCAGCAGCTGGCAAATGCCACCAGAACAGCTGCCAACAAAGCTGAGTAGCTGCTCTCACAGCATCTTCCTACTTGTGTTATAGCCACAAGCCTTAAAGGCATTTTGTTCAACTCTCTGACACTGTCTGGGACTTCCCAGCATTACAATGTCCAAGTTCAAGTGAAGTGCACATCAGCTTTGTTTGCTTTTTTCCAGGTTTTGAACAGGATTTACTGGTGGTGATGATTGTGTATGTTTATCTGTTTCCTACATCACCATGATTTATCTGTGCACCAAACCTTACCCAGATGTTAAGACACAAGAGAAGAGAGAGGCACTGGGGGGAAATCCCAGTACCAACAGCAAGGCAAGGCCGGGTTTGCACCCTCTCAAGAGGGCAAATTCAGCCTTGGTGTTAGTTGGCTGAGGAAAGGAAGATGGGAATGTCACAGTGTTTTGGTCAGGGGGTTGAAGCCTGCTCCTTACAGTTGTATCCCATTGCCACAGGTACGTGGTTGTGTGGCTGTTGAGTTGTTGTTCTGTTGTTCAATTCTGCTTTTCCACTCTGGCTGATGAGACTGTGCAAGAGTGGAGTTCCTTGGTGTTGGTTGTTTGCATTGCTGTTCGTGCTGCAGTCAGCCCAGCACTCAGCATCTGCTGCAGGGAAGCATGTGAGGGTTTCACTGAGAGGAACCAATTTTTGTGTGCTCAAAGTCAGACAAGCACCAAATCACAGCTTTTTTTCTGAAAAAGAAATGAGCTCTCAATTTGAGGAGAGCAAGTCTGGGCTCCCAGCTGATCAACAATCTGTTTCATTAGCTATGGCTCGTAGGAGGAAAAATCTCCAAGGCTTTCCTCATCCTATGTGTTTAAAGGAAGTGTTCAGAGTAACCTTCCACTTTTCTGGTGGTTAATAGTGACCCTCAGAAAGAATAAAACCTGCCAAGGGACACTCTGCTGTTAAGGTTCTTTTTAAAAAAGAAAAGCATCCTAAATGGCAAAACTAAGTAAATAATGTCTTTCCCTTAACAAATTCGTAGTGTTGGAGAAACTCAGTTTTGTCACTTTGTGTCTGCTCCTGGCAGCAGGCTCTGGCACAGTGGGCCCCTAATGGAGCCCCAGCAGTTCCATGGGGTGGCTTGTACTGGATAATGCTGACTTGGGGTCTGGAGTTTCACGTTTTGTTTCAGAGCCTTGGTTGAAGAGAAGCTGTGAGAGGAGGGTGCCTGTGCCCTGGGAACAGAAGGATGTGTTGGTTTGAGAATGGCAGCACATTCCCCTGGACTCTGGTGGCCTGGGGACAGCGTGTGCTGGGACAGCTCCTGCAGTACTGGGGACAGGAGCCCAGGAGATGGCAAAAGAGGATTCCTCTGAGGACTGGATGAGCTAAGGCCTCTGTGGAGTGGCCCAGATGAGAGGAGTTATAAATTACAGAGTGGGTCAAGGTGTTCTGGGAAAGCTTTCAATAAATATTTGGTCTTATGAGCTATGTCCAAAAGGCAAAAGCTTAATCTACAGAGTTTCTGGAACCTCTGTGACAGATAGATCAGTTCTGTGGCAGTGGAAGGAAGGAAGGAAGGGTTTTCCTAGGACATCCTCTCCTCCATCCTGCCTTTCTCCTGCCCAATCCCTGCCTCATCCTCAATGCAGAGTTGCTCTCCTTTGCCTCGTGCTGCTGGTCCAGCTTCCCCTCCTGTGCCAGCTCCTGGTGATTTCTTCACACTACAGAGGGATTTGGTGCAGTGACTCACTGAGTAGTAAATTGTACATTAACTGTGCAAGCAGAAAAGTACTTTAAATTACCTAATGTACCGTGCAGTCAGCTGACAAATGCAGACTGGGGGAATTCACACAGCTGGCTCAGCAAAGGACTTGGCCAAGTTTCCCTACAAAGTTAGAGAGAGAACCTGCAGCATCACACAGTTCATCATAAACTTCACTGCAGACAGTTAATATCGTGCAAATAATTGTGTGTTACCAGGAGACTTTGTCAATTTGGAGATTGGATTTCTGTCTGAAAAATGGTTTAATTTATCTGGGTTTACTTCAGCTTAAAAAAGTTAACAGAACCGTTCAGTCATTTGCATGTTATTAGTGCACTGGACAGATTTTAATGTAATAATTAGCTTTGAGCAGAAGAAAAATGTGTTTCTGATATAACTAAAAATATGTGTTAAGGACTTCCTAATTAAAAGATTTCCAGTCAAAAATCTTTTTCAGGGACAAACAAAACCAAGCTGGCAGTACTTTCCTTTAACAGGAAAGTGCTCACACTGATTTTTTTTCAAATCTGTATTCAAAAATGCAAAATACTTGTGGTGTAGTGCAAAAGAATGTGTGTGCATTTGCTATGTGCCTGCTCATCAGTAGGAAACAGCAGTGCTACTCCAGTTTTGCCATTTTTCTTGTAGATTCTTGTACTTAGAGATGGTGGAGTTGTACTGACATTTGTTTTGTCTGTGATGAATGTTTTACAGTTGCAATTATCTTTTAATTCATATGCATCTCTGTTTGGTCCTTGAACAGTACATGGGAAGTTCCCTGGATTATTAATTTCTGTCTCTGTGTTATTTCAGATTCTGCTACAGGTTCTCATTTTTAAAATTTTGTACAGAGACAGTATACAATCAAATGCAATATATATGTATTTGTTTGAAACATATTTTTGATTGCTTTGAAAAAAATACTGAGATGATTTCCATAAGATGCTTTCATTGCAGTCAAAGTATTTCCTACACTGAGCAATCAAGGAGGTGCCCAGTACAGTCCAAAGGGCTCTCAGTGGCCAGGCTGGGACTCACTGGGGGCACCAAGGAAAGCCTGCCTTGCCTGGCTCTTGGCACTTCAGTGGTGGTGGGGGTTTTTAGGGGTGACAGTGCAAGTGCACAGCTTGAAAAGCTTCCACAGAGAGCAAATGTTTTCTAAACTTACCCCCAGTTGTGCCCAGGTGGTTCTGAAGGGTGCAGCTCTGGGATGGGGAGCTGCTTTATCCCACCCTACCCTGACCTTCCTGCAGAGTCTGCTCTGGGCCAAGGTGCTGATCAGCTGGGCTTGTTTTCCTGGACTCCAACACCCAATCCTGCATTAAATGTCTGCCAAGTGCACTTGCAGTCACTGCTGGCTTGTGCTGATTGACAGCAGCAGAGTGGCAATGCAAACATTGGTGTTGTGAGCTGCTCACACCCATTATCATGACAGTGGCACAGTCTGATTTAAACGCTGCAGTGAGGAATTAAAAAGGCAGAAAGGAAAATCCTTTTTTACATTCCCTCACCAGTCTGGTGTTAAATCATATTTAGGGCTGTGAGGCAGTTTCAGTTTTCTTTGTGCAGATATGCCTCATTTCAGTGAAAACACCTTTGTGACACCTGTCCTAAGGAAGGGAGATGTCACCCTGTGTGTCTGTGAAGGTGTTAGTGCTCGTTGACCTGGCACTTCATAAGCCCTGCCCAAGCACAGCAGAGCCTGGGCTGGGCTCTCAGATGGAGGAAAGGTGCTGCCCCAGCCCTACACAAGGCTCTGCTTGTCCTCTCGTGTTCCCCCTTGGCTGCCTGCTCTGGAACCTGTGTGCTGGCCCCAGGGAGCTGATACAGCTGGACTTAGGGGCTCACAGGTAACTTGTATGAAGCATTTTGTGCAGCTCCTCAGTGAGGAGTGGTGGAGATGCTGGCAGAGGAGCTGGGATGCTTTTGCCTGGCAGAATTCAGCTCAGGAGCTGAGCTGGGCAGCAGGAGTGCCTTGGCTGCTCAGCAGCACATGAATTTACTCCTTGTGCCTGCATCACATCCTGCTGCCCACTCTGGGCTCGTGAAGGGACTTGAGCACCTGCTCTTGTGCATCTCTCCCTCCACATAATAAATAAACCTTGGCCTTATGGGTTAATATGGAGAGAGCCTTACTCCCATTGTGAAGTGTTCTGGGAGTTCAGTGGGTTTAGGACACAGAGCAGCAGCATTGGCAGATCCTGCTGTCTGTGTGGAGTATCAGCATTTTTTGCAGAGGAAAGAGGATGCTGCATTTTGTCTCTGGCTCATGCTTCCCTTTCTCAGCCAGCCTTGGCCTGGGCCTTTCCTACACCATTTCTGAGGTGTTGGCTGCTTCACTTTGCTGCTCCTTGGTGCTGGGCTCTGCAATTGAAGGAAGCACTGCCATCCTAGGCCAGCTGAGGCAATGGCAAAACCATGCACAGGAACACTACTGAGCAATTCAGTGTTGTTCTGCAAGTGCTGCTGGGATGTTTGGCATAAATTCAGAGTTGCTTTAGTATTTGTAATGAAGAGGAGATACAGGTATTCATAGAGTCCCTTTTTTCTGCACAGTTCTGGGCATGGTAACCCCTCACATATAGGCCTATGCTGCTCTTTAATGGAGAAAGTGACATTTTGGTGGTGTTTGCAAGGCTCCCAGCTGCAGGTAGACTCCTCATGTCTCTCAAAATCTGACTTTGTTGTTGCTGTTGGCAGGAAACATCCCTACCAGTTAGGCTTTTATGTGAGTTCCATTTCAATCACAAGTTGATTGATGGATTTTTTTTTTCTTTTATGGTGTCTTCTGAAAGCCAGGTTAAAAATTAGGAAAGGTGCCATTTGCTTTTTTTTTAATGGGAATTCACCATTGCTTCATTCTTTGTTCTTTCTTTATTCCTCTTTTTCAGCTGTTGAGGCTACTTATTGCTGTTCTGCTTCATAGAGAAGGATCACAGAGATATTTTTCTCCCTTATCCTATGACTTTCTGGGATATTATGATAAGGCAACTGCCTTCAACTCCAGTGAAGAGCATTTGCTCTTCAGGCTGATGAAATGTCAGTATCTTCAGGCATCAGGACAGGGCCTCTGCTCTTAGAAAACAAGCAAGCACTGGCATATCAGAGGTGGCCAGAAAAGAGAATTTTCCCCCATTCTGACTGAGGGGGCCCCATGGTGCATCTTGGGTCAGGAGGATGGGGAGGGTTGGTACCCTAAATCACACAAATCTGAAAGCAAAATTTTAGAAAGATGGAAACACTGATGAGCATTTGAGTTTGGAACTTGCCTGTGGAGGTTTTGCTAAGTCAATATAGTGGTTGGAAAGCAATATCTGCTTTTTTAATAGAGAAATTTAGGGATTTCTAGAATCTGATTATTGTTTAGAAGAAATGTATAATGCTTAAATAAGATAAAAATTATTCCCTAAACAGGTAAAGGACTAAATGTTTATCTTAAGACTGCAATAACATTCATAATCTTTTTTTCCCCTAATCTATTTTACTAGACTATTTTGAGGATTGTGGTCCTTGGCATATGGGATTACATTGAAAACAAAATAGAGGTAAGCTCTCTCTCTTGGTTCCGTTTTCCAGGCAGCCCCAATAAGACCATGAAGAACTGCTTTGGATGGCTTTGTTATTAACCTGCTGCAATATAATATCTTTTAGGGCAGATAAATACCCACGTTCTCCTCATTATGTGCATTATCCATAGTTTAGTGTGCAGTCCTATTTTCTGTGAGACTCAGTGCAATATTGGAAAATATTTTATGAAGGGAGGGATTTTGGCCTTTTTGCTCTTGGTGTGCCTTTTGTTGTTAGAGCTGTGCTGGTCTGACTGGTGATACAGCAACCCTTAGAAGTAAAAATTGTCACCCGAGTTCTATATCCCCATTGCCATAATTGAGTTGGTTGAAAACTTGAATGTAGTTCTCTGGCAGAAAATACTAGTTTGGCAAAACCCCCATTTTTATTGTGAAGTTGTTTTGATAAACGCTGTAATTAGTACCTCAAATTAAAAATTAGATAGAATGTGCATACTCTTGTAGAGACAGAAAAGGAAATTCTTGTGTTATAAATAAAACACAATCCCAGTCTGAGCAGAAATCTGGAGATGGGGAAAATTAAAAGCTCTTTCTTGATACTTCTCATAAACCACTACTGTGCAGGAAGCACCAGAAGACAACAGGGTGTTCCTGGAGCTTAAGCAGTCTAGAGACTTGCATATTTTTGTGATAAAGCTGTAAACATTTTAACTTGTTTTGGTAAAAAATAAGTTAATCTTAAATTGTTGATTGAGGATTTCTTATTAAGGCTAAATGCAGTTTCTGATAATTAGTTTTGGTAATCTGGAAGATTACTGCCCCTTGAGTAGCTGCAATAAGAAGTATTTCTTTTCAATACACTGAATTGTTATGCACAGTTCTGAATGTGGAGTTCTTACAAAAATCTGTGTCCTGAGTCTTTATGCAAACCTTTAATCAATGGGCTTTGGCAGCAGGAGGCTCTCAGCAGGAATGAGAACATGGTGCTCTGTCCTACCCTGCTAGGCCATGGTGGGACAGACTCAGCACTGCTGCCACTGCTCCTAAACACATTTCCCAGCCCATTTCTGTCCAGTGCTTTGCACAGGTGCTTTTTCTGATCTAATCCCAGTGCAGCCAGTGTCACATAAATCATTCTGAGCAGTCCCAGTTGTCAAACTCCTCACAAGCCTCGCTGCCCCATAAAAGTGGGAGCAGGCACAGCCATTCCCACATGTGCTCTGTCTCTTTCTTCCACCTTTTTTCTGCTTGTCTTCCTGATCTCTTCATTCAGACAGTAAGATCTATGGGCAGGGACTCCATCTTTTTTTTCAGATGACATTATGCCAAGTAACAGGTAATAAATACCAGTGATGATAAAACTCTTTGGCTCTAATAACATTTAGGCTATCGCTTCTCCTTGGGGATTTTGGCCAGTATTTCCAAATACCTTTCTCTTCCCCTGCCCTTCCACCACAGTTTATCTCTCCTCACCTCATAAAAAGCACTGAGGAATTCTGTTGTGCTACCTAAAAATGATGCAGCCTTTCTGTGGCTTGGCCACCTCTCATATCCCTTTCAAATAGGTACCATAATTGCATTTCTTTTGGGCAAAGAAGGAGTTCAGGGTTCCAGAGAGGAACAGCAGGGATATGATTGTGAGGAAAGGTTTGAAAAAACTGATTCCTCTCTAGGTGTTTGATGGTGCTGTCATAATCCTGTCCTTGGCACCAATGGTGGCCTCAACAGTGGCCAATGGCCCCAGCAGCCCATGGGATGCCATCAGCCTCATCATCACCCTGCGGATATGGAGAGTGAAGAGGATCATTGATGGTGAGTGGGGACTCATTTGTGACTCCAGCATTACCTGGGGAAAGAGATTTGAAAAATACAGCAAGATTGGTTGCTACCACTGTTCCTGTCATTGTCCTTTCTCTTGCATTTTGCTAGCACTCAACAGGACAGAGGTATGACTGCCATGGAGGAGAGCAGGTCTCGAGATCATGGCTCTGTCTCCTGCCCCTGGGAGCCTTTCTAATTCATTGGTTTGTTTTCCTGTTGGGCACCTTCCCACCCCCTGTCCTGAAAAGCAAATGCCCTCACCTGCTTCATGTCTCTTGCCACCAGAGGTCATTGCTGATTCTGCAAAATCATTTATTCCAGTCTGCTTTGCTGATATTTGCTGCACCCTCCCCATAACTGTACAGCCAGCTCTGTCTTGAGACTTCCTTTTCCAAGTTTTTGTCAGTCAATAAGTTTTGTGTCAGATTCCAGGAGGATTTTCTCACCCTGGGGATTCCCAGCTGGAGCTGCTCTCCACAGTACTGACATCCTGGAAATGAGGTGTACATTGGTGGTGTTCTGCACAGACCTTTGTGGGGAAATGGAGATGAAAAAGGGGAGATGAAAAAGCCCCAGCAAGTCAGGGTTGCAAAGAGCAGAGTCTGTGGCTGGGCCTGGAAGGACTTTAGTGTAGGTTACTCTGTGCTCAGCAGCTTCAGGCAGCTCAGGGAAGAGAAATAAATGAATGGTCACTTTACTCATGTGTGAAAAATCAGAGTTAAGCTGTTATTTTGGGTTTAAATGCCCAGGAATCTCAGTATTCAGAGTTTAGGAGAGGTCATAGCCCTCTGATTGAAGCATAAAAGAAAATCTCAGGATTTTGTGTGGTTTCAGAAAACAGCATGGATTCACCAGCTTTTCTGATCAGAGTTTGCCATAGTTAAGACAGGAGTAAAATTTCCAGAGCCATTCAGAAGACCTATTGAAAACTGGGCTGTAGCTTGAGAAGCAAGAGAAGATAAATGCTTTTTTTGTTTCTTCAAAATATTTTTCTCAGTCTGCTGTGTCCATTAAGGACTGATTTCTTACCACAAAATCTAGGAATTAAATGCTTAGGGCCCTGGAATAGTTCTTTTCCTGAGGGAGCCATGCTGTTCAGGTTTAGAGGGAATGGGATTGACTCTAAACAGAAAATCTTCCTGCCCAGCAATTCAGGAAATCTGTGGTAAACACTGGAGGAGAGCTGAACTAGCCTGGAGTCTGAGAAGAGCAGGCAGCATTTATTTCAGATCAGCCAGGAGATGGAGGTCTGACCAAACAGCATCAACAAACTGCATTTCCTGCTAGAAATCCTTCCCTGAAAACAGTACTCTGGTGCTGCTTCTATTAGAAATACTCCAGTTCTGTAGATTCAGGGGAAGGGGTGATGTTCTTTGGCCTGTCAAGGTTTTCATTCTGATAAAAAACCAAATCACAGCTGGGTTGTTTAAGTGTTATTTGTGTTTTCCAGCATATGTCCTTCCAGTGAAAGTGGAGATGGAGATGATGATTCAGCAATATGAGAAGGCAAAAGTTATTCAAGATGAGCAGCTGGAAAGACTAACCCAGATCTGCCAAGAACAAGGGGTAAAGTTCAGTTATGTCTTTATTTACGCATATCTTGTCAAGGCAAATCAAACAGTTCATGTACTTCACTGCAGGCTGAGCTCTGAGAAGCTGCACTGGGACTTGTGTTAGGGGGTGACAGTCTCAGGCTAAGGAAGCATCAGCTGCAGCCAGGATATTGTCAGTGTGGTATTTGTCAAACAGCAGTCAGCTGCCTCTGCTGCTGGGCTGGTGCTCTCTGAGGTGAGGAAAACAAATGTGAGCAACAGAAAATGAATGGTTCCAGTATGTAATTTATGGAATGAGTACAGCTAGCTTGACATAGCACTGATATACAAAAGCCATTGTTGGAGGCTGCAGCTACTATTCCTAGGAAAAGGATGTCCAGTTAAAAACAAATTAATTTCCTTGCTTTAAATGCAGAAGGCAGCTTCCCTGTAGGTCAGTCAGAGACTCTTGGCAAGCTCCAGTTATTGCAGTAGAAGCTTCTAGTTCCTGGAAGCAGGTCAAGATTTAAGACTCTTCCCAGGCCCCCAAATGTTCGGTGATTCAGTGCAGAGGTAGGGGAAGGTGAAGTTTGAAATACCTCAAATGAATATATTTTACATGAAAAAGTGTAAAAGCATTTTTGGGGCAATGAGCCGGGAGTTTTTGCCATTTGTCTTAATGCAAATGAGTTCTTAACTAACTTGCTTTAAAGCAGAAATCATGGATGGATGTTGAGGCTTGGGATAGGTGAGTGTTGAGGTGACCATCAGACCACAGCAGGGGGATTCCCAGGTGATTTACTTCTTGTTTCAGTAAAAGGGGAGCTCTGAGATATAGTCCAGATAAATCCTGGAGATTTTTAGCTTCAATTCCCACTCCTGACTTGTAGCAGGTACTTTTGAAACACAAACCCATCAATATTTAGGTCCCCAACTGGATTTTTAAAATGAGGTGCAGGTCTCCTGGATCTCAGCCCAGGATTCTGTGATGAACTCTGGGTGGTGGTGTCAGGGTGATGCATGAGGAAGGACTGGAGACTCTGTCATTTCAGAGCACTGGTTTGGAATCTCCTATTAACTGAGTTCTAAACCTTAGGCTTGGCTTCTGCCAAAAATTAGTAAGTGCCAACTGTGTAAGAGTCTTTGCTGGCAAAACTGCAGTCCTCTTCATGGCACCTTTGCATGGTGATTTTGAGTGCTTCAGCTTCTGGCAAGGTTCTGAAACTGCCAGGTAAATTATGTACACCCCATTTTATAAGGGAGAGATTATCCCTTCACCAAACCCATGAAGCAAATTGGTGATTTCTTGAGTCCCAGTGTAGTATTTTGTCTGTCAGGCCATACTAAAGTCTTGACAGTCATAAATTTTAAAACATTTGCTTTTAGGAATTTTACTATGGCCAGATAACACTCTGAAGTTCTAAACTATTTTTGGTGTCATTGTTTCATGGTCTGAGTAAAGGTGGGCTCATTATCCCAGCTGGGGTTCAGGAGCTGCTCTTCATTCTGAGCCAGGTACTCCTGAATGTCTGACCAGAGTAGAGCTAAATCCTAAATCTGTGTTCTGATGGTTACAACAACCTGTACACCAAACAAAGAAGTGCTGCACTGGGAGAGGAGTAAATCTGAGAAAACAGAGCAGGTTCTCTTGTAGCTTTCAAGTGTCATCTGCTGTGGAAAAATCCAGTCTGTAGAGAGATGACAGCATGCTAATCCCTCTCACTGGCCTGACCTGCTGCCAAACAACTGTCTCAGCTGTATAATATCAGGTAAATGTACTAATTTGCTGCAGTTAGCAGCAGAAGACATTGACACAAGTACTGCATCCTTTGTTTGTAAATTATTGGCTTCATAATTCAGTCAAGAACAACTTGTCACCATTATAATATTCACATTAATGTTGTGTACAGCAGCTGATGGGAAGAATGGTTCCTAATGGTATTTAATGCCTAAAATTCTGCCAGGCTTTTGCTTTTTTGTTTGATCAGCTTTCCTGAGCTTTCTGAAGGATTGCTGGGTTGTGGTGTTTGTGTGTGCTTGTCTGTTTTTGGGGGAAGCTTTGCCTGCAGGAGTCTGGCTGTGCCCAGACCAGAGCAGCATCATCAGAGCAGCATCAGGAGGGTTCCAGGCTGTCCTGGCTGTGCCCAGAGCAGCATCAGGAGGGTTCCAGGTCCTGTGTGTGGTGCCAGCTGTGCCAGGGCAGGGGGCTGCTGATGCTGCCCTGCCCTCAGGGACAGACAGACAGACAAGTCACTGTGGCTCCCTGCAGCCCAGCAGGGGGAACAGGCACCTGGATATACACCTTTGTGGTTTGCATTTGTCCAATAATGGTTCAATATATATTTGCATTTGTTCAATAATGTTCAGAAAGGTTTTCTTTTCTGAGATCCTGTGTTGGGTTTCTTACAGCTTTGCTGCTGCTCAGGCAATTGGGGGTAGAATTCTCAGGGTCTGGCATATTCTTCTACAGATGAAGTATCTTGAAAGTTTCAAGCAAAGTCTTAATTTTTTCATTAGGGGAATTGGGAAAAAAAGTTAGCCTCTTTTGCTTGGGATTTAAAACAAAAATAATTGGTGGCCGGTTCTCGGAGAAGTCCCATGCTGATTTGAAGCTGATGCTTGATACTAGGCAGACAAAACCAGAATTTCTGTTTTAAAAATTAAAAGCAGGAAGGATACAACCTCCCTCATCTTGTTGAATTCTCTTTCTTTTGTCATTTATGGGTTTTTTTGACCAGTGATGGGGTATCACGACTATAAAATACATTTCCATTCCTGACTGACATTGGAGATGTACTTTTGCAAACATGGAAACTCTTTCCACATGTTGATTTTTGGCTAGCTGTACATCTGAAAACCAGAATATATTTTATAAATTATACTTGCACAGACTGCCACTTTGTTCTCTGTAGTACCCCACTGTTTGAATAGTGTGCTTTGTATTTATTCTCCATTGACCAAAAAAGAAGTTGTTAAATAGAAATGGAGCATGAGGGATTTCTAAAAATGGGTAAAGGAAAAAGGAAGTCTCACTGCAGTCACTAGCAAACATTTGCAGAATATATTGCTGATGGTTTTGTTTTATCAGAATAACTTAAATTGCAAAACAAAGTTTTAAAGTTTCATTAACTACAGATTCCAGACAGGGAAGATTGCTTTTTTCCCCTGGAATCACCTGCAAAGGAATTTCCATTTATGATAATAGATACACTTGATCTTTTCTGCTTGACTCTCCTAAGAGTAACTCAGCTCAACACAGCCCAGCCAAGAGAATGTGTTCAGCCTTATCACACCAGAGCTCCTTTTCTGCCAGCTCCTGTAGAACTGGGGTTTTCATCATTCTTAACACTGCAACAACTATGGAAGCTGTAATTCCTTTTTTTATCTTGGAATATAATTTGTACAACAGCTGCCAGTTTAATGGCAGGGCTGTTTAGCTGGTAAAATTACCTATCAGAAAAATAACGTATGCTATCTTCTCGCAATAGTTTTAATTTATTTCTAACTACCAGTCATTTTCTTGGTGGATGGAAGGCAGCCAAGGTCATCCTGTGTTTTATTCTACCCGTAAATCATTAGTTTGCAACTGTCTCCTGATTTTTATTGTTACCAACAATGGCTAAACTAATGGAAATAAACATTGGATTGTATCCCAGTGGCAGATGAGTCTAGGGCAGGGCATTCTGTACAGACAGCACTAATAGAATTGAGCAAGTTATTGCTCCTGCATTAGACACAAGTAAGCTTCTGGCTAAAATGCTCATTGGTCTCTCTGGAACTATGTCAGTCCTACTCTGTTGTTAGACCATTAAGGAGGAGCACTCCATGATTCACTGCTGAGTCTCTTTTCAAGTCTTACATGTGTAGTATAAAATATCAGATGGGATGGGTGGCCCACTTAATAAAAGCAGGCATGTAAAAGGAGGTGCTATCTAGTGCTCAGGGTAGCTCTGTCAATTTATCTGCTTAGAAATAATCACCTGATGCATTATTTGAGTGAGGAAATGCACAGGAATGCCCCATCATTCTTTCTGCTTTGTTTCCTGACAAAACATTGCCAGGTTTGAGCTGCAAGAGGACATGTAACAGATTTTGAAAATTATAAGTTTAGATTTTTTATTGATGAGCTTTTACTTGCCATACAATCTAGTTAGTCATTCTTCTATAAAAGAAGAATGGTGCCCAGTGCTGTGCTGGTGGTGCTGGTACCCACTCTGCCTGTGACAGGGTGACAGAGGTACCCACTGCCTGTGACAGGGTGACAGAGGTACCCACTGCCTGTGCTGGTGCCAGTGCCTGTGACAGGGTGACAGAGGTACCCGCTGCTGTGCTGGTGCCAGTCCCAGTGCCTGTGACAGGGTGACACTGTGGCTGATGCCCGGTGTCTGTGCTGGTGCTCACTCCTGGTGTCTGTGACGGGGCCCAGGCCCAGTCCTGGTCCAGTTACAGTGTCTGTGCCCGGTGCCGGTTTCTGTGCCAGTTCCCGTGCTGGTGCCCAGTGCTGGTGCCGGTTCCCGTGCTGGTTCCTGTACCGATGCCCGGTGTCTGTGCCCGTTCCTCTGCCCGTTCCCTTGCCGGTGTCTGTTCCGGTGCCTGGTGCCGGTTCCCGTGCCGGTGTCTGTATCCGTTCCCATGCCGGTGTCTGTGCCGGTGCCCGGTGCCAATGTCTGTGCCCGTTCCCGTGCTGGTGCCGATGCCCGGTGCCTGTTCCCTGTCGATGTCTGTGCCGGTTCCTGTGCCCATTCCCTTGCCGGTGCCTGGTGCCGATTCCCGGTGCCGGTTGCTGTGCCCATTCCCCTGCCGGTGCCTGGTGCCGATTCCCGGTGCCGGTTCCTGTGCCCATTCCCTTGCCGGTGCCCGGTGTCGGTGCCCGGTGCCGGTTCCTGTGCCCATTCCCTTGCCCATTCCCTTGCCGGTGCCCGGTCTCGGTGCCCGGTCTCGGTGCCCGGTCTCGGTGCCCGGTGCGGTATCCCCGCT
>JAHLSL010000053.1:2824498-2843430 GCA_025920805.1 Petroica traversi | reverse complement strand
GAGCGCCCGCACTGCCCTGCGGTGCTCGGAAACCTCTTCTTGTCCCTGGGACACTCAGCGGGCACGAGCAGTCGGGTCTCTCCCCCGTTTCTGCTGTGGGCTCCTGGTCCTTCGCACCGGGTAAAGCGGTGGTGCATTCAGACTTCTGATTGTTATGATGCTCAGCAAACCTTGGTAAATGCTGAAGCTCCTTAAATTGGATCTGATACAGGCATAATTATTTAGCTGGCTTTTAGCTAGTTTTGTCTACTTGTGTTAAAAAATACCTGTCAAATTTTCTGTCTTCCATGAGAAAAGGAAGTCATACCGTAACTCTAGGTCAGAACTAAGCATTTTAATAATAGTATTTCTTTTTCTGGTATATGTGAATGCTTTTGAAGGGTGAAATGTAGAAAAACAGAAATGGTACCTAATTCTTACTGCCATTTAGTTTGAGCTAGACAACATTAAAAAAATTCCACATTTATTTTTTGCCTATCATGTTTGAGTGCATTTCTTTCATTAAACCAAGGAAGTGTCTTAGAGGGTATCTTTCTCCCTCTAAAGATGAAATGCAAGGTGTTCCTTGTGATTCCTTGTTTTTTCAGGTTAAGGATAAAACCTGAAATTCCCTATGTTCATACTGGCACAAGCACCTTAAGGCTCAGGATGCTTCAGGCGGGCTGGGAGCAGAGTTTGCAGTAGGTTACCACAATAACAACCTGCAGGAATCTGCCATTGCATTCATTGCAGGAACTCAGGCAGTATTTGGACATTTGCTGATTCCACCTGACTCTGCCACTGCCAGAAGAGCTTTGGTTAGGAGCAGGGAGCAGTTGCAGCCAGCTGTTTGCAGCTGCCAGGCCTGGGTGCTCTGAATTGCAGGTGGAGGAGAAGCTGTGTGCTTTGTTAGAGCCCTGGACTGGCTCTAAATGGGGTCTGGAAAGCTTGAACTGCCCTTTGGCTTTCGAGATTTGAGTCTTGCAATGGTCCTTCCAGTTGCTGCAGTTCCTCCCCAGATGCTCCAGGCAGCAGACAGTCTCCAGGTGTGGCAAACTGGAATCCCTTTTTCTTTCCTGAATCTGTGGAAATTCTGTCTGGTTTCCCCTCCCCATTTGCACCACGTCTGACTGCAGTGATCAGGGGCTGCTGCTGGGTTGCAGAATCTGCCAGAATGAAGCAGATTTATGTCACATCTCAGGGTGAGTGGCACAGGCAGGTGCCCTCAGCCCAGGGCTGTTCCCCAGCAGTTCTCAAGCAGTGCCAATTCCACGTGTGCTGGGACATGCCCTGAACCAGGGGAGGCCCAGCAGTGCCACATTTGGAATGTTTGCCTGTTGCTCTCCTCTTTGCATTTCCCTCTCAAACTCTAGAATTAGACAGGAGTTGGTCACTGCTGTGCTACTGATTTTAACATGATTTACTCTTTTAGACAGCAACTCTTCCTTGCAGCCCCACACCTGTGCTGTGTGGCACGGCGGGTTTTGTCCAGCTAATATAAGGGTTTAAAGGGTCTCTGCAGCTCTCCAAAAAAAACTGTTTTCCTTCTTGCTCTGTGGAAGATGCATGACCATCAAAAACAAGAGAAATCTGCTGTATCCCTCAGTCAGATTGTACCTGGTAGCTTCTTTTTGTCAGGTGTCTGCTTTATAACAGCAAATCGTGAGCAAATCCCCTCGTGGCTGCAGAAATTCTTTAACATGTTTGAGGTGAATGGCCAGGAGAGTGGTAACCTTCCCCAGGGTTTTCTGCACTCTGCTGAGTACAGGAGATTTCAAGTCAGAAGAGGACTGTACATCCTCCCCTTGTGTAGTTAGTGAGGGAGAGCCATTCTGGGTCCTGCTCAGAGAACCTTCCCTCCACCAGAACCCTCATTACAAAGTCTAGTTAGGGGTGTTTGTTGTGAACCTAAATCCCTAAATGGCTGTTAAAAGTGGTCTCTTTCTATAAAGGTTACGTGAGGTTGGACAGTAAGACTTGTTAAAATTGTCCAAAATCTCACTCTCAGGACACAGCTGTGCAAAATAGAAGACCAGCATGAGGCAGTCATTGTCTTCAGGTTCTGTGAGCAATGGCCCAGCTCACACAGGCTCTGGGAGAGCAGCAGCAGCTTGGGCTCACATCCTGGCTCAAACACACTGTATTTGTTTTAGCAGCCTGCAGTGTTTAGTGATAAAATGAGTAATATGTCCCCAGCTGCAGCATGTAAACGTCTGGCCGTGCTCACATGTCATCAGTGTGTGCTGTTGTTCTTTCCTCCAGTTTGAGATCAGGCAGCTGAGGGCCCACCTTGCCCAGCAGGATCTGGACCTGGCTGCAGAGAGAGAGGCTGCCCTGCAGGTGCCCCACGTGCTGAACAAGCAGAGCAGCAAGAGGTACAAGGTGGTGGCCACTGAGGACTCGGATGATGAAGCCACCGAGAGCATCTCTGAGCTGCGAGCTCCTCGAGGTGAGTGAGCTCTGATGGGATCCCACCCAAAACCCCACTCCAGCAGGGACTGATGGCTCCCCGTGCTGCAGAGAGGCTGCAGCTGCCCTGGAGTGGCAGGAGCTGTTGTGTTGGGGAGCAGGTTCTAAACAGAGCCAAAGAAATGACAGGGGAAGAAAAGGACTGTGATGTACCTTCCCAGTTTGCTCATGATTGGATCCATCAAACACTGAAGAAGCAGCAGCCAAATGAAAGCTGGCCAAAGGATAATCACTCAGAGGTAAAAGCAGGGAAATTGAGAAGAACGTTGGAAAACAGTTTTGGTCTTTGGCCACTTGCATTTCTGTGGTTTGGAAAGGACTCCTGCATCAGCTGTGGGGCTTGCCTTGCCTGCAGGCTCTGCTCTCACCAGTTCCCCAAAGTGCCAGTGCTGGGCAGGGCAGTGCTGCTGCCAGGAAAGGAGGGAAGGGCAGTGTGGGCATCCTCTCATGTCTGAGTGCCACGTGGCTGTGCTGAGGAGCACTTGGGGATAACAACAGTTAAATTCACTTGGATCTGTTTTTATTATATAAGTGCTAGACCTGAATTTTTTTCTGGAAAAGACATTGCTCCTTTTCCTGTCATCCACCAGCCCTTCCAGTGCAGTGCAGAATGTCTCCTGGTTTCGTGTGATATTCCAGAGGAGACAACACTTTCTGCCTTAGTCTTGCTTGGGCATTTTAGCTTAATTATTGTAAGTCTGTTGGAATTAGAAATTTGCACAATATCTTTATGTTGATCAAACTCCATAGAGTTCAAGGCACAGATACTTCAAAAGCTGTTAGAAATTTTCAAATTTCTTTCTTTACAGAGCAGTGAAAGCATGTAGAAATTGTTTTGGTTTTTCCTCTTTATAATATCTAAGCACCAACTACAGTAAAGCCATTAATTATTCCTGATATGAAATTGCATTTAAAAGCAGACAGTTGAGCAGACTGACCCCTAAAATGCATTTCCCTCTTTTTTGTAGTATTTCAGAGGTTTCCCCAGTGGATATATTATAATTTATGCATGTGTTCCTTGCGGGTTACATTTGGAACTGAAGAGTGTTGTGCACATTGGAAGGAGACTTGCTGAAATTTTAGCGCTGTGGAGGTTGATCTTAAAAATTCTTTTGTCCAAGGGATTCATTCCAACATCCGGGTTAACAGAATTACTCATTATTTGTGTCTCCCTGTAAAATGCTGCCCCAACAAGGTGGACACTCAGTCTTCAGGATTGATTTCTGCATTTAGTTAGGTTACATGATTAGAGGGATTTGTGCTTTTCACTGAAAAAAAGACATTCAGCCAGTGAGAAAACACTGATTGCTTCACATATTGGGTAAGGTGCAGTTATGTTAAATTTAAACATTTATTTCTAGTGTGCAGAATAAATTTCCAATTCCTGGAGATCCTCTAAAAGTACCAGAGGAAATGTTTCTTGTGCACTGTATTATACATTGCATACAAAGTCTTTGTAGATGCATTCAGTGCTTGTTGTCAGAACCTAAATTGGGGTGACTGGGTTTGCACAAGTGTTTTCTGTGGAATGAGGCAGGAGCTGGACAGGAGGAATTCCCTGTGTTCCTCAGCAAGGGCCAGCAGTCTGTGGCATTTGTCACACACAGGGCCCAGCTCAGACTGCAAGGGACAGCTCACAGCAGCAGCAGTGCTGCTCAGTGTTACAGCCCAGGGCAGAGGATTTCACCTGTCATTTCCTGGATTATTTTGCAATGCTGGCTTAGGGATTGCTCCTGTGTAATTGGAACTCTCAGCTCACAGCTGGAGAAGGCAGGTACCTCTGGGCAGTGAGGGTCCTGGACCAGCCCTGCCTCATTCTTCTCACTCCCCCCTCCACTGGGGCTTTCTCCAGCTCTCCAACACCAACTTTTACTCTGTGATGCTCAGGCAGTTGCTGCAGCAGCTTTCTCCATCCTCCCTTTGCCATGCTGGCAGCATCCTCTCATTGTGCACCCTCTGAGCAGTGCAGGTGTCAGCCAGAGCTGCCTGTGCTGTGTCAGGGGGAGCAGGGCACGGCTGGAGGTGTCCCCATGTCCTCTGGTGGGAAGGGCACCACTTGGTGTGGCTCTCCCATCTCCCACCTGCTGAGGTGCAAGAAGCACTCAGAGATGGGGCTGTGTAGGGCACAGGCAGCCAGGACAGCTCCTGTGCCTCCTGTGCTCCTGCAGTCACTGACTGTGCTGCCTCCAGGGCTTCCCCCAGCACCTGCTCTGCCTGCAGCTTCAGCCACCAATGCTTCAACAGCTGACCTTTGGGGCAGGGTTATATTTTGCTACCAGACCACATTAGGAATTGCTTTGCATCCGCTTTCTCTAAGCTGAGTTTTTCCTCCTTTAAAGATTGCAGAGTGAGATCTGCAGTTGATCATTCTGAGTGCCACTTGGAGCTCTGGAACATCCCTGCCATGGCCACTTGCACTGCTGGGGAGAGCACAAATGAGAGACCAGGTCCCTTGCACTGTGAGAGGAAAGCAGCAGTTCAAAGCCAGGATTCAGCTGTTTGGCAGAACAGGCTCTGATGTGCTGTTCTTTTGTGCTCTGGCAGAACATTAGCCCTACATACAACACCTGAGGCTGGGGGTGGAATGGAATGCGGGTGTTTTTGCCAAACGTAACTTTGTCAGCCTTCAAAAAATCACTGTCTTCAGAGAGCTCTGAATTCTGCCAAACCAGCAAGCTTGAGTTGGCCAGAGAACATACTGCATGAGAAAATGGGATATTCCATCTCAGGCTAATCTTATTTCCCCCATCTCTGTCGAACAATGGAAACATTCAGTGCAGAATTCTTCACCATGAAGGGTGGATGGAATAAGAAAGCATTGAGACTTTTTACTCATTTCCCTACCTGGAAGTTTTATGGGACAGTGCATAAGTTAAAGCTCCTCAGGGGCAGCTGTAGCTTGTACTCTGGTATTTACACAGGATTTTGTGTAACCATTTACCAGAGCATTCAGTGAAGTAAGTCAGGTAACCTGGTATCACATGGTACGTGCAGCACCTCAGGGAATTTGTGCAGGGACACACAGGGACCTGCACCAGGAGAGCTGGGTGTGTGCTGCCTGATTTGGGAGTTTCCAATTGCTTCTTTTCACCCAGATTTTCCTTCAGCAGATCTCCTGCTCTTTGTATTTAAAGTGCCTTAATTACAGGTACGAGCTGGGAGAAGCAAGAGCTCTGATCAGATGGACCATGGGCTCTGAAAGAGTCCCATAACTCCCCAGCCAACATTTCATTTCATGCTCCTCTTGAGGGCCAGTCCTGTGCTGGTTCTGTGAACAATGAGCTGGTGCTGCCTCACACACTCCTGTCTCCCCAGGGCAGCTCACCAAGAGACTTCCTGACACAGTAGGAATAACTCAGTGGAAAATGTATGGATATATGGTATTCCCTAATTAATATGGTAAAGCAGCAGGATTTTTTTTCACCTTTAGCTTGCTTTGAATTGAGGTTTTATTTGTCTTGCCAAGAATTTTATCTCCAGGGCAGGCAAATGTGAAGGCTGAAACAGTTTTCAGCCTGCAAGTCAAAAGGTACCAGTATCAACAGCAGGAACAAAGAGACCCCAGAGAAGGGCAGGGCTGGAGGAGCTGCAAACCCAGGGCAGAGCTCTGACATTTGCTGCACTCTCAGAGCACTTCAGCTTCTCTGGCTCTGTTTGTGAAGAGCTTGGGCTGAAAGCTGCTGCCTGTGAGTGCATGGCAGCATCACTAATGATGTTCAGGCCCATTGTGGTCAGCCCTTCTCTGAGAGCAGGGAAATGCCCTGAGTGCTCCTTTCTCCTTCCCAGACATGGTTGCCATTTCACATAATGGCAAATAGCATCCTATCTATTAATCTCTAAATTATAAAGGAAGTTCTAAATTATGAAGGGCTTCTTACCTCGTACAGCATGTAACTGGTCATGGTGAGAATAACAGCTCATGTTTTCTTGTTCTGCACAAATCATTTTTAGTGGTTGGTATTCAAAGTTCAGGCTTCAGGGAATGCCAGGTTCACAGTGCCCCCTCCAGCCATTAATACTTCCTTCCAAAATTTATTATTCTTTAATCTCTCCCATAACATATGAATTAGAGTCCCTAGTGGAAATTCCTGATTTTCCTGCATATATCATGTTGGTTTTTGAAATTCTACAGTACTGCCATATTGTAAGATTAATATACCACCCCTCTATTCCTCTGAGCAAGAACCGGAACTTCACATGGCCAAAAACCATTTTTTAACTGTTCTGAGCCAAATTCCCATTTTTATGGGGTTAGCAGTGAGTCTTTTGCTTGGGGGGACTGCTGCAATTTATGATCACGCTTGAAAGAAAAGTAAAGCTTGCCCTCCCCATAGGTACCCTCTGTTTTGTAAGTGAAGAAAGTAGGATATTGGGAGGGGAGCATGAAAAATTCTGGAGCTTCAGAGGGTTTCCCTTAAGATTATTCATAAGCTGTCTGAGAAGGCAAAGCAGGGCACTGGGAAGGGTTTTGTCAGTTGTTCCTTGCAGAGCAGTCTGAGCTGGTTGGATGCTTTTAAACTCCAAGCCAGTTCCTTTGGTGATCATCTGTTAGTGCTCTAAGAGAACCCTGTTAGTGCAAAACAATAGATAAAAAATAGTTTATGGTTATTTTTCAAATGCTGAAATGGATCTACTTTGAAGTCTACTCCTGGAAATGGAGTATCTTAAGTGCACAGCACTTCAGCTTGGCTTCTCTCTAGGTGCCTCTTTGTGGTTCTCTGTGCACTGACCAGCCAGGCAGGAATCAAAGGAATTAAACCTTAAGCAACACTTAGAGAAATGTGTGTGCAGTTAGTGGAGTCAGGCTCTTGTATTTCATAGTCACCAAATGGGTGGGGTAGGAACTGCTCCCTCCCAGAAGGGGAGAGCCTGCAGCCACAGCTGTGGGGGTGAAGTTGTCTCTCTTCATTACTGTGAAGAGGTGTGAAGACATTGCTGACAGGTAAAGGAACACAGAGCTGGAATGGTTTCCACTGCCCAAGCATGCAGCCCTTTCAGAAGGATCCCTTTCATGAGCAGATGGTGCTCCCTGTGACAGCAGTGATGTGTTCTGCCCTCTGCTGCCATTCCAGCAGCTTGGTTTCTAAAGCATCACAAGTCTTTTCCTAATTCTCAGATTACATTTATTTGTTGGCAGTTTATAAGTTTGTTCTTGAATCCTTTTGCTTAATGCATTCTTGTTTCGATGGTTGTTTTGGTGGCAGCCATATTCTTCCTTAACTTTGTATTTTAGACTCAGCAAATGTTGCTGTTTCAGAGACAGACCCAAGGTCCTCTGGATGTGCTTCAGGGTGACTGCAAGGAGCCAGCTCAGATGTGGCTCTGCTGATCCACACTCAGAGAACAAGGCTGGAAAGAGCACTGGGAGTCCCCCAGGCCACCCTCAGCCCCATCCACACTGACAGAGCTGTGCTGCATCCCAGCCCTGCTCCAGTCAGCTCTCAGTGCTCAGGTGAGGCCCAAAGCTCCCCATTTGTTGTCAGGATTTGGGGTTCCTGTCCCAGCAGCATCTGCTGATAGTGGAGCCTGTTCCTTATCCCAGATTTCCAGAAATCCACAGGTTGATTTCTTCCTCAGAGCAGCTGGAGCTGCTGCTGTGTTGCTGTGCAAGTTGAGTTTACAGCTGCTCTCAGGATGGAATATCCCTGTGCCCAGGCACCCATCCAGGCTCTGCAGGGCTGGCTCTGTGTGAACTGAGCAGTGCTGGGAGTGCTGCAGCTTGCACTGCTGGGCCAGGCTGTCCTCAGACCAAAGGCAGGGGAAGTCTCCTGGAAAGTGCCAGCTGGCTGCTCCTGGTTCCTGTTGAAACAGATGAAAGATCTGCCTCTTTAGAAACCTCCTAGCAGAGATTGTTTTCCGGAAGGAAGCTGGGGTGAGACATTACTCTGAGGACTCACTGCCTCAGTGGGAGGCTGCACAGCAGAAAAAATAACCTTCCAGTTCAGAAAATTCAGCATGGAGAGACAGAAGAAGTACAACCAATGGCAATAGAAATATGAAATAAAATGCTCTAGTAATGAAATATTTCAAAACAAAACCCCCTTTTGAAGGCCTTTTCTTGTGTGCAGGGGAGCTGCAGGCATTGATGAAACAATTAAAGATCACCGTTGAGGCATTAAAGAACTGAAGGAGATCTGCCTTGGATGGAAATGTCATTTATATGTTTCACCAAATTTATTAGGCTTTTATGGGGCCAAGAGAGAGAGATTGCAATGTTGTCTCTTGGGTCAGATGAGATTATATGGCACTGTACTCTATGTAGTTTATTACTCCCTGAACCATTGCAGTGTGTGTTTGGAGTCCTGCAGGAAAAGAACAAGCAGATAACTTGGAAACCTTCATCAGACAAAATCCAGTGGCTGTCAGACAGATCCTGACTGAGAACCACATGCTGATTCAATAAGTGGGATTTGGGCAGCAGGCAGAGCTGGGGCTGCACTGCAGGAACAGCCTGGCAGGGGCTGCTTGCAGTGCAGGGGAGGCTGGGTTTGTGTCAGTGGGGCTGAGCAGCCTCCCCAGTCCCACATTCCCTCTGTGGGGTGGCAGTTCTGAGCCAGCCCCACTGCCCATTCATCTCTCTGCTGCCCCAGCCCTTGGAGCTGCTCCTGGAGCCCAGAGAGAGCCTGGGCTGCTCCTTCCTCCCCTGCTCAGCAGAGCCCTGAGCTCCTGCATGGATCTCGCTGCCCCCTGGGCTCCCACTCTGCAGGGAGGTGGTGCCTCCATCCTTGTTCAGCACAGCTCCCACTCTTCCCATTCTGCCTTCTCAGCTCACACCTCGTGGATCTTCACTAAATTTCCTGGCACCCAGATCTCCTCGGGGTCATTTATTAATGGTGGATGTGGCACAGAGGGACTTGGCTTAGTGGCAGTGTTAGGTTTACTCAGTCTTAAAGGTTTCTGTGATTCCTGCAGGTTCATGTAGCAAGAGGATCTCAGTCACCATCCATAGACATTTTCCTAAGATTGTCATTTTCATGAGAATTAAGAGGGAAATGCTTTTCCTTTCTGCCAGTTTTTTAGTTTGCTGTAAATACCATTTGGGCATCCTCATAGCTAAAGATGCAAAGTCTGGAAAAGGAAGTGCAGGTAACATTTCTGTGTATTGGAGGGGATGGATTTATTTCTAAGAAAGGAGAAAAATTAAATCTGGATCCTGAAAATCCCGAGGTGGTAGAAATAAATAAATAAATAAGGTTTAAAAAACAAAAACCCTTGGAAATTGTGAAGAATGAAGTATTTCTCAAGACAGCTCTCTTTCTGCAGCTGAAACTGGAATAGTTTGACAGCAGAAGACACTGTGTAGAATGTAAAGTTAATACAAGTGCTCTGCCCCTCTTGTAAAAGCTGCTCTTCCCTGCTTGCTCCTCCAAATTCCCTGTGTGCCACCAGCTGATCCTGATCCCATGGGACTCCCACTCCCAGCAGAGACTTCAGCAGTTCTGTGGTGCTGTGCACAGCTCTGCCTTTGTGGGTGCATTTTATGTGCTCAAATAGGAGCTTTCAGTTGGGTGTTTGTGCATTATTTTGAACTCCTTTTTTCAGCAATGTAGAATATAATGGGAAGTAACTGGAATTGTTTATTACCTTTAATGCCCAAAGCAACTGAGACTCCCACATGACTCAGATGAGTTTGTTAATTGTCAGTTTGCTTTAATGTAATGATTCAGAAACTTAATCTGTTGTTGAAATATTTATTCTGCTGCTGTTACTCCATTACTCTTTATTGGTTTTTCTTCATAAAAAGCCACTCAAGGTTGAATGTATGGTTTATATTTACATACACATGCACATATGGATACATGTATACATATACATTTAATTTATAGCTAAATAGATCAGCAGTGGTGAGCTATGCCATTAATAAGAATCACAGAATAACATTAAAGTGGGCAGCTGGGGGCTCCCCCAGTCTGGTGTGTGGGTGATCACACCCAGGGCCTGGCCAGAATTCTCCCAGCTCAGAGGGCGCAGGGGGAGCAGTGCTGGAGTTCCTCTCCTGGTGTTTGCCATAAGGAGCAGCCTGGTTCTCTGCTGACTTGGTTTGGGCACAGCTGATGTGTTTGGGAGCAGCCTGGTGCATTCTGTCAGCTGGCAGGCAGTGGCCAGGGCAGGAAATGTGTGCAGTCCTAAAGAAACCTCAATTTGAGCCTTGTCGTTAAGACGTGAGAGGCACATGAGTAACTTTTCCAAGTGCTTTCTGTCTTTGATGCAGTGTCTTGGCATTTGGAGAGATTGCCCTGGGAGCACCCCAGGCCCCTGTTGGTGGCTTTTGTCAGGTGACAGGGAGGGTGACCCTCATCAGCCAAAGCGCCGGGCTGTTCTCGTTTGGCTGCTCAGAATGGGACTCCAAGGTGCTGCAAGTGCCCTCCCAGCAGTGCAGCCACCCCGGCACTCTGCAGGCTCCATGCCTGAACCAGAGCCCGTGTGTGTGGCTGGCAGGCTTGGTGGCACTGAGAGCATCAATTATGCATGATTGAAATGAAGTGTATTTTAGCAGCAGATAGCTGAAAAGCCTTGCAATGTACTCCTAATTCAGCAGCATCGCCTTGAGCTACTCGGAGGCCTCTTTTTTAAACTCAGACATTAGCACAAAGCACACCTCTGACTGCAGGCATTTAAAGATCAACAAGGGCCGAAAAAGCTTTTAAGAGCCAATGAAACCAGGAAAACAACCACGTTGCCTTTCAGTGTCAGGTTAGATTGCCTTCTTATGAGTGCAGCTATTTCAGGTACAGAGTGCTTGGTGGTTTGGGTCTTGTTGTGTGAGGAGAGTGTTCCCCAGAAAACATCTGTTTCTTTCACCTGCAAACCGCAATGTGCTGTGAGGAGGCAGCACTGCAGCCACAGAGACCCAGGGGGAGAAGGAAATCTGGCTCAAAGGGATGAGCACGGCTTTCTGAAACATGGTATCAAAAAGAGCACTTAAAAGGAGAGAATGCTTTTAGAGCTCACATACTCCGCAAATTGGGCAGGTCAGGTTGCTGGGAAGCCTGATAGTCTCTGATGCTGTTTCTTAGCAGCAATGTTTGCCTTCTGCTTAGAGCAAGAGTTTATTTTCTTTTACCACAATGGCAAAATGTTCTGCTTTTCCATAAGATAACAGTAAATCCTCCTGTCATCTGCAGCATCTAAAATCTGTACATGCAGCAGAGCTGCTGCTTTCCCTTCTGTGGTCACATTTTCATTTTTGCTGTTCTTGAAGTTCAGGTGTAGCTCTTGTGCCTGTACTGCAAGTTTAGTGCTACACCCTTGATTTGTTAAACTTGTTATAGTAGATGTTAAGCCAGCAAATAATGTAATGTTAACATTGTGCTGTATATTTATATGCAAGTGTTATATACACCAAAATAACTCTTCATTCATTGGAAATGGAAAAAGAAAATACATTCTCTTAGAAGGTAGGGAATTACACATAAAATCATACATGGTGCTTCCCTTTCTTGTGTGGGGAAGGAGGTGACTCATGGATGTCAGTGCACAGCAGCAGTGGGTTCTGTGCTGTGCTGGTGGCCTTGGTTCAGCCTGTCAGGGTGAATTCCAGGGGTTCAGCCTGTCAGGGTGAATTCCAGGTGTGTCTGGCTGGGAAGGGAGGGCCCTGCTGATCAGGGAAAGGCCAGGGTTCTGTTTGTCTCTGCAGCAGGGAGGGGAACTGGCCAGCCCTGTCAGCTCTGGAGAGATCCCAGAGCACCTTTCCTTTGGTGTCCCATTCCCAGGCTGGTGCTGTGAGGGACTGTGACAAAGGACAGTCCAGTCCCTGGATGGGATGTAATGCGTTCAGGCCCTGTGGCCTAAAAATCCAGAGCAAGTGGCTCTGGGCATGCAGGGAGAGGAAAGCCTTCCAAGGGTGGGATTCAGCCATTTAATGAAGTAAATGGTTTTCTAAGGGCTGCCTTTCTGTTCTTTCAGAGGATGACATGAACAATTACATCAGCCGATACTACAACGAGCCCAGCAGTGGTGAGTGTTCCTTGAACACCCAAACGTGAGTGGTCCTTTGTGTGCATGGTGTGCTGTAAGTGACACTGGCAGTGCTGTGGCTCTGTCCTGGAAATGAAGCTCAGCAGAGTCTCCTGGTTGGGTCTGTGGAAATGTGTGCCAGCAGTCATTCTCTGAAAGTGTAAGGGCCCCAAGTTTGCTCTCGCTGATGGCACTCAGGGTAGTTTGGAGATCTGTGAGGGTTAATTCCCTGTAGCTGGGTTGTTCAGCTCACAGAGCAGTTCAAGTAGATCTGAGAATGAACTGTACGACAAAATAAATGAAAAGAAGTGGGGAGACAGCCCGGCACCATGCTGGGAACCTTTTAGAAAGGTTAAACTGAATGGTGGGAACCCTCAGCAGCAGGGCTGGGACCTGAGGGCAGCCTTCAAAGGAATCCTGCTGGCACGGGGGGATCTGCACAGCCCTGCTGAGCAGCTCTAGGGGCTCTGCCTGTGCTGGGGGCTCTGCACAGCCCTGCTGGCACAGGGGCTCTGCACAGCCCTGCTGGGCAGCTCTGGGGGCTCTGCACAGCCCTGCTGGCACAGGGGCTCTGCACAGCCCTGCTGGCACGGGGGCTCTGCCTGTGCTGGGGGCTCTGCACAGCCCTGCTGGCACGGGGGCTCTGTCTGTGCTGGGGGCTCTGCACAGCCCTGCTGACACGGGGGGCTCTGCACAGCCCTGCTGGGCAGCTCTGGGGGCTCTGCACAGCTCTGCTGGCACAGGGGCTCTGCCTGTGCTGAGGGCTCTGCACGGCCCCTGCACAGCCCAGCCAGGACTGGCCATGCTCTGACTCGAGCACAGCAGGGCCAGGGGAGGCTGAGCCAGGCAGGCCCTGACAGGTGGGGGTATGCACACCTCCCATATATATATATATATATATATCACATTGGGTATATAGATTTTAAAAGCCTGTGTTTAAATATGATATAAATGTATATCCACATATATACGTCCCCATATATATATATATATGTACAGGGTTATGGGGGAAAAAAAAGTTGTGTGTGTGCCTGCATATACATGTGCATAGAAAATACACTACATATATATATAAATATATAAATATATATATGCATTTCTGTGTATATATATGTATCATGGATTATATATTTTATCCCTATATATAGTATGCATACACAATGAAATATAGGCTTATATGGATATAGTTATCTATATAAGGATGTGTCTATTATATAGATAAAATATGTATATATGTGTACATAAATCTATAATATCCCACATATATACACACAAACCTACATACATATATAAAAATGTATGTAAACATACATGTGTTTGTATGTATACAGTGTATCATATATGTCTCTCATATCCCCATATGGGTATTATGTGAGCAGATTTATTCACATATAAAGGGATGTGTGATTTTGTGTATACATATAGATATATCTTTATAGAAATATAAAGATGTGTGAAAGGCTCTGTCTGTGTACATACTGAGATATTTTATTAGAATGCATTTATTAAATATATAAAATATATAAAGGAGTGTGAGAGAAGAGGTGGCCAGAATGTATATGTTATAGAAATACATGTGTATATATTACAGGAATGAAAATATGTATCTCTGGGCAATGTAATGTATATTTATAGTCCTCTGTATACATCCACTCAGGTGGAAATAGATTTCTGTGTAGCTTAAGCTACATAAATACTACACAGAAGTGTGAGTATCTGGTTGTAAATCCAGCTGGGATCCAGTGGGGTCCAGGCAGGCTGGAGAGGGAGCTCCTGAATCCTCCCAGAGCTCAGCAGGGCCAAGGGGAAGGTCCTGGCCCCGTGTCCAGGCACTCCCTGAGCCCAGCCTGGGGTCCAGGCACTCCCTGAGCCCAGCCTGGGTCCGGGCACTCCCTGAGCCCAGCCTGGGTCCGGGCATGGAGAGCAGCTCTGAGGACAAGGACCTGGAGCTGCTGTGCCCTGGCCCTGCTCAGGCCTGGCCCAGCAGCCCTGGCCCAGCTGCTGTGCCCTGCCCCTGCAGCCCTGGCCCAGCTCCAGCCCCAGGACAGCAGGATCAGCAGGATCAGCAGGAGTGGAGCTGCTGCAGCGAGTCCAGGGGAGGCCCTGGAGCTGCCCAGGGAGCCCCTCTGCCCTGGGAGCGCTGGGCAGGAGGCCCTGCCCAAAGTGGCCTTGGCTGTCCCACCCCGGGCACTGCCCAGGGCCAGGCTGGGCAGGGCTGAGCACTGGGATGGGGGAAGGTGTCCCTGCTGGAAGGTCCATCTGAACTCCAGCCATTCCTGACTCCATGCAGACATGGATATTTTATTGTGTATGTGCATTGTATGGGACGTGTACGTGGGGAGATACATGAGCTTGCTAAAGGCAGCTGCTGTGTACCTGTCATGGATCAGGGTATGTGCCTATGAATACATCTGCAATATGGTCCTGGATATTTAAAGATCTCTAAAGGCAGTTGTACATGTTTGTGTCTCTACATATATATTTTATAAAACATGTGAGTGTGCATATATAGCTGTAATGTATTGTGTATCTATAGCCATACAGTGACATGTACCTAGGTAGGACTGTGTATCTATACATAGACTGGATAAAGATAGGCAAAGTGGGGCATATGTGTGTGAGAGAAACTCTATATTCATATTTTATTTTTCTTAGGTAATATAAACCAAGGGGATGTGAATGGCTACACTTAAGTTTGATATGTATCATATGTATGACATATAACATGGATCTGTGTGTGTATCATGTATAGGTAATGTATTAAAAATTATATCCCTATGATATAAATTCTCCAAGAAGACACATACAGAAGGAAAAAAGTGTGGGTTTATATATTTTATTTTAAAACATAATTATATAAATTTTTGAAGGGTATATAAGACTGCATATACGTATCTTTTTAATCTGTTTCATGCATGTTATTATGTGTATATTTTACATATAATATATATACTTATTTTTCTATAAATATCTAGGTACATGGAATTTTATATATAGGTTTATTCTGTATCTGTATGTGTATAAATGAGGCTGTTTATGCACGTATATGCAGACAGATACAAAGACAGGTAAAGATCTGTGTATTACATTGATATTTTATGTATGTAGTAATATATGTAAACATACATAGATATAGGGAGAGATTATGTGGGTGAGAGCCTGTTTAAATACATACATGGTTTATATATTAGAAAAGACATGAGTGTATACATAGACATGTATTATATATGGAATATGTGTGCATATGTAGATATAACATATTATGAAGGGAAAATGTAGAGATATGCACAGAGACATTCCCTCTATAAATATGGATGTGTATATATAATGCTATGTATATGGGTATATAAAATCTGTATATATGTGTGAGAGAGAAAGCCTGTGTATCCATAGACACATGAATTGTATAGGGAGCTGTTCAAAAAATGTACACATGTGCACATAGAGGTATAAAGTACTGGTTTTATTTGTGTCTGTCCCCCCTGTGTACATCCCCAAGCTATACAGGACTGTATATATATTATATTATATATATAATATACATATAAACAGGTATGAATCTATACATATGTGTAGGGTATGTAAAGAGGGAAAGCTGTGAGGGACCATGTCTGTGCCTTTACATTTATACATAATGTGTGTGTGTTCACATACAGCAGTGATGTCTTTCATACTTGCATCCCTGAATATACATTCCACCTGCAAAGACACTCATATGTGTGTGTGTGTGTAAGCATTAGAGATACAGACATTATATACTGTATATGGGGCAGATATGCACATGTTCCCCCATCTACATGTATATATAAAACTGGGGGGGATACCCTGAATATACCTGTGTATTTTATTGTGTGTGTTTGTAGATAGAGATGCATACAAGGTATGTGGTACTGTTTGTATGGTACTGTTTATAGATGTAGATGCCCATAATATCATTGAGAGACATGAAAAGGGGGGGGAATATAATTTAATAGGTATAACTGGTGTTTTGTATAATGTATCATATATATATATATATATATGTCCTTACAGCTGCAGTCCCTGTGTATGTGCACACATATTTATATGTGTGTGTGTATATATATATGTATATGTATACAGGTTAGGGGGGGGTTGTTCTATTTAAGGACAGCAGACTGTATTTAAAGGGAGTATTGTGTGTTCCATGTATCAAATGTCCTTATAGGGGACTCTTCATACATGCACACATTGTCTGTGTTGCTATAGAATGTTTCAATGTGTGAGAGACTCTGTGTGTGTGTGTATATATATATATATATATATTTATGTATACAGTGAGCAGGTATATGCATGCATATCCTATTTACTTACAGATGTGTGTATATACACACATCCCTTGATATGAACACCCACTATACAGGTAGGAATAAAGATGTATCTGAGTTCTCAAGTAAAGGTACAGTGTATTTTTTATATATATTTATATATACACGCATCTTATAAATAAATATTCACACATAGAGAGGTGGGATCTTTTTTATTTAGTAATATATATATATTTAGGGGGTGGGCTATGTATTATCGTGTATGTATGTGTGTGTATATACACATATATAGATGTGTATGTGTGTATAAAAAAATTCTATATGGAGCTCAGGTGTGCACATACTGCCCATGTCTGCATGGAGAAATCTGTGTATGTAAAAGGGAAGAGACTCCATTTATATAGCTCAGTATTCTATAGAATATGTATGTGTCTGTATGTACAGGGGTACAGCACAGTTTGTAAATGTCTCCCTGTACCCCTGAGTACATGTGAGGATCTCTGACAAGGTGAGTGTGTGCACACATCTCACTGGCTGTGGATAACACCTGTTACACATAACAGGCAAATGTGTCTGGGTGTGCAGGTATAGGTGTAATGTACATACTGATTATACATTGCTCTGTTTGTACACACAGTGCCAGGTCTGCATTTCTACAGCAGGGGAAGGCTGTGCATTGCAGGTGATAATTGTATGGCATTAAAGAGGGACTGTACAGTGTGTCTATAAAATGTCTGTATAGTCACAGGTATAGTGTATTATTTTGGGAGCCATATACTACAGTGTGTGTGCATGTAGATGTCCTGTACACTTCTATGTAAAATGACTGTAGGGGAGGTAAAATGTATTTTTTATATATCCCAATGTTTCCCAGCTATACACACACAGTGTGTATTTATATTTAAAGGTAAGTATAAGTGTGTGAGAGCACAGGTGTCTTCTGTTTAGAGAGAATAATTATATGTATTTAAAGGGGAGATGTATTAATAGTCTATATATGGTATGTATGTATACAGTATTATATATGGCTCTCCATATATTTAAATCTAAGTCTAAAGATGTGTGCATAAATGGCAGTGTAAATACAAAGGGAGGTATCATCTCTTACATATATATCTGTCCAATAAATACATATACACATACAGAGATGAATACATTTCTCTAGAAAGGTAGAGGGGTTGTATATTTTATTTAATGGTAGATAACTGTATGTCTTTGGAGAGGGCACTGTATTTTGTGTGTGTATAACAGGTCTGTGTATTCTTTATGGGGCTCATTCAGACATAATTCCTGATCTATATATAGAAAGATCATGTGTATATAAATGGGGTGGGGGGTGTGTGAGAGACTGTACACCTGTGTAAGGTGTGTATTGAATGTGTGTGTGCTCAGGTGTGTATATACAGCTGTGTGGCATCAGCTGTGCTGTGTATCCCTGCCCATCCATCCCTGGTGTGTACAGAGATACATAAAAGGCAGGTGTGCATAATTTAAAGACTGTCTCAAGAGAGTGGGGGTTGTTAATGTGTAGGCATGAATGTGTGCGTGTATATCTGTATATGTATATCCCTGTGGGTACACACATACAGAAAAAGGAGAACAATTTGGGATGTTTGCATGCTGTTGTAGCAGCAGCTCATTCCAGGTATTTAAAGGAGGGCTGTGGCCTATAGGTACCTATTGCCTGTCCATGTACATGTGCAGGCACAGTGGATTACAGATGCACAGCCGTATGCATAAATCCATACAGCCTTTAGCTATAACTGAACCTCTGGGTGTTGGTGTTTGGGAGTGACTGTACACACATACACACAAATACAGTGGATGTTATACTTGTGTGTGTGACTCTACAGCTGCTCCCCCTATAAGGGAAACTAGAGGGGGGATAGAGAAAAGGGCTGTAAATGTTACTCTGTGTGTGTGTGTGTGTGTTTCTCCCATGGCTTTGTGCACCCAGCTGTGGGTACAAAGCCTTACACATGCACTCACTGTAGCCACTCCCCGCACGGCTCAGCCTCCCTGTGCTCTGTCCCCGCAGACAGCGGAGTCCCCGATGCCGCCATCTGCGTGGTGACCACGGCGGCCATCGACGTGCACCGGCCCAACATCTCCTCGGAGCTGTTCACGGTGGAGGTGCCGCTGCGCCTGGGCAGCACCGGGACCTCGGCCAGCCTCACGTCGGGCAGCGCGTCCCGCTCCACGGTGAGCTCGGGCACGCGGGGCTGCAGCGAGAGCAGCCAG
>JAHLSL010000053.1:2794234-2824098 GCA_025920805.1 Petroica traversi | reverse complement strand
GCCCGGCAGCGAGTGGCCCAGGCCGTGGTGCAGGAGCTGCTCTCGTCGCTGTCGGAGGAGGCGTGCTTGGCGCAGAAGGGGCTGGATCCCGTCAACCTGAAGCTGCCCAGCCCGGCGGGCTCAGTGGGGACCAGCCCCGACCTGGGCCACCGGGTCAGCGTCTACAACCGCAGGAACCAGGAGAGTCTTGATGTCTTTCAGCTCAAGCCGCTCCTCGACTGCCCCCAGGGTGCCCCCGTGATTGAGAAGTACGGGGCTCTGGGGCCCCCCGAGCCCCGGCTGGGCAGGGTTCCTGAGGCATAGGGCCAGCCAGGGGAATGGGGACTCCTGTGGGGACACAGTCACCGTGCTGGCCCACGAGGCTGCCACAGTGAGGTGGCAGTGCTGAAGGAACCTGTGGCATCTCCTGCAATGGCCACAGCCCAGGGCCAGCGTCACCTGTGCTCGCCAGTGTCTGTGGCACGTACGTGACCTACCTGCCCTGCCACCAGCTCTGGGCCAACTGGGACCTACAGTGGGAGCAATGGACCTTCCAGCAGTCTTAGGCCAGTATGGACCCACAGTGCCTGGAGGGACAAACGGACTGTGCCGGGAACACCGTGGAACTTGCACCAGTCCAGGGCCAGCACAGCCCCAGAGTGCCCGGGGACAGGACAGAGCTGCTGGACAGCTTGGGCCCAGCCTGGCTCCCCAGTCAGACCCCCCAGCCTGCCCCTGCCCAGGGCCTGAGCATGGCTGGGAGGGGTGTGGAGATGGGAATAAACACTGACAAACACATTCTGCCTCCTGCCTTGTATTGCTCTTGCCAGCTTCTCTTACCTGCCTTCCTCATCTTGCTTTCCTCCACCCCACCACTCCATCCACGTGCCATGCAGTTGACAAAAAAAAAACCCAGCAAAACCAAAAACAACCACCCCAACACCACAGTGACCGACCCCACCTCTTTCCAGTAAAATCCTTTATTTGCCCTTACTGCATAGCACAGGGTCCCATCAGCAGCACTCACTTCTTCTTCAGGAGCTCCGTCATCTCTGGCACCGCCTGCAAACACCAGTGCCAGGGTAGTGCACATCCATTCCCTCTGACCCCCTCAAACTCGCCCTGTGCAGTTCCCAGCCCTGCAATTACACTGGGCCCCCCCCCCCCCCCCACACCCCTCCAGGGGCTGTGGGTCACCCCAGCTCACAGCACTCCCCACTTCTCTCCTGCTGAATAAAGCCTCTTAATTATTTAAGAGAGCTACATTTCCATTAGGTGGAAATAATGCATTCGTACAAAATTTATTAAGGAAATTGTCTACATGGTGTTTCTTCAGAATGTGACTTTGTCTCTGGCTTACCAAGAGGCCCGTGCTCACCACGGAGCCAGCGGGCATTATTTCAGGAATGGCATTAAGTGCTGGCAGAGTTTCTGCCCGTGCCTCCTCGGAGCCGCGACACTGCCACCACTCACACGTGTGGCCGCTCACAGGCAGTGACACAGGCACCGGGACAGGGCTGGCTCGGGGCTCCAGAGGGAGCTGCAAGCTCCTCCTGGCCATCAGGCAGTGAGGCAGCAAGCCCAGGCACAAATAATCACACCTCCTGCCAGCTCTCCACTTCCAAACTTTATGAAGCTTAAAAATAAACGCAGGCACCTTTGTGCGGTTATTTCCAAAATGGTTCAGCCTCAGGAAACCAGAACTGAGGCAGGCTGGCTGTGACACATCCCAGCAGAACCTACTTGCAGGGATTCAGATTTTAACATGCAAATTGTGACATGAGAAAGCAGATTTTAAAACAACAACCCAAAGCAAACACCCTCACACAAACGTTGTTAACACTCACATAAGCTCCTGTCAGCTCTCCCAAATTTACCCTGCATATCAAGTTTAGCCTCACCTTAAATAAGTCTGCTACCAGTCCATAGTCTGCCACTTGGAAAATTGGAGCTTCTGGATCCTTGTTAATAGCAACGATGGTCTGCAAGCAAAATTAAAGCACCATGTGAATCTAGATATTATTGATCATCCTCTGGGAGTGGATTACAGAGCCAGGTCTTAGCCAGGAAATGGGCTATATTCTCTCAAAGTCCCCAGAAACAGATTTAATATTTTTCCAGCTCAAAAACAAGCACATCTCCCCCTCCACATATACCACAATCCTCCTGAAAAAACAAAACAAAACCCTCCCTTGCTCACCATACACATCTCTGCTATCCTCCTCTATTGAAAATCCTAGGGAAAAAAAGACTACAAAGGATTATCTGCACCTTCTAAGCTGCACCATTGCAGAACTAACCCGGGGGCAGCAGTTAAAAATCACAAAAAAGCCCTGCCCAAAGACCTCTGTACTTAGAGTGGGACAGAGCATTTAGTTTGTCAGAGAGTACAAAACAGCACAACAAATCCCAACCAAAATCATCTTGGTTTTAACTCTGTCATACAGGTAAATCATCCTTAACTGCTGGTGACAGCAAAGTAAGTGTGGGTGGGTGTCCTCATCAGACTCTACAACAGTGTGGGGAGCACTCCAGAGAGGAAGGGAAAGGAATCCTAAAGCAAAGCCAGCAGCTCACAGAAGGAGCCTTACACCAAGCAGGGGCCCAGAGCACTGGGGCAGTGCCTGCCACCTCCACTCTGCAGTGGGAACAGTGGTTTGGGCAGCTCTGACCCACCAGGCAGCTGGGGCTCTTACCTGCCACACTCCAGGTGTCTGCTTTCCTCCCTCCACTCAAACTGGGGTTTTACTGCCTCCAACAAAATTAATGGCTCGGTAAGCATGGGCCTAGTGGCAGTAACTCAGAGAAAAGTTTACAAATCCTGTGGTTTTAGGCCCCAGAAATGTTAGTTCTTGGCATGCCATTTGCCCCCTGGGAGTCCCTGTGAAGGACCCCATCACATGCAAGCAGGCAGAACCCACAGCACTGCCCCTCTGGCCAGCTCCCAGCCTGCAAGTGGACCTGCAAGTGCTGCAGAAATGCAGCCCTTGAAATGTTCTCCCCAGAGCTTTGTTGGTTTTATTTCAGTTACCCCTGTTTGCAAATGCAAGCCTGCCCTGACAAGCTGCAGTGCAGGAAGCCAATCCAGGCTGTGATCCCCAAGGATATTGGCCCAGTGGGGACTTTCTCTGACTCTCCTGAGGGCATTGCAG
This sequence comes from Petroica traversi, assembly GCA_025920805.1. Lineage (NCBI taxonomy): Eukaryota > Metazoa > Chordata > Aves > Passeriformes > Petroicidae > Petroica > Petroica traversi. The sequence continues at coordinate 2,820,967 of JAHLSL010000053.1, read as the reverse complement.
AACCATCCACGGGGGCTGATGCTGAGCCCAGCCAAGGCCAGCAGTCAGTGACATGACAGGGGCACAAAAATAATGAACACCAATTGCTTGCAAAAGTGTCTGAAGCTTTGGTTTGGCCTCCTAGTCCTTCCTCTGCCTCCTCCAGCTGAAGTAACTTCAGTAAGATTTCCCTACTTCATTGCTAACTCAGGTAAGCAGCAAAAGCATCACCTTTCTCACAACACAACTTGTGAGTTAAACCCCCGAGTAAGAAAAGATAGGGGAACTCTCATGAGGGAATTAGAAATAAGGAAAGGAGGCAAAAACAATTCTCCAGGTCTCAAAAGCTGCATTTTCTACCTTGCTGTAAAAGAACAAATAAATTATACATTTCACTTGGTAAAAAGCATCTGACTGCTTTGGAAAATATATCCTGAAGTGTACAAGTTCACAATGCCAGATAATTCAGTGCTGAGGGAGGACAGGGGACGCTCTAGAGAGCTCCTATGGCTGCATAATTCTTTGTTTGGGAAAACTGGATCTTTTCCATAATGATCCCACTTAAAGGAAGGCAGAACTCATTCCAAATACCAGTAACTAAATCTGAATTTTACAACAGACACCTTAGCTTGCACTAAAAAAACTGTGAGATATGGGAGAAATGGAAGGGTTAAATACATATGCCAAAAATTCAATCTCTCCTTGTAGCAGCATATCTCAAAGTATCAAACATGCCATTGGAAAAGCCATGAAAGCAGAGGTTTTGCTGTTACAGTACAGGATAATATCACTGCTCAGTATTTCTGTATCAAAGGAAATTCTGGCACTTCAAGTCAGAGGTTCCCAGTGCTGCTCAGTCTCAACTGAGATAAGGTAGCACAAAGAGGGTCACCTCAAGTGTTATGCAGCTTCCAGTTCCCAGGTCCCAGTCAGTGGCTGCTGCTCATCCCTCCTGCCCATCCCTCACTCACCGAGGGCACAGCTGGACACTGAACTGCTCCAGACAAAGCCCCCTGTGCCTCTGTGCCCAGCAGTGCTGCCCCTGGGCTGTCCCTGTGCTGCCCTGCAGCAGCAGCCTCTGGCTCTGCTGTTGCACTGAAGCCTTGGGAATGCTCTGCCACAATTCCCACTGCTCACAGTGCCCCCCACCCCTGCCCAGCACTCACCCTTAGCATTTTGAACTTTGGTTGTTTTCTCTCCACTAATGCTAACACCACTCGAGTCCCTGCTTTTAGAAAGCTTATCATTCCCCCCCCCCCCCAAAATATTTAAATAATACATGAGAAAAAAACTGTAAGAAAGCAGAGATCATCCTACCACACAGGCTGGTTTGTGAGGACAACTACCAGTCACAAACTCCCTGGTCTGTCGCTGGTAAAACACAAGAAACTACCTGCAAAGTTTTGCAACCCTTTTCCTCAGCTTTATAAACTATTCAAAGTTGTAGCTTGGTTAAGTTCACTCCCTGAAAATAGAAAAAAAAATACATATCCTTTTAAAAAAATGGCTGCAGGAGGCAGGACCTCCAGTTTTTGATATCTGGCATTTGATAATATCAACCAGCAGGTAACTCTGCTCCTCCTTCTAAGCACTGCACTGTGGGCCAAACTGGCAATTCCAATTTTGGGTTATTTGCTTTGGCAACTAACGAGTTAAACCTTTTAAAGTTTTACTGCCGTTTTATAGCAGGTTTCCATTTGAATGGCTAAATGCAGGAATGTCAGAGACATCTTTTACTTTATGGAATAGTAAGTTCATAATTCAAATTGTGCATTGTTATGCATGAATTAATATGTCATAGTCTGGAATAAAGGCAAATGGAACTATTGTATAGAACTCAGGCATATGTGCTTTGGGTTGGGGTTTTTTTTAAACGAAGTCAATTAGCTGCTTCCACTGATCACTCTGGCTTGTAGTGCAAAGATTTTTCTACCCTGTGAGATGTGTTGCCACAGTATCTTTGTCAAAGAGTGTTTCAAAGCAGGAGGAAATAGGAAAATCATCTAAAGCACTGATGCAAAAGCAAGGGAGTCAGTTCATTTCCTTCCTCCAAATCTCTTCTAGTACATCCACCTTCACGTACCTTGCTGTCTTTCATTCCAGCCAAGTGTTGGATTGCTCCAGATATTCCCACAGCAATATAAAGTTCCTAGAATAAAACAAGAAAGACATTTTTGGTCCCCACACCAGAGTCTCAGAAAGCTCTCACAAACCTTAATCCAAATCAATTGCATGCAGCAGTTTTTACATGACAGGAGTTTTCAATACTAAAGGCAGCTGATGACTGGTTCCCTTCCCCACCTGACTGCAAAAGGAGAATCCCAAAGGAGCATCCAGCAAAGACAGATAAGGGAAAAAATGAACAAAGTCTGCATCAAAAACATACAACACTGCTCAGCGATGGACAGGGCAATCCATGTTATCCATGGCCCTGGACATTCCCAGTGCAAATATTAAGCAGGACACCCTACAGATGGATACTGCAGGTGCCCAGAGAGCAAAGCAAGGCTTTTGTTTGAAGCCCCTCAGAGCCTTTCACTAAGACAGAATGCAGAAACTGAAACTGGGGTTGAAGCCTTTGAAAGGTCCCCTACAGAGCAGGATAAACCTCTGAGTACCCAAGTGTGTGTCTCCTACCACAGCCCTCCATGGCCACACGGCCTGGAGCCTTCCCTCCCCATCCCTGTCCATGTGCCAGGATGGGTACAGGTGTACCAGGTTTATTCACAAGAGATGAAAATGTCTAGGTAAATAGATTTGTATCAGCTGTTTTACTCACAGCTGAAAAGTGTTACTTCTCCTTGGGCTCAAAGTCATCCATTCTATCATCTGTCCAAAACCAAGGGGATTTCAGCTCCCTGGTAATTTTTCCAGCACCACAAGTCCAAGCAGCAGTCAGAGCTGGACTTTTTAGCTAATTAATATTACAGAAGAAAACTAAGGAAAGTATTTTTCACCAACTCATTCAGTAACAGAAAATTTACACATAAATTTAGTTAGGTGCTCATCTGTCAAAGCAGTCAAAAGGTGGCATTTCCCATGTGCTTAGAAAAGACACAACCTCAAATACTAACAGAATTTCTCCTTTAAAAATACCAAGGGTACTCCATATCTAAGAAAATATAAATCTAATTTAATTCAATAAATAATTTTGGGGGCCAGGGAGGGTAAGAGGGTCAAAATCAATCTTACCACTGTGCAGCTGAAACTGCATTACAGTTCAGTGGCTTTTAGCACAGCCCAGCTACAGAACATGCACAGACCTACAGAGGAGAGTGGCAAAGGAAGGTGTTCAAACACACCCACAGAGGCTTCTGCCATACAGGCCTCAGAGTCAATACTCCAATTAAAATAAAAAAGGAGATTGCTCTCTGATGTTTCTACAGCTATGAGACTCTGCTCATTACATTGGGGTTTTTTTAATAGGAATAGATAAATGAAATTTATTCAGCGTTTCTGTATTTTTATACAAAAAAAAAATCTCCTATTAAAACTGAAGGGGAGCCAAAATAAAGCAGGAATGAAATATTTCCTAACAAAAAGGCTTCCTTTGAAATTGAAACAAGGAATCGAGTCCATGTACTTGCACAAAACCACACAGCTGGTGAACACACTCAGAAACTCCTTGGCCTCAGTGGGCTTTTACCAAGTGGATTACTATTGGAGGTCAATCCATTTTAACCACAGCTGCAATGTAACATAATATGTCCACATTAGAACTCATGGTAAGAATGCAATATTTTAATTATACCAAATAAAAGAACAGATGTTACAGGAGAAATTATTCTAACATCATGCTGTCTTTAATACAAGCTCTTTTTAAAGACACATTACTGTAATTTGATTTTTTTAGAGCAATTCATTAAGTGCCAGTCATCCAGACTACCAGATACTCTTATCAGTCTGCTTAACATTGTGGAGTTCAATCTTTGGAAAGAATCCAGCTAACCAGGAGCCAGATGCCTATGAATATATTCTATTAAAATATCTAGGAAAGACAAGGCTGTTTCATTAAAAGGACATTTGTAAATCACCAGGCTTGTCTAAAAGCATTTATTATGCATTTAGGCCACGGCCTTGTAGGTTATGTGCTTTTGGCTCCCTGGTTCAGACAACTGGTGCTGTCAGTTGGCCCTAACCCTGCCAGGAGATCACCTCAGCAATGTTTCACACAGAGAACACTCAGGACAGCAGGGTTCTTACCAACAGTCCTGTGCTGGAAAAGAGACATGACTGCTCAAATCTCAGTTTTAATCCATTCTGCAGTTCAGTAGGAGGGACCCAAAGGACCCACAATGTCTAAATGATGAAGCTTCAGGACAGTTCACTGCTGTCCATGAAGAGAATTCAACTGGTCATCCAGAAAAGACATAAAGCACTGAGAAGTTCAAATCCTTATTTATTTTCAGAGTAATAACCTTGTTTTGATGTTTCTCCTGAAATCACTAACTTCTGTCAGGCCTTTTGCTGAGTCCTGTGTTTGCCATGTCAGAGTTCAAAGTTCCAGGTCAGGACTGCAGCCCCAAGCCCAGGGGGAAGCAGAGGGAGGGAAGCAGAAAGCAGATGGGTACCCCAAGGCAGAGACCCTTCCAGAGAGTGCTGGGCCAGGGCAGCCCAGAGCAGGGAGCTCTGCAAAGGGCTCTGAGTCCTTCCGAGCTCATCTGGGCAGGAGAGCCATGGCAAAGCACAGAGCAGATGAAGCAGAGTCTGGGTTGCACCTCTCAGGGGCCAGACATGGCTTTACACCAAGTTCCAGCTTTTTGGAACCCTGCAAGTTGCTCTAATTCCTGCTGTCAGGCAGCTGATCCTCAGCCCACAATTACAGGCACTTACAGCAAAGTCCAGGACGTGGAGTAGCATTTATCAACTCCCTGGTGCTGGGCACAGGCAGATTTCACTGCAGGGCTGCTGCCAGCACTGGGCCACACGAGAGGGCAACAAAACAGAAACACACGTTCCAAAAGGTTCACAGCACTGTGGACAAATCAAGTGCCAAAAAGCAACTCAAGTCAAGGAAGTGAAAGTTTTGCTGGTATAAGGACATGACATCAGGTTAGAAAATTGTCTTGGCTCTCAGTAACTTCATTTCACACAGGAAATACTGTGCATACAGCCATGCCACAAATATTTTTATGAAGTCGCTGGCAGACATCAGCACAGGGAAAAGGACACCAGAGAAGAGAGCTGATGGCAAGGAAGAGCAGGATGGAGGGAACACATGGCACAGGGCACTGAATGCACCCAGCAGCTAAGGCTGTGCAAAGAGGGGACAAGGAGGACCATGAGAAGTGCCAGCACTCCAGATGTGCTGCTGTGGAAGGGCTCAGTGCAGCCACAGTGGGCAGATGTGAGGGGCAGCACCAGCACCACAAGGATCTCACACGGGCTACAGCAGCAGCCCGAGGTGACTCTGCCAGCAAACTGGCACAGAGGCCAAGAGGGCTTTCATTTGTCCTGCACAGCTCTGGGGGCACCCAGGACTCTGACAGAGACCTCCATGTTTATAAGCATCACAAGTACCCTAAAAAACCCCAACAACTCAAACTCCCAAATTTATCCTATTCGAAGTCAAGATTCCAAATTAAAAATCCACCTTCTCAGTTGCTCGTTATTCATCTAGACTTACATTTTTTCAATGAAAATGACCATGGTACACCTTACAATCATTACATGCCAAGCATTAAAATGAAAAAAAATCCTCCTTAGCCATTCCCTAAACTCTATTTCTGCTTCAGACATACCCAGCTTACACACTGGCAGACTTTACATGCACAAACCTGCTCATGAGGCTCCAGAATCCATACAAACCTGCTGTTTGGGTAAATGCACAGGAGTGCTGCATGTGGCTGACTGCAATTACCAATACACCAATGCAAACAGACTCTTGCAGTTATTTATAGAATAATTTGTGGCATATAATATTACTTCATCTATACTTCTGAGAATATTTAAATATGCCTAAGGCTGCCCTGGGGCAGTTAAGGGACATTTGCTTACGAGAACTACAAGAACAGTTTTTATTTTAACTCCCAGAGCCTTTGAATGGTCTGTGACAGAGCACAGAGCAGCCACAGGTGCCCCACAAGCTGAGGTAGCTCCTTTGCAAGCATGTTGTCAGCTGCTATTGATTTTTCTGACAATTTCTGAATTATGCTGAAAACCTCCAATGCACATAATTTATCATCCTACCAATGACATGCTTTTAAACAGGCCAGTTTAATAAACCCCTCTGGCACACACACTATTTTTAAAGGCAGCTCAGATACTTTATTTCCTTTGCAAGAGTGAAAGGACAATGAAATTAGAAAGAAATATTTCTGATCAAAATTGCTTTGTACAAGAGATTCCTTCCAATTACAAGCTATTAACCCAACAAAATATTTTCTGGCTTGACAGTAGTTCATCTTTATTACACTGTATATCACCCACTTCTCCAGTGTGCACTGCTTTGATGCAGCTGAGCACATTCCATTCAAGAAGCACACACCACTAAACTAGAGCCCAACTACAGTTTCTTTTTCACTTTAAGAACCTTTGATCAGCTGAGCTGTGTAATTACTCTTAAGCGTGGTTAGGGTGTCTGCTGGAGTGCAGGGCCATACAGCAATTTTTTTCCCCCTCTCTCCAGGGAAAAGCACATCAATTGCTTTCAGCTAAATGCACTCACATATGAATATTTTAGTACAATTTAATGTTTCTGCACCAACCCCAAAGGAGCAGAGCATCAATTTGTGAACATAGTTTTCTTGGAGTTAAAAGCTACACTGGATAATGCAGGATGAAAGGGGTTGTCAATCCTCAGCTTTTTAGCAAGTCAGAGAAAGGCAGTCTGTAAATTCAGTCCCAGCTGCATACAAACAGCTCTCTAAAGTTTGCCACCACAGAGCTACTTTTCAACAATAGTGAATTATCAGAGGAGATATTCCAAAAACAATTTCCCAAGCACAGTTTGTTTTCCCAATGCTATTCCCATCTGCTACCTACCTAAGAGCCCCAACCATTTATACCCTGCAAAGTGCACCTGCTGGGCTGTTAATAACACCCACAAACCCCAGGTACAAATAACACATTCCAACTGAGCAGAAATTATGTACCGTGCTTTTGAAGAGAGAAACTTTGGTATCTCTATATTCCCTTGTACGTGGAACAAATGAGGAAGTAATGAGGATCTTATCACTGATAAGCAAAGAGTAGAACATTTTTTTAAATAAGTACAATCCAGACAAAAGGAGTGACAATTCTCATGATGCCAAGGGAATTCATTAGTTTGTTCTGTTGTTAGTAATTTTAGGCAAGAGCCAGAGAACAAAAAAGAACAAAAATGCCAGAATAAAATATGCCTTGTTTCATTTCCCTTATGCTTCCTCACAAGAGAGTGAAGGGAAAGAGCAGATAAGTTCATCTGAACAAGCAAAGGCTCCTTAAGAAAGCAATGGGAAGTAACACTCAAGGACAATTAGCATCCACTTATTACAAAGAAATACAAAATACAGGAATTTTGTCAATTATGTGATACTGTGCCTCTCCCTTCCTGCTACTCCCAAAGCAAGATGACAACTGCCAAATGCTAAAAAGCCACTCACTGCAGTGAAAGGGATGCCCAGTAAAATACTGGGGCACAGAGAGGTTCAGAAAGGATCCCATCCTCTTGTAGAGAGGGGAAGCAGCAAGAATTCCACTCTTTTTCCACAGCTTTGCTGCCTTTCAAGTGAACCAACATTTCACTCTTCAGTGTCTCAACTGAAGCTGCACCTCTAACACACCTCTGTTCTTCTCACTATTACTGTCAATTCCTGACAGCTGTAAATCCACCTCCCACTGAAGTTTCTTCAATCTGTCCCAGCCAGAGAGACCCTCTAGCATGAAACTGAAGCAATGAAGCCAAGCAATTTCCTCCTGGCCATCATATCAGAACTACACTGAATTCCCCTCTGCCTTGCCCACCCGAGGTTTCTCAGCCCATGCACCTGCCTTCTGTGCAATCATATCACATTTCTAGCACAATCATTTAATCCAGTGTCAATTATTACTACATCACATATTTCCTAACTTGTGCCTTCCTGAGTTTTCCACCTCAGTTTCTCGTCATCTGTTAGTGATTTGTACCCGATGTTGAAAGTCACAAGACAGCAGCAGCTGAACACCTTAAAATAAAAAATAAACTTGAAAAAAAGAAAGTAGTTTGGCCAGCTAGGAAATCCTACAGCAAGAACTAAGGCAGTGCTAGAGTTAGACCCTGAAAGAGCACTAATTTTAGAAGAGTGACCATTTAAACCCTGAGGAGATTAAACTAGAAGGACACCTTTCAGGCAGCAGCTGATCCTTCACAAGGTCAGAGGGTAACAATATACACACACACTTGCCAAAAAAAGCACCTCCCAAGTGTCATTGAGGTTCTGGCTGTATTCTGGGGACAAGAAGTTCAGTGGGAGATAATCCCAGTACAAGCCCACCTTCCCTCAAACCTGAGGGAAGGACATAATTAATTAGAATAGGATCAAGAAAAAACCTGGGGACCCATGGGACCAGTTGGGGCATTCCCAGAGAGCTGCAGTGAAGGATTTCCCACCTGGCTGGTGGATGCTGCTCCTGAAGGAAGTGTCCAGGTCCCCACAGCCCCAGCAGCCCTGGCAATGCACCCTCCTTAGCCCAGCTGGCTCAGTGGCACTGGAGCCCCACCAGTGACCCTCATTTCCCCCCATGCCTCCTCCTCTCCAGCCTGCACTGCAGAGGTCACAGTTTCACTAGGAAATGCTCAGAGCAGTTGCTTTCCTTTTCTCAAGTCAGAGTTTACGTTTTGTTTGAATATCATACAAATTGCATGAGTTCCTGAGAAAGATTAGATACTGCTTTGCATGTTAGAAATGTTGCTAATTATGCCTTGGGTAAGGAAAGCTAATGCTCAACTAATAAATGAAGCATTCGTGTTCCATTTACAAAAGTTTCTAATAACTGAAAAGAACATTTTTTACTTCCTTTCTTTCTCCTCCACACCTGTTTTGTTCTTGTTTGTTTCTTTCTTTGTGAACATGACGGAAAGAACTGGGAAGATTTTTGCTGTGGAAACTAATACCCCTGACTATTTGAAATTTCTTATCTAAAAATAGCAGTTACACAGGGGCAGTGTGCTAGGCTTGATCTTGGAGGGAATTTAGTGTTTTCTAACTGGATATACTTAACTAATACTTAGTAGTAAGCATTCATAGGAAGGATATTTTTATCCAAAACCAGCTAATTTGAACATTCTTCCAAGGGCTTTTTCCTTAAGCATAAACTACATACAGTACTTAACCTGAGAACTGAATTTCATTTTTCTGCAGAACACCTGCATATAAGAAATAGTGGGAAAAACTGGCTTCCAATTGTAAAAAATATGCTAAAATGGTTGCCACCGATTAAAGACACTGAACATACTAAATTGCATTTTTTAATTAGGAAGAAAACATTTTATATTTTAATATATGCACTTATATCTAAAAATGTCCTTCCTTCCATCTCATCAAATAATACAAATCAGCCTTCTCTTTCATGAGACAGAATGTTCAAATAGGAGTGTAATCACCTGAAATCAAGTGGTTAAAAAAAAGTACTAACAGAAACAAAAATAACACACTATTTTAACAACTGGACTAAAACTGTACAAAAGAAAAATTGCCAAAGATCCAGTCCAAACCCAACAATATGCACAAACACCAACATGAACAAAACCTTGATGTTTAACAGTCCAAGGCTTCTCTGGAAGAGCAGATGTGCTGTGTAGAAGCAGGGCTCAGACACAAGGTGAAATCTGGGCTCTTTAATTAACTGCACTCTTCCATCACTCCAGTAAAATGAACTCCAGTTGTCCCTGGAGTGGCAGAGTGTTCATGTAGCAGCACCTCAGCATTCTGGAAGGCTGCTGAGGCTGCGAGGTTCTCGTGTTGCACTCTGGCCTGCACTCTTAAACTGGAGCCAGTCACGGGATTGTGAAGGACCAATGACCAAAATGACCCTTCCTTCCCCAAATCCACAGCTGGAGGAGCAGGGGAAGGAATAAGCAGCCTTTTCAGGCCATTATCTTCTTACCCAGCGGAGAGCACAAACAGCCCAGCAGTCACACAGAAAAAGCAGTAGAAGCACCTCCCCTCTTGCTGAGCTTGGAAGTAACCCTTGTCCCTCTGTAGTCTCAAAACTGACCCAATTCCAGAGTCCTGGAAAACAATGCATTCCAATCCTCCACTGAGACTGGGCAGGAGACTATTAATAGAAGGGTAAGAGCTCACACTAAGATCCTTTCCCATCAGAAGCCAGCAGCTGTGCAGGAGCACGAGTGTGGCTCAGACTCCCAGGGCTTTTTGTATCTGAGACTCTTCCCCTGCTCCAAACCCACACACCACATCAACTGCAGCTCAAAACTGAACACAAAACTCAGGGCTCAGCTACTCCACCTGCCCAGTGTACAAACTGCTTTGCAATTCTCCAGACAGGGAATCACAAGCTCTCCCTGAACTGATGCAGAGCACGGCTCATACAAGGAGAAAGCAGCATCTCCTGAGAACTGCTGAAATAGCCAGTGTCATCTTGACCTGACCAAAAAAGCTCAGTTCTTCTTCAAGTCAGCTCTGTTTTCCATTGCAGAGAATAATTTTCTAGCTAAAGTACCAAAAAGACAGCGAAGTAGAATTAGGAATGTTAAATTAAGAATTTGCAGCTTTCAACTGCATCGTATTTAAGATGCCTATCCAGCACACTGAAGAAATAAAACCTCTAGTCAGCAACTCTGTGGGCTTAGTATCAATTCAGCTTGCACTTTCATTACAACTAACACTTAATATTTTCTGTATTTCTAAGGCATTGAATGCTATCCTTGCATGTATTTTAAGATCCAGACTAAATACCTGAAATTGGAAAGAAGCAGCATATGATTTCCAGTACTCTGCAAAACTTACTATTTAATAAACACTTGTTAAGAAGTGAGGTGAGAGAAAAATCCATCAGCCTGCAGATAAATAGATGGAGCACCATGCAATTGTGCCAGTTCAGGTCATTTATGACACCAGAGTTTAACATTCATTCACCAGTCCTGACTAAAGGCTATTCAACAAGTCTCTGGGAGAGGACAGTGATGACACTGATGTGATCCTATGATGTGGCTTTATGTTCTTATGACTCTCACATGTTGCTATGGGCCATCTGTGGTAAAATACAGCATTGTATCATCATCAAAAACCAGCCTTTTTTGTTTCAACATAATTGTTTATATGCCCTTGACTCTGGAAAGAATGTTCATTGTTGAGCCTTAATACACAAACCAGAGCTGAGCTGTCTTCAAATTAATATTCTCCCTCATTAGCAGATATTTGGGTAGGGAGGAACTAAGGATGGTTTGTCTCATCTCATACCTTTTCAATATACACACTCAGCTTACACCCTGATAAGCAGAAAGAGTTGGGGTTGCATTTATAATCCACAGAACCTCCCAGTTTCCTTACACAGCAGAGATTAATATCACTGCTATCAAGATTTTGGAATGACCTTACTCTTATCAATAGGTCTGCTTCTCAGAAGGAGTGTTTTGTAGCAGTTGGTTATCATATAGATTTACAGGTTTAAACACTAGCATGCCTGGAAATAGCTCCACTCAGCCCCACAGGGTTATCATCAGATGGCCTCTGATGAGGACTTGGAAAAAAGTAGCAAATATTCCTATCCACAACTCAAGATAGAAGAAATCAGAAGCACAAAACATCTTGTGCAAGAAAATCCAGAAGAGTTAACAACAGAATCAGAAGTTCCTGTCTTTGATATCCAAGTATTACTCTAACCTGCTGGATGCATTATTAGAAAAATAATGGTCATGGTTTGAATTTCTTAAACTTGCAGCAATGGCAAAGGCAAAACATTTTAGGATCCTATCAAGGCTTTGAACATGCACAGCTTTTTAGTATTATTTAAATTATTATGATTTGGTAAATGTAGCAGTAGAAATATGATGAGTTTCTTTATTAAGTTTCAGCTCACTCTTCCCTTCTGGTCTCATTAAACCATTAACAAGTAAAAAGTTGCCCCTTCTGTTGCCATCCACAAAGAACTGCTCAGTGAGAGGTTAAACCTTCACTTCACCGTGGAGCTCAGTGCCCCCCTGACAGATCATCCCATCTCAGCAGGTGCTCTGCCTCACTGAGGTGAGCTACATTTGTACCTTCCTTTCACAAACACTCCAGGTGTGCTTTATCTGCCTACAGCTTTCCTTGTATGTCCTTGGGTCAGAAAGAACAATGAATGAAGTCTCAGACTTCTGCATGACAAAAATCCCCACATGAACACAAAAAGACACAGTTCCCTGTGATACTGGGATGCAGAAATAGCAGAAAAAGATGACCAGCATGTTATTGCCCAATATTAAAACCACTCAGAGTATGTCCCTCTTGGTATTCCACTCTACAGCAGCCAAGCTGCAGGTTATTCCTCTCTTCCATTTCTTTCACTTTCATTTCTTACAAAAATTTTGCTTTGACTGTACTGCAGTAATCCAGTAAAGTTACGAAAAGCTTTTTTAGAATTATCACCTATAAAAACCCAGAACACAATTGCCAGAGATCAGGCCATGGATTGATATCATTTTGAGTTTGTGTCATGACATCTTTTAGCATATCAATGCCAACTGCTAGGAAGCTAAAAAAGGTTCAGGCAGCTATGAAAAAATGCAGCATGCAAACCCCCTGACAAAGCCATGTCAGAACACATCCCACTGACCCAAAGGAGAGACCTCCATCCCAGCTTGCTTCTGTCATTTTGCAAATGCATGGTCAATGACAGTGTCACAGTGGGCACCCTGATATCCTGTTAGGCTCAGTATTAGGGCCCAGCTCATGTCTGAGTGCTTGCCCTGAAGGAAAATGTGTGCTAGAGAACATCCCAGCTCTGTGAGGAGAGAGATTTCCATACTTACTGGTGCTACTATTTTGCCTGTCTGTCCGACTTGCATGTCATTAGGAACAAAGCCAGCATCAACAGCTGCACGGGAAGCTCCAACTAGTTGAAAGAAAATGTTTTCAGTGTTTTCTTTTAAAATATTTGCGAGCCAAATTTATATCACCACAAAAGCCCACGTATTTTACTGAAGAGTCCCACACTCTAAGGGCACGTATTTAAAAACTTCCCTCTTAAAAGCTCTTATGGTAATCCCTCTCTATACCACCAGCTAAAAACTTCCAAATACTAAGTGCTAATGCACTTCATAAGCAACAGGAAATCCCTGCTCCCAGCACCAAAGGGCCATATATTTAAAACCAAGGATTTCAGTCTGGCATATTTCCACGATTTTTTCTTGTTGCTTTGTCAAAAGAAGATTTTCCCATAAATGCCTTCCCAAAATGTTCCTTCAAGTCTGAATGGAACATATGTGCCATCTTGTCTCGCTGTGAATCTCAAAAGTCAGGCATGGTAAAGAAAAATATCAAAGTAAACTCGAAAATGCCATATGGACATTTAGTTAGCAAAGACACCAATTTAAAAACTAAGCCAATCATGTAAAACTATAAATGTATACACATGTGAATGTTAAAATTAATAGAGTTAAAACATTAAAGCAAACAGTTTCTGCTTCTTTCCCAACCTTTATACAAAATACTTTGCTGAAACACTGTATATGGTTGATTTTCTCCCATTAATACAAAAGCACAGAAAAAAAGACAGAGCCACTTGAATTATGACAATGTGAGTGGGATTCTGTAAAGAAGCAGTAGAAAAGGATGTATGCAGAAAGTATCAGCCCTTCAAAATGAGCTATGACAACTTCACTTTTTGTTTACAAGCTTCTGTTCTGGAGATTTGAGAAGGACAGGGAATATTACAGATTAGTGTTTTGCTTCATACACAGGCATTTTAGTATAGTTGACAGAACTTCATCTATTACTAGACTAAGAACATTTTAACCATTTGATAGAGACACGAAAATAAAAGACTTAAGATGAATTCCAGTTTTAATTTGACCTTTTTAAATATAATAATCAGGGTTAAAAAAATGGAAGAAAGCAAGTTTACCTGCAGCATGCAATTGATCCGCAAGGTCATACAACAACTTAAAATTTTCACCACTCTTCAAGCCCCTCCCTTAAAAGTTAAGAACAAAAGAAGATCAAGAAAGAAGAATATACGTTTTAAGATTTATGTTGCCTATGTAAATTTTCTGTATGAGTATTAGCATTTGCAAAGACTCAAAGATATGCTTGCACAGATTATTTTTGGATATATTACAAACCAGTATTTAATATTTGGAGATTTAGCTTTTGTCTTTGCCATTAATATTTCATATGTATAAACCAACACCACTCTGTCTTGTTTATTTCCTGCACACAGCACCATCAAGGTCATTCTCCAAAACCAGGGAAACAGCATTTTTTTAACTAATTTGTGCTCCCTCTGCTGGCTCCAGGAACAAAACACTGTAGTGGGATTACTAAGAAATCATTTTAGCTGTAGGCATACAATAAAAACCACAGTCCATCACTTGATACCTAAAGAGCACAATGCAATCATAACAGGCTTTAAAATCATTAAGGTCATTACATAATGATGTTCAGACTGACTGAAATGATCAGCAGCAATTTTAAACATCATAAATTTCCATCTAAAAAACACTTCATACTGCTAAAATTTTAAAGAGGCTCACCAAACACAACAATGTTCTTACAAAGCCTCCCAGCATATGCTAAACTCATGCTCTACCTCTTTACAAAACATACATATTGGGTGCTTTCCCCAGTGGCCCCTATGGAATATTTCAGAATTACATCATCATTTCTTTTTTTTTTTGTAATGTATCACATTACAGTGCTCTGCCACAGATATGATTTACCAAGAGGCACCATTAGTTCAGTGCAACATCAGACAGTTTCAGTGTCATCCACTCACCGCCCGACACAACCACTTTGGCACTGGTGAGCTCCGGCCGGTCGCTCTTGGTCAACTTCTGCTCAATCCACTCCGAGATACCCACGGGGGGGAGGAGGGGTCACTGCATTCACCAGATGAGCCCAGCACCAGCAAGGAAAATGATAAAGCAGTTTTCAGTCTGAAATCTGAGCTTCAGCTTAATTCAAAGTTGATTCTATAACCGATTCTGCCGCAAGCTTTTGATGAGTCTCGGCAGTTGCTCTGTGGCTCTGAGCAATGAGCCTCAATCCCCAGTTGTGTTGAGGGAACTTACAGTACAAACTGCACTGAAGGAATTCTGCTCTACAAGTGTCACATCCTGATACCAACCAGCAAAGAAGTGTGAGTTACTATCACAGGCAGACAAGTCAGTCAGGTAATGCACCCACAGTGCAATACGCTGACTTCAGTAACATTTGACTTCTACCATCCACAGACATGAGGAAATCCAGGATGGTTCAGAGGCAGGCACAAAGCCACAAAACAAAAGTGAAAAGCTGCAGAGGTCACCAAAAGTGAAACAGGTTACCCAGAGTAGCTGTGGAGTCTCCACCTGTGGACATTCTCAAAGCCTGACTGGACACTTGCCCTGGGCAACCTGCTCCATGGGGCTGAACCCATGGATCTCTAGAGATCCCTTCCAACCTCAACTACTTTGTCATTCTGTGACTGCATTTCTCAATTATCAGGGCTACACTGGCTTCATTAAATTGGAAATTAAACATATATAGTTAAAACTGGTCTAAAACAACAACTGGGTGTTCTCAAATCAATTTAAAATGCCACTAAGATAACTTGATGATGTAATGACCTATCTCAACTGCAATATGATTAAACCAAAACTGCGGAGAGCCAAACACTTCTATTTTTGCACAGTCTTGTTTTGAAAACCAATCTGGTTATTCAAACAGCTGTAACTTGTCCTTTCTTAAAGTTTCAAGACTGCAGTGGCAAAAGTTTAGGCAGTGAGTGAAACAAGCACAGATTTCAGCACAGATAATCTCAATTTCTGATCAAAGAAAAGGAAATAATTGTGTAGATAATCCACATCTCTTATCAGACATCACTAAAAAGTGCAAGTACCTGTAATTAAAAGTATAAGGCTAACACTATGACAATCAGTTTGCTTTGACAATTAGCTCTACAAAACATCAGCATGCAGTGAGCAAAACTAACTATTAAATAAAACAACAAAATCCCAGAACAAATACTCACACTTTTCTACACTGGCACTACCACCACTCGCTGGTGCAGCCTCAAATGAAGTTCCCCGTACAGTGAACACTTTGATTGCTTCATCACACTGCACAGTGCAAATAATATTTCCTAAAAAATGTCACATTATAAATTTAAAGATTAGACATACTGTGCTTTAAAAAAAAAAAACAAATTAAATTAATATCAAAAACATACTAGCAGTTGTACTGGAATAGGCAACATCCACAAAGGTACTTTTGAAAATTGCAGTTTTAGATGACTAAAGCTTAGCACTTAATAAACAGATATTTCAAAAACTTTAATTTACGTTTTAGCCCCGTTACCAAAGTATGAATAGAAATCCTCTATTTTTAAAGGATACAAAGCATTCAAATAATCTCTTATGAATGAGCTTTTAAATTTCAAAAGGGATGAAAATAAAATAGCTTTGAAAATGCCATTCTTACACATAAAGAATGTCTATAATTCAAAGTAGAGCTTTTATCCTGTTGCATGAATTCATCAGAACTGAAGACAATGAGGCCTCCCCCGAGTATCTGTGGGACTGTGTTTCTCTCTATACTATAATACAATACTTCACACTGGAGGCTGCAGGGAACTAAAAGAAAAAATGCTGCAACATTTTTCTAAAAAAATTATTCATAAATAAATTCTTCTTGAAACTGTGAATTACTGGGAAGCAACTTAAAGTGCAGCACAAAACCACATTCTGGTACCAGAACTCAAAATGTAATGCCCTGCTGGTCCATTTGTTACAACCTTCACAGTAAAATTAAGAAACACAAGCTAATGAGCTCATATCTAAAATAAAATACAGTGTCAGCCAAGCATTAGAGAAACAGGACTGAAAAAATAATCACAAATTAAGTTAATTAAATATTATAAATAATTTGTTCAATGTCTTCATAATTAGAAAAAATAGCCCTGTGGTATCTTAAATCAGAACTAATGCTAGTCCTATTCAATAAAGCTGGACAATTAACTTTATGTCTTACGCTTTCCAAAATCTGATCAGAAGGGCATTAACAAACACAGTACATGGATAGGACATGACCAAGTTCTATTCCTTAAGGTGACAGACCTGGGTTTGTCATGCTTCTACCAAAGCCCTTGGAATTACTTGCTGTCTCACACAGGGAGCATCGTGTCCATCCCCAGGCTTCATTTTTTATCAATCACAGCAACTGAGATTGTAAAGTGAAAATTCCTATCATATTCCAAGGTTTTAACAACAGGATGATATAGAAAAAACAGCAGTACTGGATCCTTCATTAGACAAACACCACACAGCTTTTGTGATTACCCACCTGCATAGATAGTTCTCACAAAAGTATCAGGGGACTTAATTTCAATAATGTCAGAAACAGGGGCAACATCAAGTTTGCCAGCCACTCTGGGAATAAGATTCTAGAAATTAGAGACGAAAAGTTAGCAAATGCTAAATAAAACGTACATGGTCAGTAAAAGAACACTGCTGACCCAATTTTAACTTCATATAATGCTGTCTCTAAGACATATAGAACTAAGACTTTTGTAGGGCTGCTCATGTAGCTTTAGCAGCCAAATAAAATCCCATTACTGTAATAACATTAGACATTTTATGAGACTTACTGTAAGTAAACCCTTAATTCAATATCTTAAATTAGGAGACTTATTTGCTTCAAATATTCTAAAACTGAATATAGATGCCATTTACTCAGAAAATTGACAATTATGGATTGCTGAGCTCTTGGCACTTCAAGGAGAAAAAAAAAAAAAAAGCTGCTTTTGAAAGTTAGATGCCAGAAATAATATGAAAAAAATCCTGCACTCTTCCCTCCAAAGCAAAAAAAATAAAAAATTTAATATTAAAATATATAATCTCTTGCTCCAAAATTTAGTCTAGAAAATTACTTAGCACCTTTAGGATAGGAAGAAGGATAAAAAAGAGGAGCAGAAATGATGAAAAAATCAGTGATAAGATGATTGTTTGCTTTTTGTCTGCCTCCTAATCTGGTACAAGAAAAAAGGGCCCCGCTCTGAAATCTTTACTCACATGAGGCACTCAAAAATGGCAGTGTAAGCTTTAAAGCAAAAGCCATTAACTTTTACTATGATGCTGCAGTTCAAAAAAAAAAAAAAAATTAAAAAACCTAAGGCTTAAGGTAGCAAAATATTTCTCTTAGCAAAAACACAAGCATATGGATTGGTATTGACTGGAAGTGAAAGCAGGCAGATGCAAGGTCGATGTCATTCCTCGTCCTACATCGGCAGCATTTCCCAAGGATCCTTTTTCTCTAATTTAGCTGCACCAAAATGTTGGCCAGATTCTTAGTACTGAGGCTCTCCATATACTTAAAACAAATTCCTTAAAAAATCAAGTTTTGAAAAATTGTATTTTCATTAAAAACCATCCTGGCTGGGACTCTGTATTATTTATATATGTTTACAGACATTTCAATGTACATGACTTATATCACAGATACAAATCCCACTCAAAAAAAAAAGTTTCCTTCCAATAGGTCTGCACACTTTAATTTCAACATGCAAATAACAGATTTTTCATCTCGATTTGCTGTGCTTTTCCTTACAATTTTCATGCTTTCAGATCATTTAATCTGGTTTGCCTTACTGTACATTTTGCCTTCTGTCCATAGGATTGGCTGGTTACCACAGAATATTTCTTCCACACTACTTTTTTCCCATCAGCCCAGAAAAGAACTCAAACATGAATCATGAAATCTAACTAATGACCTCTTAAGCAAACTCCTTTAACACTGTTTGCAAACAGAAAACTGTTCATGGCTGATCTCTCCCAGGTCTTTGATTCACACTTTTACATACAGCAATGTCTATCTCTTTTCTATAGGAACTTTTTGATGCACTTTGATCTACTTACCTTCCCAAAGGCAGATGCTCCGGCACAAATGTGGGTGTAATTAAATTTTTTATGAGTTTCCACAATCAAGGGAGTCAGCTCCTCTGAGAACAAAAATATATTGCTCAGAATTTACAACTATTTTCTTTTCGATCGCAAATACACAAATATATTTCATCAATAGGTAAGAACAACTCTCACCTGCTAGAAATCCCTTGTACACATCATGCTGAGCCACGAGAACTTTTGCAACACCCTGCACTTTGCTGAGTTCTGATGCTACCTATGATTACAAGTGGATCATTATTAGTTTGTGTTGTAACAGGCACTACAAACATGTAACAAGGGAGTCCCCACTGCAAACTGCTCACAGATAAGTTAAAACCAGAATCAAAAGTACATGAATTTCAAAATCAGAACAAACCTGAATGGAATAAAATGCCCGTCTTCAGAGTCACAGCATTGCACCTCATGGGATAATGAAAATGAATTTGTGAGTAAGGGAACTACAGAGCAAATCAGACTTAGGAGAACTTGCCTTCTGCATGCAGGGCTCCACATGATCCCAGCATTTCTTACAGCAGCCAAGAACAATCACATTTGAGGGATTTTGCTCTGTACTCCAATACAATCACCACGAATCCTACTTTCTATTAGATCGTCAATATCTACTGTACAAACAAATATGAAAGTACAACGCTGTTATGATTTTTGTCCAGCCCTTTGTCTGCATCTGACGTTTTGCCCACTGAAGCGATGTATATTTTCAATTTATATTTATGCATTTTTTTTCGTTTGAATTGGCACAAGAGAAGTTCAAATGATAAAAGGGTTACTACAGATCAGAGAGAACAGGACTGACAGCGAGGTCTGGAGACCACATGCATCATCCGAGAACCGGCGGAGTTTTACTGAGTTTGATGAGTATCAGTTTACCCTCAAAAATTAATAAAAGGAAATAAAGAAAAACTCCCTAATAGCTGCTTCAGAATATCTGCTTGAGTCACTGGCTCTTAAATAAAATCTCCAAACCTTCATTTTTTATAAAATACTTTTTCCCACCATGACATACAGTCTTTGTATATTTAGCATTAAAACAGACAAACATAACATCCACAATCATTTTCTCCTATGCAAGTGCATAGAATAAGGAAAATTAAAGACACACATAACAGGCAATTATTTCTTTTTTTCTTTTTCATTTTCTTGATTTAGATAAACATTTGCTTCATCTCCACCTTGAACACCTGAATAGCTATTGAGGTTTCTCCACCTATTTGTGAATAAGCTGCTCTAAGTATTCTTCACGAGATACTACATGTTGCTTTCGAAAGAACAGTTCAAAAACACTTTGTAAATATTAGGCATAATTTTTTGTACTTCTACTGCTCACACAAAACCAAACAGTGCTGGAATAAAAGTGTCACTAACGTACTAACAATACTGTCTCTAGATTAGGCGCATAAAAATTACACTTAAAATACACAGCTAAAATACAAGGAACTTCTTTCATATGTGACCTGTGTGATAAAGTCAAGAAGCACTAATTTCAGAATTTTAGGTTGCAAATATACTCAACACAACTAGTGACTGGTTAGTAAAAGCAACTTGCTCAAAAGCCCAATTTGCCACTGTTGTTTCACTTCTGCTGGTTTCCATTTAAAAAAGCACAAGCTTCTTCCCAAATTCTTAGCACTGCAGTATTTGAAATTTACACTTTACAGAGATGTATCTTGTTTTAAAAGTTAATCGTCCTTTAGTCCTATAAAAATTTGCTTGCTCAAGCATGTTACAGCCATTATTGATACTGTCCCCTGTGAAATGAAATCTATATCCGTATTTTCTCTTTAGAAGAGAAGCAGTTCCAAGTGCAGGACTTTTCTGGCAGATTAGCAACTCCTGGCACGGTTTCCCCTCACTCCAGATTATTTTTCAGGCTGCCCAAGACGCTGCCAAGTATTGTTTCACTGCATCCTTGATTTCATTGGTATGAAAACAGCATTTCCTACCTTGTCACAGCTGGTACCAGCCACCAAACAGGAAACCTCCCCTCCCAGGCGCTTTGCCGCAGTGATGGCATTGAGGGTGATGGGTGTGAGGGACTCATTGTCATGTTCTGCCACCACCAAGGTGCTCTGTGACCTCCGCAGCACCGACGCCTGCAGGGAAGGGACACACACAGGAGTTGGAAACTTAGCACTGGATAAGAAACTGTTCCTCTGAGCATCCAAGGCTTTACAGAAATTCATCAATTCTACAAACTGTAAAACACTGCTGTCAAAAGAAACAGGCTCACTCCAGATAATTTTTATTAAGTAAAGAGAATATATAGGGTGATACAAAAAAGAAAATACATAAACCCGCTTGACTTCAGCTTGTATGTAACATGCTGTGTTTAAATTGAAACTCTACGGGAAAATACTGAACAAAATTAAGAAAAACATTTTAGCACCTTACATTCAAGCTCAGTTGATCAACTTAACCAAGTACCCTAAAGAATGAGGATTACACAAGCAAAAGTAACACACAAGGAAATCAACAGTTGCAAATAAATATTTACTTGGTTTTCTGGTGTGGTTCTTTGGCATGTTTTACTGTAAGTTTTAAACAAAATCCAGCTACAGAACCCAGTTTTATATTTAGATATGTATAAAGGCAAAATTTTATGCAGTGGCTGGATGAAAATTAAGCAGCCTGAAAACACACTAGTAGAAATCTTTATAGGCATCAGGTTCATTTTTTCCCTCTTTTCCTTTAAAACATTTGATACTTGAGCACTTAGTCTACCGCCACAATTTAATGGTCCTTAAATAACAATTTTGACCAATTCACCATCCATACACAAACTTGAACTTCTAAACCAAAAATAAATGAAACAGAAAAAGGCAAAAAAACTGCCATGAAACCAAACCAAAATATTCTAAACAGAGACTTTCCTCTCTATTATTCAGGTTAATGTGTGAAAAGTGTTATTCCTCCTAACATTAGGGTAGGGAAAACATTTGGGATGGGAAAAGGAATATTGTCCCTCAAGTGTTTGTTTACCCTACAAAAAGCCTAACTGAAGACTCCAGTTATGAACAGTGTAGGATGGAAGACATGGAAAACCAAGTAAATTCATGAATATAAACAAGGAACAAATACTAACACAATGCTGAAGATGCACAGCCAAACAGTACTTTTCTAAATGTACATTCCAACCCCATCTCCCCTCATGGCAAACGTGCACTTGCCTACAACTTCAAATAAAAAAAGCTTCAGAAAATATGAGCAACTACAATTTGCGTCTGGACTTCAATCTCACAGAGTCTACCAATATACTGAATTTCAAACACAGGAAGCAAATCCCAAGGACTTCCCTGAAGCTAATCACAGTGCACAAATAAAAATACAAAGGTAAGTTTTTGCAGAATCTGGATCATAATTTGTCCTTTTGATTAAAACCATAAGGATTCTTGTAAAAGTGTTCTGCATTTAAGCTCTTATGCTTAAGGTTACTTGCTGTGATTAAATATTCTAAGCTCCTTTGAAAACAACTGCCAGTAACAAAATATTTACTGCCAATATAGATCAGACACTGTATTTTTGATTATGCTTCATACATCATTTGCAACAAAAGTTACGAAATTTTAGTCAACATTTGAAGAGTAAATCCATGCATTTGTGGCAAAAAGCCCACTCTCCAAAGATTTACAATTCTGTCATGGGCTAAAGCGGACCATGCTCCTGGAAAATCCTCACGTTTTCAAATTTCCAAAGGGAGACGCATGCATTTTAAACACACTGCTTTTTCTGCCTATATTATAATTTTTTCCCTAAATAAGCACTGCATCACCACCATCATTCTGTCAAACCACTCTAAAATTAACTGAGTAATAATTGTTTTTTAGCCAAAATGAATATGAGCAATGGATGTTGCTTGAGCAGACTGGCTATTACAGCATTAAGTATTATTTCTAAACCAATATTCCACAGTTTATATTTGTGGGAATATACACAACATGCCCACCAGAAGTCACTTCATGGATGACGTTTCTGAACATAAAGACCAGACTCAAAATTAAATTTAAAGTCACATTATATATTATGGGTAAAAATCTAGATGACAAACGAGATTTCTATGTGAGTCTGAATTTAATGTACTAAGACACATTAAATAATTTTTCAATAAACAAAACCAAACCAAACTGAGTTTTGTTTGTTATAATAAAGAATCTGGATAAATCTGAAGAATAAAACCAGAGGGTAATTCATCCAGTCACATGGTTCTGAAAACTAAGAATCTGCAGTGAGTCAGTGATAGGACAGGTAGTTATTTTGATGAAGTTACTGCCAGGCTGCACATGTGGGGGAACAGCCCATTACCTCACTGATATCATTTCTGCACTGGGCTGGATGTCTGCTTTGAAGCCTAAATCAAATAGGAAGGTGGAGAATAAACCTAACCAGCTGGCTGCAAGGGCAGAAAGCACAAGAAATAAGACACACAGATCCATCAAACTATTGAAAACAATGCCTTAAGAAGGAACAGCACTCGGTGCTTGTGCCACGGAAGGTTCCTGGTGAAAGCCAAGCTCTGGAAAATCAGGCTATCCACAGAAATCACCTCCAGATAAGCACCTCACCAATATTCTGCAGCATGGCAACAGGTAATGACATGCCAGCAACAGGGAAGTAGAACTGGGAAGTTTTTTTTCCTCAGGTTTAGGTATAAATAACAGCTAGACATCTGTTTCCTCTACAGCAGAAACATCTGCACTTCCTCTCTGGTGGAAACTCTGGACCAAAACTAAAACTTATGAATGAAAATCACCCAGAATTTCCAACTCCCCCTTCCCTCCCCAGTATTTACTGGGGAGCAAACTCGGCCTCTGACTTCCAGATGTCTAAAAGTTGCTAAGATTAACTCAGATGTGCAGGAATGATCAATTAAGCCACTTGCAAAACAGCCACGGATTTATCAAACTGACGTCTCAAGTTTCCTCAGAGCATAGTTTTGCTCCCCACTGAGAATCCCACCAATATTTTCCAACCAGAGCACAAGAAATGTTCAGAGCACATCATCTGGATTTCTAGGCTCCAGACAAAACAACAAATACTGGTGACTGCCACTGTCCCAGCAAAACATCAGCAATCTGGACACGTGCAGTACATGTGCACAGGTAAAGCCAACACCACACACATCCAAGGCACCCACTGAATTTGCAGGGGTGATCTGCTCCTCACACAAAGCCATGCAAACTGAGCATCTTTGGCCTTCCAACAGCTCACCTGAACAGTACACGTGCCCAGCACCTCTTAAATACAGAATTGCTGCTTATATGCTAAAGAACAGTTGTATCAAGAGCTGGAAAATCCCCGAGGGAAGTGCCATAAATCTTTGCTTGCTGCTGGGTGAGATTGGTGTGCAGCATCCATGGCTCTTCTGGCAGCAGTGGTGGCCAGCTGCCTGCAGCCTGCTCCAAGGACACTCATTAATATCACTGCAATTAGGACATCAGCTCTAACTAACGCATGTGGCAGGCACAGCAACACAAGATGGACCAGCCAGAAAGTGGTTCCAAGAAAGGCAAGAGGTGCAGCAGGTGAATTCTACACAGCCCCATGCCTCAAACATGCATTGATAAGGAATAGGGTGCTAGAAACTTCACCTGGGAAAATGAAGTTTGTCTCCCTTTAGAGGAGCCGCCAGAAGTTACAGGAATTAAACCAAGACAGACATTCACAAGGCAGAGCACCAAACAACTGGACCTACAAAGGTATCTCTAGAGCTGATTTTCTTAGCTGTAAAAGCACACTGGCCAGAAACTAAAATTTTAAAACTACTTATGAGGAATTCTGGATCTCATGGAGCACCATTAACACTGGGCAAAGTTCCCAAGAAGGAACTCCAGGAACCAGAAACTGGGGTATTACTAAAGATAAGGGCTACATTCCTAAATAAAAAAGCAATGCCTAATTCTAGTAAGACACAGTCTTGTAGCTGCAAAACTTCAAACTAAATAAATATTTTCAGTAAACTCAAGGAGAGAAGGGAACTCTAGCAATAAAGCATATACGTCTATTACCTCTCTAAAGACCTGGCTATAAAAGAGATCTAAGAGACAGTTCTATAACTCCAGAAAACACTAATGAGAAAAACAACACTAAAGGCACCTGAATTAAAAAGGATCTATGATAGCAGGGGGAAAAAAAAAACCCAACAGTTTGCAAAAAGAATTTTTCAATCATAATGAAGACTTAACATTACAACAAAGGGATTGAAGCAGCAAGAAAAATATGTAATACACAAATAACTTCTCCAAATACACCTCCTGCAAACCATTAATCAACATCAACAAAGCTATTTTGAAATACAACATTGTGTGTATTTCAACAAAGGGAACTTCCTAAACGGCTTATTCCAACCTCTGCATCAACGTTTTATGCGCTTGCAGTCCTCCTCAGTATTCCCATCCTTAAGTTACACATAAGTCCAACTTCTCTTCCTGCTCATACCTCACAGGTTTCTCTTATCCGGGTTTTCTCTAGACTCCACTCACTCCGCAACTGTGTCAGCAGGGCTGAACTTGGCACTTTTCAAAACGTGAAACAAACTGACTTTGTTTCACTTCTCCCACAGACTACATTGTTACACGTACACTGAAGATGTACACAATGTTCTGCTGGCTTTATTTTAGAAAGTTATGAGTTCAGATATGGATGGGTGGAAACCAAGGAGCTGAATTCACATGTCCAGGCCACGAAACTGAATTGTGCAGCCAGCATGTGAGTAAAGTACTATTTACATAGCAGGACCATATGATTCAGAGATCAAGACCTTTGCTCTACAAAGCTTGCAGCCTACCGACAACTGAGACATGCCCGTGATTGTAACAGTTAGAATTTTCTGATTAATTCCATCACATCTGACCTAGTCTACCTTTGCTCATCTGTTAAGAGATTCTTATCACCTGAAACCATTTAATATATGCATAACTACTATTTTAGAGCTGTACTGAATGGTAATACCTGTAAAAGCCTGAGAGAGCTCAAAAAGAAACTTGTGAGATTTAAAGTTGTTTTCAAGGGCTATTTACACACAGTTCTAGTGGAGGGAGTATCTCCTGGTGCATAGTAAGAGACTGAGCAGATATTCGGGGTCATCTCATCAATCATCTACTCCAACTAACCTTGAGTTCACCTAGACCTTGGTAACACAGCCACAGTGGCACACCAAGCAGCAATGGCCTCCAAAAGCCCAGCACTCCTCCCAGCTGAGCAATATGAAGGTCAAACTGGACAAGCAACAGGTATTTTGCATTAGCTTCATCCACAGGTTGTGATGATTAAGGCAATCACATTTCTGCACAGGTGTGACTTAAAAATGCTGGGTTAACCTGCCAATACCCCGGAAAGCCTCTCCTTGAGCCACAAATATTTTTCTAATGTTCCTAAGAGTTCACAGTAAGAAACTTTAGAAGTGTTCTCCACCTGTTGCTCAGCTTGTCCTGCTCAAGGGTGGATGCGAGCGAGCACTCCCAAAAGTTCAGGGCTTCCCTGACGCCTGCGTTAGCTTTCCACACGGGACAGCAGTCCTGGACTCCTGCGTGCCGTGACCGCCGGAAAGGGCTTCTGGAACGCCCCGTGTCCACTCCCAAACTTTATTTTTAACAGACGGAGTGGGAGAGGAGTCCAGCGGAGAAGTCCGACCCCGGCGGCGCGGGGCGCTCGCCCCTCACAGACCCCCTCGCCCACCGCTGCCGGGCGGGAGGGGTCCGGCC
>JAHLSL010000053.1:2739947-2780180 GCA_025920805.1 Petroica traversi | reverse complement strand
GATCTGGCCCTGGGGAAAGTTTGCTTATAGTTTTTTGGGTGATTGAGAAAACGTCACCACAGACAGTTGTTTGAGAGCCGATGCATCACCAAGGCCCGGGGCGCCGCTCGGGCACGGCCGGACCCGCACCGCGCTCAGAGCACCGCGAGGATAAACCAGCCCTGCTCGAGCCCAGCCGGGGCGTTAAAAATGCATGAGCTCTAAAAAATCTGTCTGAGGTGACGTATCCTCAATCACCCAAAAAACTATAAGCAAACTTTCCCCAGGGCCAGATCTGAGGAATTATTTTGATTTGGTTCTGATTGACTCTTGATTAAGGAGGAAGACAGCTTATGAGTGTTTTTTTCCATCTTTCTGAGCCACATTGCTTATGGTAATTCAAACACACTGATGATTTTAACACAGAAATCACACAAGACAGAATAAGTTATTTTATTACAAGATATATAGAACACATTTTCTCTATTTGCAACCTTATTTCAGCAGTTCTGCAGTGCAAGCCCCACCACAGGGCAGAAAACACCAAAATCATGACATTGGATACAAGAACGAAATAAACTCAAATTATCAAAATTACAAAACAGAACTTGGAAGTATCTACAGTACTTATATAAATAGTGCAAATTATATATCTACAGCATAAGTACTTAGAGTATCAAAAACGTTTCGGAACAGCGTTTTAAGGAAGGTAGTCAGCAGGAACTGGTCAGTGTAATCATGTTAGGGATTTAAAAACTAAATACAACTCTTATTTTTTCAAGAAGAACTGTCGAGCTTCTTCCCAGGACTGCCGGGGAAATCTGTTGGAGAGTTCAAGATAATCTTGAGAACTGAAAAATTTTTCTGTTGAAGAGACAGAACATAAAATAACCAAGTTATTCCCTCTTAAGATAAGATGGCAATAAAACAAGAATAATGAACGTGCAGCCAATTTGAGTTACTTTAAGTAATTTACTCCCCTCCCTCTGTCCAAATCTTCTCAGACCATGGGGTGACACTTGTGTGGAGCTTGGGACATCCACACTTGGCTTTAAGAAGAGGGGCAGAGGCTCTGATGAGCAAAGGCTCCCATCTGTAAGCTGATCAGGCTCTCTGCCCTGTGCAGAGGAACGTTACACATCTCTGCACACTTTGTGTTCTTGGACCCACCAGGGACCAGCTCAGTGTGTCTCGATTTGAGACAAATCTGGGAGGGAACGCTCAACTCTGGGCAGCCTCAGCCGAGTTTTCTGCCCAGCAGTTACTTTTTTTTCCACAAAGGGCTGCAGAAGAGTTGTGCTCCCGACTCCCCAGAGCTCAGAGCACAAATGCAGCTTTCACTTCGAGGAGTGTGCATTGATGTGGACAGGACTGTGCACAGGTTTGGGGGTCTGATCCTCCACACAACACTCAGCTATTAAGTTTGTGCTTTCAGGTTTTATTTCCACCAGTGTTATTATTCCCATTTTGTTTTTGGGGACACCATCCTTCACATACAAGTGATATAAGACATAAAAATAATCCTGCTTACACTGTTATTAAGTCAACTTTTTTGCAACTGGGGAATGTTTAGAAATCACACTCACATATCACCACATTTTTGTTTGAAGTTCATCCACTTTGAATAGTGAAAATAAAAAGCAAGTTTTCCACTTGGATTTTAGATATCTCTTGAGCAGATTCTCATGCAAATATGATCCTGGAAAGTTTGTGCTGCAGACACTGCACGAGGCTGCTACAGACTGAGATGTCTCATGTTGACAGTAAAAACCTCCACAAAGTTACCTTAATTTTATAATTTATTTTTAAACAAAAAGTTTATGCTTTAGAGCTAGAACAACTCAACTCCTGGCAAACACTGAGGAAATGGTGGTGGATTTCTGCTGTTATGAGGGAGAAATGACTGCCCGAGAGTTGCATTTTATGCACAATACGGCTACTCAAGACCAGATGCCTATCAACACTTGAATTTCAGATGTGCTCAGTAAGCAACAGCCATCTCAGCTGAGAATCTTTCAAATGTTTAGCCTAAAAAGGTTGACTGTATTTTGAAGAATATTTATAATAACTGAGGAGGGGGAAAAATCACAACTCTTCTGCAAACTGACAAACTTTAAAGGACAATTACAGGACAGCATTTTAGAGGGTTTTGGCTCCCTGGGTGTATTGGCACGGCTGCATGACTTCTGCAACCTAAAACTTTTGAAGGCAGCCTTTGTGTCAGCTAATTAAATATGTGCAGGTACAGTATCACATTTTAAGACACGATACCACATAGCAATGAATAAAGATTAAAGTCTGAATCCCTGATACGACGAGCAGCAGACTGGAAGACAGGTCTGTGTAAGTCAGGATGCTGCAATTTACTCTATTTCTTTCTGCCGTGCTGATTAAAAATCTTAAATCCCAGATTCAACACATTTTGTTACCCAATTGGTACTCTGTTACACTGCAGTGAACGTACCCCTCTGCTGAGATAACTGATTTTCCATTTGGCCTGAGCTCTGTGCAAAATCCTGTGGGGGAAAACAAACAAAAAAAAAGACATCAGGTTTTCAGATCTTACATCTGAGGAATTAAAACAACATTTTAAAGTCTTCAGAGTCACTCAAAATTACTAGTACTTTATGCAACCTGTAAATTAACAAATTCTGGCTTGTTTGCTACATATCATGACAGAATATTGCCAGTACTTAAATTCTGTAATTTATAGTGGATTTTTATACAATTATTTATACCCATTTTCGAAAAATGTATTTTTATTACACAACAGAGAATCCAAGGCTTTAATGATTTCTTGGGAAACAGTTGTTATAATTATTGTGATTTTTATTCACCACAGCCATGTTTCTGTAACACAAGCGGTGCTTCAGATTTTTGCTCCCGACTCCAAATACGATCTCACAAGATTCATGCCTGATCCCAATTTCAATGGCTGTGCTTCTCAGCGAGCCGGGAGCCTGAGGTGCTGATCTCCTGGGAGGATGTGGAGCTGCTGCTGGCCCTGGCAGGCAGCTGTGCCCCAGCTGTGCCCCAGCTGTGCCCCCAGCCCAGAGCACTGCACGATCCCGGGCCATCTCCGGAGCCAGCATGGACACCAACCCTGCCTGGAACCAGCCAGCTCCCCTTCACATCCTGCCTTTGGCTGGAGTCTCCACCCAGCAGAACATCAAAAAAGGTGTTAGCCCAGATAAGATACAACACAACAAATCACGGGTGCTCCTGAATGTTTCTGCTTATTTCTGCACATCTCCAAACAGAAGTACCAAAAATAAACAGGCTGATGCAAACCTCAGCTGATAGAAATAAATCCATTGGTGGGGAGGTCGCTGTAAAATGCAGCAACGCTCTTCCTTTGATTTTGGCTGCACATTTAACACACTGTATTTAAGTGTTATATTCGTACACACCACCAAACTTTTACGTAAACGGGACTTCTTTTAGCGTTCCCTGGCAAAGGAAGAATCTCATTTTCTAGTCACGGGGCAACATTTTACAGTCTTTCCCAAACCTTCCACTGAAGCAAATGAGAGATTTGCTTGACAAACAGCAGCGAGTTGAAATAGAAGTAGAGAGGCAAAATCCCTTCTGTGTGTGCGGGATCTCAGCATTCCTTGGATCCTGCCAGAGCTGCTCTCTGAGTGTGCGTGTGCAACACTCGGGGTTAGACTTCAAAATGGGCGAAACACTGAAGGAGCAGGAACTCAGCAGTGACAAGGACACTTTACAGCACACACAACTCTTACATATTTTAATAGAACACCTTTTTTAAAAAGCCTGAAGGAATAGTACACGGATTTGTCATCTGGGATATAACTCTGACTGGAAATCAAATTAGTAATGTTGACCCTTATAAATATGCTTTATCGTAGCTGCTGGGGATTTTAGTGCTGTTCCATTTCTTATAGAACAGAAATCAAGGTAAACAACCTTATATATTCATAGAGGGAACACTCCTCCACGCCCATGTTTTTCAGCTGAAAAAAAACTCAAACTAAACTTGCTGTATTTATTTACTAATAATACATAAATTATTTTTTTCAGTTTCACTGTATGAAAGTCAAAGAAGATGAATTACAGCTGTGTATTTAACCAGAAGTTCATTACTACATGGCAAATTTTTAAATACTAAGTTCCACACTTCTTTAAAAGAAAACTGCTCTGCAATTATTTCAGTATTAAAAGGATAAAAAGTAGCTGCACTCAGAAGTTTGATGTTACGCAAAGAATTTTGCTAAATGTTTAGTTCTTGTACGTTTTCTTTCAAATGCATGTAGTCTATTCTTGGACTAGCTGTAAAGCATTAGGGAAAGGAGTTTGACTGACATTTCTTTATCAACAACAGTAACTTCAGGTGACTGATACAGGGTTACTCCTAAAAGCATATTCTTTTTAATAGCAGAGTGTTTATGAAAAGTGCATTTATTCACTGGAAACAGTCAATAAAATGCATGAAAACCACGAGGCATGCAAAAAATCAGTTAAACAGCATATAAATTTAAACAAAGGGAAGAAAAATACTGCAAATCTTTATTCAAAACAGTATTTGCAATGACCTCGGTGGCTTACTGTCAAAAATAAAGATTGCAAGATTAGACTGGTAACATATGTTTTGTGTATTTTCTGCATAAAATATATACACTTACCCAGTTCTCTGTAAATCTATGGTACACAGTATACAACTGTACATTTGTATGTAAACACATTAATATACCAATTTCAGATATGCTATATGTGCAGGAATTTTTAAAGAAATAAATATTTTAAGCTCTACATCAAGTCTTCCCAGTACATCCGGTTACTTTAACGAAAAGCGGATTCCGCACGGATAGAGAGAACCTGAACTACTCAGTAACCTTTCAGTGTGATGAGATGCCTCAAGTACAGGCACAATCTGTGGTTTGAGAAGAGCTGCAGAGAAGCTGCAAGTACTTCACTGCTGTTTGCTTGTTTTACTGGAGTGAAGATCCCCACGCCGAGAGCAAAGGCGAGCCCAGCGCTGGCACAGCCCCGCAGCCGTACCTGGATGAAGGTGGCCAGCAAAACACAGCTCATCTCCTGCTCCAGGATGATCTTGTTCTGAGGGTTATTGTAACACGCAGCTATCAGTGAAGGGAAGAGCACTTTGATTAAACGAGGGTCACTGAAATACTGGAAAGGCAACTGGCAGAGTTTTTGCAGCACCGTGGGGTGACGGCCAGATTGTACAATGATCTGAAAATACAAACAGAGCAAAATTAAACCACGTGATCTATCTGTTCTTCCCTTCCTCTTAACCACCAAGGGTGCTGAAGTCATGCTAAAAAAATGAGCATGGATGAGGAGTAAGTACTAAAAATAAAGCCCAAAACATTTAGTTCAAATAACTTCTGTTTCAATGCACAAGTACTATTTTTATTGCAGAGTAACAAAAAAAACATAAAGCCCTGAAAGTTCTTTTTTTCTGTATCACCCAAAAAGACAGGAAGGGATTAATTTACAGATTACAATAAAATAGATAATTTAATACCTTAATCCAAAACACAAAGAATTATAGCACAGGGACTATTCTAAGTTAGAGCTATGAAACACAAAACCCCAGTGCCTGCCACTTAAACACACTAAGTATGGGGGGAAAAAAAAAAATCCAGAAAGAAATCATCAGGATTTTAAAAACCCTCCTGAAGCTCGACCATCCGTTCCTCCAGCTGGCAATTGGAGAGGACTGTGTTTCATGGGAGATGTCTGCCATGCATTCTCAGGCACCAGAAAGAAAAGGGGATTGTGAGCTGCCCAGCGAGGAGTTTGTATCTTGTATCTGTAAGGAGAGACTCAGAGATCCTCCCATCTGTATTCCTTATCTCGGTTTCTATCAGTGCCATTGGCTCTAAAAGGAGAATTGTTTAGATAAATGGGACTGTTGTCATGAAGAAGGCTAAGTTTACAACTGTATACATCTGAAGGAATAAGGCTATGCTATTCCTGGTCTCCTACAAAGGAACCTTTCCAATTCACTTGATATTCTTATAAAATCTTTGCGATAAACTAAAAAATGCCCAAACGGATCTGTTCCAAGTAACCTTGATTAGACAATTACAATATGAAAGAGCTGCTTGACCCAAAGTTGGCTTTTTGGCATAGGAGGAAGCTCCTATAAGGCTGAAACACTGTAAAACTGAGGGTCACGACTGTAAATTGTACTTGGAAAAACACAATTTTACAGGTACACACCCAGACAAGACTGCATTCAAATTAAAACCAGAAGGACAGAAAGAAGCAGTTGAGACTACAGGAACATAAATTACAGGGATTTACAAGTTTTCAAAGCACTTTTAACAATACCTTCAGAGCACACACTAAGTTGATAATGCAGTTCAGATTAAAAACAAGATGAACAAAATAATAGTTTTTTTGTTTGCATTTTTCTCAGTTCACCAGTCAAAAAAAGACATTGAAAACCTTTCAAAATACTGGTAGCAAAGTCTTAATACCCCTAAAGACAGGAGGAATTTTCAAAAGACAGCCAAAAAAGTGGCAATTAAGCATACATGCGGACAGAGTTTCAAGGAAAATATCACTGAAGCATTTGGATGATTCTGAACTCTCAGCTCCCACCCTGTAAGCAAGAGGTGCCCTCCAAGTTTGGGAGTATTGTTGAAATTTTAAATAAATTACCAGAGTGGTTATTATACTTTTCAACTTTTCTGTGGTAAATCCTACAATCAGAAAAGTATTTAAAGTCAATCATAATTGTACTAAAATAACTACAATTGGCATTCTGATCCAGGACAGAACAAGAGAACACTTGGTTTCTTTTTAATGGCCACCATACCCTTGATGAACAGGCAGAGGCAAATAGGTTTTTTGGACTTTTAATTTTTCATTTCACAATTCACTTCCTTTACCTGTCCTAAAAACGCCACAGATAGTTAGTGAAGTCCTGCCAAACTCACAGTGCAGATACCCAAAAGCTTCCATGGAATTATTATTTCTTTATCTTTTTCTTTCAACAGTTTTACTACTATGATGTTATCAACATTAAAGATAGGATGGTATACAGAGAGGTTGCTGACTGTTTTAATCTGGTATTTATCACATGTGGAATCAATTGAATGATTTCAGCTCATTGTACTAATGCAGCTACTAAACCTGATACACTATATTATGTACTCTAAAGAAAAAAACCCCATGAGTCACCCCTTACTGGAAAAAAAAACCCAATCAAATAAACCTGCAGCAGAGCACATATTCCTTGTTTCACTGTCAGTGGGTGGAGAAAGTGACTTGACTTAGCAGATGAACAACTACAAAACAAATGAAAAGCTTACACTTGCTTGCTTTTTTTTTTTTCTTTTTGAACAGTCACTTGGCTCAATAATGCCAGGGAGTTTTGCAGGCCTGGAATACGGAATATTCATCTTACAAACTGCTCTAATACAAGATACAAACTCCTTACTGAAATGCAGCTTGCCTCTCCTCCTGCCTCAGACTGGGATCCAGATGCATTTACCTAGAATTAGCTTTTCTTGCTGCTCTCTCTCTAGCCCGAAAGTCAGATATGCCTGTCAAATGTAACAAGATCCTAATTAAATCTCTGCATTTCTGTACAGCCAAGCATTTAGGCACCTGCTTAACTTCAGCTATGTGCCTATGTTCCATTAATATTTGCTTGTGGTTTTCTTTTTCTGAACTGAGACCCATCAAATTAGTCCAAGCTACTACTTTTATTTTTTTTTTAATCCAGAGCAGGCCACTCACATTGATGTTCTCTGTACTCCCTTTTAAAGTGTTGCTTATTCTCAGGATTTATAGATATTCATACAACTTTATTGGTTTTGCCTGTGCTTAGCTGGAATAAATTCCATCTTAGTGTATCTTATTTATGGCCCAACATGTACTGAATGCTGGAACAACCCTGTGAAGACCCAAACAATACACAGGTGGCAGACACAGAAAATAGGTTTCTGAAATACTATTTCATGATGAATGAATGAATGAAATTTTCCTTTGTGCCACCAGCCAAACTCCAGGCCCTGATCCATTCAAGAGGTGGAGCCCCTGTTACAGAGCGGGTGAGAATTCAGGTTTAGCACACCAGAAATGCTCCCAGTGTAAAAGGGAGCTGAGGAGAGGCTGGAACAACTCAAATCCTCCCTTTCAGGACTCCAGCCTGGCCTGGCTGGTGCTGCCTGCATTCCCAGGTCTCCCACACCACGCACGCTGCTCCAGCTGCATCCATGGCCAACCATGAGTGATGTGCTGACCTGGGGGACCTTTCCACTGAGCAGCACCTCTCAAGGTTGCCTATCAGTTATCTTCTGTCACTCCCACCACTTTACAGCCTTCTGCAGGTCCTGCTAATTTGCTTAATCTCCAATAGCCAGTGGGTCAGGCTCTCTCCTCTGCCCCAGCAGCAATCCATGCTCCCGTGTGACTCTTTGGGAAGTGCACTCTGCTCTCACAAGTGCAATAATCATCCCCATCCACTGTGCTGGGATTTCTGAAGTTTATCGCGTAGGAAAGCATGATTCATGATTTCTGAAGTCTCTAGATGGAACCCATGTTTTCCTCACGTTTACTTGGGCCAATATTCACTGCAGAGTGTATTGCTTGGCCATTTGCTGCAGCTCTCGCTGTGAAAGCCTGAAGCAGTATAAAAGTCAGTCTTTCAAAACAGACTGCAATGACAAAAGCCAGCAATATGCCACACAGCACTTGAGCAATAAAATAGGACAATCAATCAAAAAAATTAAAAGCTCCGTGTGGTACGAAACAGTAATAAAGTTGTGAGGGGAACTCATCATCCTGCTGGGAGATAAGGCTTTCCCTGTCACTCAGGTAGGGAGCCCAGCTCCAGCTGAGGGAACTGCTGGAAGGATATTCCATAAGGATATTCCATGCTGGATCCTCAGTTCTTCCCACCAGGACAGCAGCAGCAGCCTTCCTGTCCTGCCACTCTGCCACTGCTTCCTGGCACATTGAAAGGAGAACTTCCCAGCACTGAATGCCTTTTCTAGGGAACTAATGGACCATATGAGCTCAAAAATCTTGGGCATGATTCTCCTCTGGGTAGCATTGCAGCTCATTTCATTTTTCAGTGAGCTCCAAGGGCCCCAGAATTAATGTTCTGCAGGAATAAGAATCATAAAAGTGCAGCTCCTTTCCTTCCTTGCAGGGAGATAATGAGAAGCACACATAGGGACAACCTTTGCCCAAGAAGTAGCAAGGGAAATATGTCTGCTGAACACCTCCTAATTATATACTGCACATACACGTATTTGTACTCTGTATTCCTTTTATCAATGAAAACTACCATTAGTATAAAATGCACATGTAAGTATTTTTGTCAAAGGAAGGTAATAAAATCCTAATAACTAATAGAAGCCAGAACTGTGGAATGGTACAGCAATGATATAGAATATCTCAGCAGGCACACCTCAAATCAGATGTAAAATCTTCCCAATCCAACAGTTAATTTCACAGAAAACTAAAATAAGAATACTCTTGCCTTTGAAACTATATTTTCATAATCAGGTAATTGAGTGTACAAAGACCTTTTAATAAACAGGATTTTCATAAACAAAACTAAAATGTCAGTCAGGAAGTTCAAGAATGACTGTGTGTAAAATACTGAACAAATATCAGTTACATTAAAGTGAATTGATAATTAATATATTAATATCATTCATATATTAATATGTTCTGAATCGACATGTAATGGAGATGCATGCTAGCAATTTGTCAAGAACTAGCAGTTCAATTAAATGGCCCTGGGAAGATTTATTATGGAGTAGCATTTTTGGTGACAATCTGAGTTTCTTTTTCCAAGTTGTAACTGCATTCAAAAGAGAGAAACTAATTGAATTTAAAACTCTGCTTGCAATCTTCTGGAGATTTAAAGAAGATCACCATCCCATATTGGTTTCCAATGGTTCTTTGCATGTATGCTAAATATTGTCAGATATTTTATTACAAATAACAAAATAAATGGTTCAGTGTCAGACCAAAAACTTTTTCACTGCTTGTGTACTACACAAGGTTAGTCCAGGATTACTGCAGCCTGGAAGTGCTGATTTTTAGACCAATATTTAGTCTAGTTCTACTGGTGGATTTAGGTTTTCTTGTTTCACTTGGACATCTGCAGCTCTGTAAAGACATCATTTTTGTCAGTGATTTCTGTCAATATACACAGTAAAACCATCTTTTACAGAAGCCAATCCATTCTCTAGTCAGGTAGGAGAGGAAGCCAGCAGCAAACTTCTTGTCTGTGAAAGGGCAAAATGAAGAACTGTGATTCACTTTGGGAAAAGCTTTGGGAGCAGATGCAAAGCTGCACCAAGGGCACTGCTGGGGCCCATCAGAACCATAGGGACAGGGACAGGGCCAAGGACAAGGTGGGGACAACACCCAGCACCTGAGCCCCTGGCAGGGCCTCCCAGCACCATTCCCAGCTGGCCATGGAAACCATGGGTGCTTTCTGCAGCCCATCAGCTCCTTTCATCCACAGAAGAAGGGAAAATGGACAGCAGAGAGAGGGAAAAGATTGCCAAGGTCAGGACTGAGATCTGCAGGCACAAACCCAGATGTGGAGTCTTGAACAAAACCTTACAAGTGATCCAAGTGCACTGCTCTTGTGTGACCAGCCCTGCATGACAATGCCATGTTCAGTCTGTAGTCAGGCTGATGGTTTTTGTTAATTTTCACCAAATATTAGGAGCTGTAGCTCTTTCCTCAAGTGAAAACTGAGACAAAGTTATACTAAGGTGGATACAGAAACAGGGAGTTGGAAAGTTCAGGACTTCCTGAAGCAAAACCTTCTCCTTCTTTGGCTCTTGGAGAAGAAGCTGGCAGTGAAATGGTTTGTTCCACGGGTACTCAGAAACAAATACAGTGCCTATCACTGGGAGCTGAATTCACTTGCTAGAAAAACGTCCTTCCCTACAGAATTTCCTCTCATTTTCATGAAACGAAGCATTAAAATGTGCCTTTTACTTGCCTGTGCTCTTCTGCTATAATGTAGTTCATGTTCAGATGCAATTTTCCTACAACAACTCAGTCTAAAAAGTTAATGGTTCTCTGAGGGGCACTCCCTGCCTTCTCTGCTATCTCAGATGACCTGTGCTTCCAAACTTCCACATGGCCTTTATAAACATTAGGATCTTAAAATGGTAGTCGGGATGGGAACCACTAATGTTTCTTTTCCATGTATTTATCATTTATATAAATGTCAATTCTAATTTGTACTAAGGAGTAATAACTTCATTGAACAGGAACTGTGCATCTCATTCCTGTAATAGTATTCCCTTTGTTTGATGTCAGGTTATTTACAACTTGGTAAAAGAAATAAGTCTTTATATTAGTAGTCCAGAGCTTCTCTTCAAAGTTAGATCTGCATTATTTCTTTGCTTCTATATAAACAGATCTCATACTGCTAGTATTTAATCAGCAGAATATGTCACCACTTAGGCTCTTCTTCTGTTTTAAGGTCAAGCTCTTTTCTTTCCATTTTGCAAACTTCACTATTGGCAAAGCTCTGAGCAAAGAATGTCCTAAATTCCTCCTAGCATTTCTCAGGAATTAGAGTACCATTTCCATGCAAAAATAAAGTTCCAGAATGCTAAATTCAAATTTAAAAGTAAGAATTTTGTCTATTTGAAAAATCTCAGTGTTTATTTTCTTAGAGTCACATGGAAGCTTTCAGAGAGAAGATAAGAGAGTTCAGGAATAACATCAGTCTTCCTACACACCACATTCTAAGCACTGTCCTTTTAGTCCTTTTAGAACTCTATGGTTTAAGGAGATTCAAGGGTACTCTGTGTATACAGAAAAAAAATTCTCTCATCAGTTTTTGTGTAATCATCCTAAGACATATGAACATGTAGGATATTATTACTATTATTATTATTATAAATCCAATGCATGAGAAATACATATATTCTGTCAGATAAAATTTAAAAATCCCAACATGACACATGTCAAATCCTCAAGTATTATTCTGAGCCCTGAAGTGATCAGATTTAGCCTTTATAGCCCTGTACTGTTTTTGAGAATCATCTTTACACTCGACATCTCCAACTTCGACAATGAGCCTCTTATAAACTTAGGCTGCTGCTTTGGGCACAGTTCTCCAGCCATTTACTCAGAATCAAATCCTTTGGATCTGAATGAAGATGAGTTAAAGGGTAGAGAAGAAACAGGACTAATCAACAGAAGTTCAAGCAAACCATTGGCAGAGGTTTCTGCCAGCATCCTTGGAAACAGAGCTGGTTTGGGTCAAAATCCCCAGAAGGTGTGAATAATTCAAACATTACAGTCTAAAACACATAAAATCTTTTTGTGTGTCTCAGAGCATTTTCTCTCCTCAAAAGCAAATGTTTTCTGTCACACTCTGGAACACTACTCACAAGTAAGCTATATAGGCTTGGAATTATTATTCCTAGCACGTTTTGTCTTACAGCTTCCACAAGAAATGTAAAGGGTTTGTCAAAGTATCCAATCATCAACTGAAAAGCTTGTGAAACACTGAGCCACTGGACATATTACAGAGCTGGCTGAGACAAAGCTTCAAACAGAGAGCAAGAAAATGTGCTTTTCTGCCATGAAAAACGAGCTACAATTTACCCTTTACTATGGGGAAAGGAAGACGAGCAACATTTTCCATAGCACTCCACGAACGCATTTGGTTCTTTACATTTCAGTATCGCTTCAATCAAGTGTGACTTGAGCTGAACACGACACAAGGGGTTGGGGAGACTTCCCTGGGCCTCTTGCAGGCTCCCACCCTCCGAGCAGCATCCAAGGGCTGGGAAGAGCTGTCAGCTGCTGGGACCACAGAGCAGGCCAGCGCTGCCTCTGCATGGGGCGGCCACGTCGGGGACAGCTCTGCAGAGCCCGCACAGCTGAGACTTTATGGGAGCAGCACAGGGAGTTCCCTCACACATGAGGCGAGACAGACAATAGCTCGCAAGGCTGATTAAATATTTGCAGGCTTTTAGACTTTGTTTTAAGTGTCTGTGTGAAAAGCAGTTCCCAAGCAAAGGGGCTGGGTGAGAGCGGGCAGGAGGATGGCGGGCGTTGCGCAACTCCTGCCTCCGTCCAAAGCCAGGCCCAGGTCTGAGCTGGGAACAAACTGCTCATTAAGCAGGATTATGCCAAACTCTGTGGTGTTTTCTCGATGTGGACGAAGTTCCACTGAGGATTAAGCTGAGACCACCAAACTCCTTTTATCTTGACCCAGGAGTAAGATTAGAACATTGCTCTCCAGAGGCGGCATCAGCCCATTGCTCCCTCTCTTCCTCTCTGAGCCTCAGCCATGGACTCTGTTTGAAGGCTGTTGAAAGTACTGGTTTTTATGACATTGGGAGATAAGTCTATTCTTTTGTGTTTGAGAGGAAGACAATAGGATAAATCCAAATGCATTAATTTCTCATACTAATTCCTATACACTCTCCCTTCTCCTCCCTACAGGAATCAGCCAGTCATCATCAACTGAAACTAAATACACTTCACTTCATGCTAAGTCTTTGCTCATATTAAATTACCTTCCTCACATCCTCTCAAAACGCCAAAAATATCCAGGATGCATTTTGGAATGTCAGAAATACAATTAAGAGGTGACACATAAAATGTGTAGTCCCAAATGCTTCTGACATATTTGATTTGCTTTGTCATAGATCATTCTTAAAAAGAAGTTCATCAGGAAGCTCAAACAACAACAAAGGTGTCTGACAAATTACCTAAAAGGCATCCCTACTTCTCCCTGACTTCCCAGACAGGAATGCCATCTTTCCTGAAGACATTGGTTCACTTAAGTGAATTTATGTGGCTGAGGATGTAAGGCTGCAAGAGCCAAAGCACACATTACAGAGCTGCCTTAATGTTCTCTGCTCCAGCTCGGGCACTTTAATCCTTGGGGGATTTCTGCTCACCAGCTGAAGTGCTTCTAAATGGGAGTCAAGACTACAACTTCACATGAATCACTCACTTGCCAAAATCAGCTATTCCACAAAATTTACTAGGCATATTTCTTGCTCAAACCCCTAAAGCTTTAAAACATCAGTGTGTGCGGCTTTGAAAAAAAGTTTTAAAGAAAAAAAACCATAACCTCAACATGAAATCAATACTCCTAAAAATCCCTGTTTGAGAAGAAACTAACAAAATCAGAATTAAGTAATTTCAGATACTATTTACTTACAGATAGGGATGTTAACTGCAGGGTAACTACCAATTCCTGCATCTTTACTCTTGTGCTACAGTTTAATAAACTTCACCTAAAATTGTTCCAGTCCCTCCAGAGCCCCAAAATCAACATAAACTATAAAAGTTTAATGATGGTCTCTAGTAAACAACCCATATGGAAACTCTTTATATTTTTATAACTTGTAGCTTTTCCTAGTGACTTCTGATTTTCACAATTTTTCCATTTTAGAAGTATTTTTCTTCCTTCCTGCTAACCAGGGAAAACTGGCCACATACTAAAACTCAAAATGCACTAACTCTGTCAAAAGCACAGAGTAATTTCCCTCCAGAAGGTCACTTTGAATGTAAAGTCCCTTTGTAAGTGCCCCTTGCAGCCCAGTCCTCCTGACCACAGCCAGGATGTGTCACACACAGATAAATGTTTGTGATACTCACTGTGGCACAAAGGCTCCTGCTGCTTTATGCCACTGGTAGGACTTACCACACAAAAGAAATGCTTAAAAGAAAATATGACTATAAGTCAATCATTTAACAGAAAATGGAAAATAATCTTGATATGAAGCCTTTCTTCAGTGGTAATTGCTATGCTCTGCGTGCCACGAGTGAGTCTTAAATTTTGAGATCCTTTCAGAACTGTGCCTACCATTCAGTATTTCAATTTTTTTAGCTGTGATACTGCTGTGTTTTACATATTTAACATGGGAGAAAGTCCCTCCCAAATCACCCTGTAATCTCACTGCTCCTTACTCTTTTACCTGGGATGCCTGCAACATGTTTTACAACGAATTTTCTACACCTATATAGCAAGGAGTAATTTCTAGTAGGTAACTGATACCATAAATCTAATTCCAAGTGCTTCTGTTTTCAGCATATGGATTATCAGATACTAACATTTCAATTATTTAGGAGTTTAGAATAAAATACCTTGTTATAGATACAAATGTCTGGGGACAGAGAAATAAGTTAGACTTATGCAGCTGGAAGACTTCTGGAAATGAAATCCCTTCTTCAAGGACACATAGTGTGTATGCAAATTTTAAAAATACTTCTGAGAGAACGTTTTTCTTCTATCTACAAGCCCTAATTTTATAACAAAGCTCTGAAGAGCTGCACACACTTTTTCCTAACTCTTTCAGCAGAGATCAGTAGTATTTTCTAGAAGTATACAGTTCATGTCTTACAAACCCTTAAAGTTAGTGGGATTCTTCTGGAGCACTCTAAAAAT
This sequence comes from Petroica traversi, assembly GCA_025920805.1. Taxonomy (NCBI): domain Eukaryota; kingdom Metazoa; phylum Chordata; class Aves; order Passeriformes; family Petroicidae; genus Petroica; species Petroica traversi. The sequence goes on along the minus strand of JAHLSL010000053.1, from coordinate 2,764,798 downwards.
ACAGTGTGTACCAAAGTCCAGGAGAACAAAAGCTATTTTTATTTATATAAAGGCACAGCAATGCAAACAAACAATGCAACTTCTTTTGGAGCCTGTCAGCAAGATCCTGAGTCTGAGGATCTGATTTGTGAGGACTTTTCAGATGAAAAATATTCCCTAACTGCAATGAATATGGAAAGATTCTATTCCCAATGCAGCAATGTGAAAGAAACCAAATCATCTGTCATTCCTGTTAATTTAATTACAGGAGCACATTCAATTATCCAATATAATATGCAAATTAGGTGAGTTGACAGCACATGCTAATTACATTCATTATACTAATTAAATTAAACAATGAAAGGGAATAAAAATGTAATGAAATAGAAGGATATTTTTAATTAACAAGAACATTTTAATTAGAAACTGTAATTCTACAGTCTGATACAGCAGGGCTGGCAATTGAAAGATTGGACATTATTTTTATGACACAGTTTAGCTTCACATGCCTACCCTTGGTATCATGGGAGCTGTTTTTGTATGGCAGCAGATTAAATGGTGGCCAGAAGAAGAGAATCCCTTTTCCTTGCTCACACTTCTGGAGGAGCAGATGCCCAATAAAGCTGAGCTGGGCTGTGAGGCACGGGCTGGCTGTGCAGTAAACACAAGTTCACGTGCAGATACAAAACAGGGCAGTTCAGGCCTCACTGCTGGCCTTGGAGCATTTCAAATATTAAAGAAACACTCCTTGCTTTTTGCAATTTTCACTTTCATAACTGATTTATTTCTTCAGCGACAGCAGCTGCCATGGAAAAGCTTTATGAATGTTAAAACAAAATAGGAACGGAGGAAAGGAATATTACTAATATATTATATGTGGGCAGAGTCAGCAAAATCACAGTCTTTTTAAAATAAACAGAGCAAGCACTATCAAAACACTGAGGAATGTGTTCCTTAGGAATCCATTGTCCTTGCTGCTCCACGACAGAATCACTTGGGCCTGGCCCAGGAGCCAGGCGTGGTGGAAACACCAAGTGGGAGCCCAGGCAGAGCCTCCTGTGTGGGACCCACCAGGAGGCCCCTTCAGCTCCTGGAGCTGCAGGAAATCTGAATCTCCCAGCCACACAAGAGAAAAGCACTCTCCTGCTTCCTTTTTCCTTTGCTACTCAACTAAACAGAAAGAATTTTACAAGCAGCGTAAGAAATGAAGTCAAACCTGTATTATATTAAATGACTGACTGGCATGTGATGCTCTTGGAAGATTGTTCTATGAATGTGAAATATTTAGGAAATTGCCCTCTTACGATTTTGACTGCACAATGGTAGTAGTTCACTTACTTAAATCACAGTACTACTACTGAAGGTCAATGTTGAGGTTGACAGGCTGTAAAATTTCTGTTTTAGAAATCTATCTATTCTCCAGTCTGGGGAACTGCTGCTTTTTCTTTTTTTTTTTAATTGCCTTTTTTTCCTTATTCCAGCATGCTGCTTTGGGTATTCAGCTATTTATGTGGACAGACAAAGGAACCACAAAAAGGGACACTGAAAACTCCAAACAATTGTTTGTCCTTTTTTGTTTTCAGTATTGAAAGGAATGAAAATATACCTTGGTTTGTAATAAGAGATACAAATTTAGAGAGGAAAAGACTTTAAACTACAGATGTTTCCAAACAAATGTACATTTGCCTGCAAGAAGAACCTGAATTTGCCTTGAAATACGTCAGTTATTGACTCAGTTGAAGTTGGTTCAAATGCTAAATAGAGCTATCTGGCTTTATAAAAATTTTGTTTTCATAGCTCGAGTCTAGTGTATTTATTTTTATTACACTGTACTTGCCAGGACTTCAAGCCTACTATTTGAAAACTTTCACAGTGAGACCAATTCTTTATTTTTAGTAGGACTCCCCAGATGATCAACAACGAAAGAAAAAATTGGAAGCTCTTAACATAATAAAAAATTAAACCTTAACTGAATGAATAGAAAGCACTTCCCTCTTCATGAAAGGCAGCCTGTCTTTAGTGGAAGTCACAACACAAAGAGCACCTTAAAATAATGACCATAAGCAAGTCGTACTGCTTTGCCTGGCAGTAAAAGAAAAATGACTTCCTTTCTCTAAAAAGCCTTCCCTGTATTTTTCAAGTACCTGAGTGAGGAAAGCTTCAGTTTTTCAAAATGCTTTTTCAAACAAAAAAGCCAAACCCAATGCCTCTTCCTCAGTTAAAAACTTATTAATGAGAAGTATCAGAAATTACATAGAAAACTAAGCATGTCATGGCATCTGAGACAGCAGCTCCAAAGCAAACCACCCTACAAGAGAGCTTTTAGGGCAGGAGAAGGGCTGTCTGATTGGAGCCCTAAACCTGACTCTGAGAGCTGCAGAAGCCACCTTCACCCCAAGGGCACCAGCTGCAGACCCCAGGACCCTGCCCAGTCCCAGTGGGAGGCACAGCCCAGCCAAGGCTCCCCTCAGTGCCCCAGGGCTGCTCCAGGACCTGCTGCCCACGGCCAGACCTTCCCTGGGAGCAGCTCTGGCAGCTCTGCAGGCTGGCACTGCTGCAGGAAACCCCTCTGCACTGCTCCTGGCACCACTGCAGTGCCAAGGCCTCCCTGCAGTCAATCACATCTGTTTGCACTCGTGTGCCAGAACAGGAATTTTTGAGCAGCAGAGAGAGGACAGCACAGTAGGCTGGCACTTCTGGGAGGCAGCACAGGGACTCAAAATGGGGCAGCACCACACGGGGTTTAAAAATGATCATTCTGAAGTGCTGCCAACAGGCAGCTCCAGATCCTGAGTGGCATTTGGGCACAAAGGGCAGGGAGGCTGCAGGATCCTCCCTCCAGCTGTGGCCAGTGTCACAGGAACATCACATACAATTATATAATACCTGTGACAGCATTGTCAGCTTTAAGATATTAAAAAGTTGCAATTATAGCCAGAAACTGTAAGAATGTTATCATTGAGCAGCTTTTCTCTAAAACATTTGCTGACAAGTTTTAACACCACCTCCTGCAACTGAGCCACTCACCTCGAACCCCTGTCCCAAAAATTGAGCAAAACAGGGAAGCAGGTGGTAAAAGCACAGAGAGAGAACACAGTGAGTGCCTTCTCGAAATGCAGCATAGAACTCAATTGTACCCAACATGGGGACACTGTAATGCAGAACCTACACATTCAGTGTCAGCTTCACGGATTCAAAGAGCCAGTGCCAACCCCTTCCCTGCCCAATACTCACTGAGATGTTACATAGAAGCTGAGGAAATGGGGAGATTTTTAAGACTACTATATTTGAAATATTTTTTTAGTTTTGTGTGTGTGTTATTTTGTAAGCCAGTAAGAAGGTCCAGTGCTAAAGAGGACTTTCCACTGTTTCTTGAATAGGGCATTTAGTTTATGACTAAAACCTGAACACTGGCAAACAGGGAGGCAGCTACATTGGTATCTGAGGACAAGTCTTCATGGGAGAGTAGTTGAGTTGGCTTTAAAAAGGTTTAACTTGGGTACCACAACCATCTGATCAAGCTGACATGAAGCTAACTCAGAATTAAAAATACCAGTTGCTAAGTTTACCTTGGCAGGGAGCAAGGCCAGTTAAAATCAGTGCAATGGCAGCACAAGAACATGGAGTTTGCTTATGGCCACACAAAATGAATGTCTTTGTCTTAGCACACAACTTCAGTGTCTCTTCTCAAACAGGAATCCCCAGTGCTTCACAATCAGTGCTGAGGGGATTCCTTTCCTGAAGGATCCATGAGTAAATGTGCCCTTGATAACTCCTGATCCCCTTTTCCATTTGCTTACCTGGTTATCTGTGTTGTTTACAGTGAAGTAGCCCACACAGATGATGACTTCGTGCAGCAATCCCTCACAGGTATGCTGGGAGCAGAACCACAGCAGCGAGCTGATAATGTGCCTGAAGGCCAGGGACAGCCCTTCAGCTCCCACAATCGACTGAAAGCAAGGCCAAGAAACACAAATTACACTCTAGCAGTATGTTCTAGAACTCGTGTGAACTGCATACACATCAACTGCACCCTTCTGGGATTTTTTTGCAAAGTACAGACTGTGTTCTTTGTTGTGAAAGGCCAGAATCAGATCTCTTTTTTCAGTCGCTTACTGTTCACAATCGGGACATAACATTAAAAGCCACAGAAGCAAGAAGAAATTCAAACTTTCAAGGGACACAGGAAAAACTGGATTCTGCTTATTTGACAACCAGTATAGCATTAGGATGGCCATTTCATTTGACATACATTACATGATCCAGGAAAACTTAGTAATATATCTTAGAAATAAGCAAAAGAAACCAAACCATCTTCACTTCTGCAACAGAGTAAAATGCATTTCTCATTAATAACTCACGCTCTGAACGGAATACAATGATTAATAACAAATAATGACTTTTAAACATTACAAAAAGTTAGAAACATCCAAAAGGAGAGAACACTCAGCTGCAAAGCTTCCTGGGATGTTTTTTAAAAGTAGGCAAATTGCTGTAACATGGAGATTCAGAATTAGATTTTATCTGTGCAGCCTACAGCCTCTATTTAATAAACATGTCAAGCAGACAGAGCGACACAGGGTCAAAGGGGAAAACTAAAGCACCAGGAATGAGCATGACAGTCTCCTAACTCTAATGAAACAGTAATGCAGGCCTGAGAAAATCTCTTTCATTTCAGAGTTTTCTACCTTGTAGCCTGTGCTAAGTACATATACATAAATCCCAGGCTGTGGTGTAGTTTAGTCTCACTGAACTCCAAATACACCCAGCAGAAGCAGAATCCCTGAAAATGAAACCAGGCTCAGCTGTGGATACTTTCGATCTTGAACTTCAAGCATTCTGGTAAGTCAGTATATTTTCAAAATTTAATGCCCAATGCAGCCACCATTTACTGCTTTATGTTATGTAAATGCCACGTTCTCAGGTCCATCCTTATTTAATTACTGCTGTCCATGCATGCTGTGACCCAGCACTCTGGGTTTAACCTTCCCTGATAACAACAGGTCAAAGGGCATCTGAGTTTGTGTATAAAAGTTAAACTAATTTTTCAAGGAAACTATGCTTCCTTTTTAGCCAGAATTAATATCAGCTCAGGACCCTGTGCTGCTTCTCACTACCATCTTTCAATTGTTTAGACTGTCAAATTAAATGAAATATATACCCATGAGCCATCTGTGCTAATACAAACTGGAGAATACCAGTCCTCTCCTGTTAATCAGAGCCCCCTATTCTATAGTCCTACTAATTTGTGATGAAACTATTCCTTAGAGAGAATGATCACAGTACGTAAAGGAGGCTTTTCCCTGTGCTGTCTGCCAGCCTGCCACGGCCCACAGGGTCAGAGTGTCCAGCAAACTGCCTCAGGTGGATGTTATTTTTAACATTACAGAAACAAATCACATTAATGTACGAAAGGGAGGCTGCTGAGGCTACCCCAGGGTGCCTGTCCATCACAAACACCACAATGCCTAAAATTCAGCAAACAGCTGAGAGGACACCTCCTGAGCAGAGCCCAGTGTCCATGGATTGAGGGAAATAATTCACTCTGCTGGGGTTCTGGCCACCCTCCATGCAATAGTTACTGACTTGCATCACTTCAGACTAACACTGACCACGGGATTTGGAAGTTAATGCTGACTGTTTATTGTAAATGCTGAGAAACAATGGTAGAGGGATAAATACAGACAGGGTTAGCAGGAGATGATGTTTTAAAAATGAACCATTTGGGTTTCTGGGGTATCAGGGAGCAGCCCTCCAATCAGCTACAGCTCCCCTGTAAACTGTACCTGTCCCAGTTCAAGCCTGACTCTGGAACACACCTGTAACACCTACAGCAACCCATAAACAGCCAGTCCAAACCAAGAGGTGCTGAACAAGGTGTGGGAGAGAACCTTGATTTACAGAACAAATGGGAGTCAGCAGTGTGTGCAATGAGACCCCAGGAAATATCCTGCCTCTGTCCCTGGAAAAGAGCCCTGACTGGACTGGGTGCTGCAGCCATACACAGGAGCACTGCTGCATGCAGAAATCTTGCTGCTGCTGTTACAGATTACACCAAATGGACTGAAAATCCACGGCAAGAAACACCAAGTGAAGGAGCCACACTCAATTCCTCACTTGTGAAAAGCCCTCGCTGAGTTTAATGCATTTCAGATGGAGAGCGTGGTACAACATACACAAATTACACATTAAATGAAAAAGAAACCTGTTCTGTTGAATTGTGTAAGACTGATGCTAAATGTGTTTTCAAACCAATGCTTTCTAACAGGTGTTTTATATTAACAATGCAACTTTACCAACTTACCTGAGAAATATGCCAGTATTTGTATGGCAGAATGATTCATTTACACTTGAACTCTGTTCACAGACAAAGGTAAGCAGTCCTTCTCAGGACTCAAAATGCAGCATCTTAAATTTTTTTCTTTAATAAAAACTATGAAAACTTATATTTTCCAATTTTTGGTCAACAAAATTTTACTTGCTAAAAAATGATTATCAGTTTCAGCTGCACAATCTTAAAGCAAGTGGCCCCTGAAAGCACTGGAAAATGAAAAATGTGGTTATAATACAAGAACATCCTTTCACATAAGAAAAACTGTTATTTTGTCCTTTTGACTAAGATTTTTCTTTTTAAACTTTTGGGGTTTAATAAATAAATATATGCCAGTAACAAGTAAAAAAGAAGTTAGAAGATGCAATGGATTAGATTCAGCATTTTATGTATTCTAAATTTTCACTTTTTTGGTTAAATTCATCAGCCACAGCTATACGGTAGACATTACAACAGTGACAAATTTTCTGCACGAAACCTAACATTTAAAAATTCCTCCAATAACTAAGATCTTAAAACTCAGTCCAAAAACATAATCAATAATTAACAATTTCCCACTCAGAAAAATTTTAAAGCATCCGTTACCTGGAAGGCAGGCAGGTCAAGAACAGCAAAACTATTGAAGAAACGTAAACTCTGGATGGCAACCTGGACTGTGTTGGCGGCGTAGCTGTCCTTAGGGCTGGCTGTGTTTGGGTCTGAGATGGTGCCATGGAACAGGACACAGTACAGCATGTGCAGGACTCCAACCAGATCCGTGGCCTGAAGAGCTGCTGTGAGTCCTGTGGGGTCCTGGCGTGCGGGGTCAAAAATGTTCCAGGACCTGCCAAGGAAACAGCGAGAGGCTGAGCGGGAGCCGCGCTCGGCTCGCCCGGGAGGCAGAGTCCAAGGAGCCAAATGAGAGAAACACTGAGCTGGGAACCAGGGAAAAGCTGGTGCCTCAAGTGCCAGGAAACCACAGCATTTGCAGAAAATACCTGCAATCATTAGGGCACGTCTCATGCTCTCTCTAATTGGAGTGCAGCCGTATCGTTCATTATCTTGCTTCACATCCCGTGCCCGTGCTCTTGGTACCTGTGTGGAGTCACTCTGGGAGCACGTGGGGGCTCCATGCAAGCCCTGTCCCAGGTCAGCAGCCTGCTCTCACCTTTCCTGCCTGCAACAGCAGCCAGCAGCAGTGGGAGAACTCCCTGGAGCTCTCCTGCCACACTGATGGGCTGCAGGCACTGGAACAAACTGCCTACCTAAGTAGCGAAATAAGTTACTGGGAACAGATGATCTTAATCAAATGCTTCTGCAGGAATGAAAGAATGAGGTGGTGGGGCATAGGAAAGCACACTGCTTCTTATTCAGTCAGCTGCTGTTATGGGACACTGCAGCAGGGCAGCCCAGCACAGGTAAGTACAAAACCAGCACAGCTCATGCTCACGGCAGCTGGGGTTCTGTGCCATCTTTTGGGTATGCACATAAAATAATGGAGGTTTTTGGTTATCTGGGATACCAGCACAGACAGGCAAATAACTCAGCCCTTTCCATTCTCACATCCAGAGTTTCAAAAGCACTTAACATAATCCCTCCATGATTTTTACTAGTCGTGTTTTTTCACATTATTAATAATCCAGAAGGTGATGCAGGACAACTCCTAAGGAAGGCTCAGAATATCACTGTGTGGAGGGTAGCTAAGTACAAAGTCAAGCCCTAAAAATTTGGCAAGTTTTATATCCTCTGCTTCAAACCCATCACCTACATTACCTGAATTTAATTTTGGAAAGACATTTGGTCAATATTGGTAATCGAAGGAAAACACTAAAATAATTAAATACAGCAAACAGCAACAATGAAAATATGCTAAGTGAAGGTCTGGTTTTTACCTCATCTATGTTTCCATCTTTAACAGTAAGAAAAAAAAAGTAAGTATCAATATCAAAAGTGACTACAAAGATTGAGTGTAAATATTATTCCTCTCATAATGAAATGAAAACATGACAGATTATATGAGAAAATGTTTAAAAGCACAACGGAAATGAGGGTATTTTTCCCTTTCATAACTACTAAAAGCAAAGGAAATGGGAAAGCAGTGAAAAGCAGAACCACCTTCTAAAATGATCTGTAAGTTTGAGGACCTCAGTTTAAAACAGCAAAGACCAGACACTGAAAGGGCTCAGAATATTCCTGCTGAGCAGAACCAGTAAGGAGCTTTCCTTGACAGCTCTCAGTTATATCTCCTGTATCAGTATCAGGAGCACCCTGCACCCTCTGTTACAGACACAGTGACATTTCCAACACAGTCCCAGGCTGACTAACCCTGCTTTTTACAATTACAGACAGACAAACAGAGAGACTAAACCATGAGCTCTGCAATGACCAAGTTTTGGCAATCATCACCTTGTTCTGTCATTTTCACTTTTCCTAGTGAGGCAAATAAAGGAGGTAAGAAAGCAGCACTTCACCCAAAGCAGTCTGTCCATGGGAATTTCTGTCTGCTAACAGCACTCCACGGCTTCCTTGGGCCAAAGGGAGACAAAGAGGCAGAGCAGGATCCTGAAGCTGCATTCTCCACATCCCAAAGCAGCCCTGAGCTCAGGGGAATATGACAGGACAGTTTTTGGGCTGTACACAACTTGCTCTACTGGCACCCATCTGTTTCCACCACTGTCCCCTCACATCTTTACCTTACCAAGCAGTTGCTCAGATGATGTAAGAAGTGATCTCACCTGAAATTAGCATTTATGGGTATGATTTCTGTGTTATTTCCATTTACAGTCTGTGAATATTCCATGCTCCTGAAAAAGCTTTCAGTACTGCACCCTCTGCTGCTACCTCCAGGATCAGTGTCCCAGTCCCAGTTCAGGGATACCTGTGCTGTACAAAACCCACTCCAGACTGCATAAGGAGTCCACAAAGCTCTGACAGAAGAATCAGATCTTTAGTAAAACACAGTAAGAACAAAAGCAACATAGTTGTGCCTGTTTTCCTTAAGACCCTAAGATTTACTCCACAAAGAATAAAAAGTGGAAATAATACTAGAGTTCTAAGTGTGTTTGGGTGGGGCTGCACAACAATTTATGGCAGGGCTTTGCTCTCCCTATGCCTGGAATCCATGCCCCAAATGTTCACTTTGGAGCTCTGTGGTCTCTGAGTGAGTGAGTGTGAATGGAGTCAGCAGTGGCACTTCCTGCCCCATCACCTGCCCGTGCCAGCTGTGCCTCTGGCACCTCCCTGCTGCAGCTCCAGGTGCCTCTGGCACATCAGGGGAGGCACAGACCCCGATGGCTGCAGGAGCAGGGACAGCTCTGGGACCACCATGAGCACAGCTCTGCTTTGTGTGGCTCTGAGTCCCTGGTATTCCTCACTCCAAAATGCCTTCTGATGTCCAAGGATTTATTTTGCAGGATGCAGTAGCCAAAATGTGCTAACCATCACTTAGTTACACTCGACTAACTAGAATGTTTATTGCCACAGGATCACATGAGAGCACAGCTCCTCCTGCCAACCAGTATTTCCTAATTTCACTCTTCGTTTTTTCAGCTGTACAGAGCAGAAAAGTACACTCACAGTCAAATGATAACCCCAAATTAATTACTGCATATGATACCTCACAGAATTCTTTTCTGACTCTGTGCAATCAGAAGATTGACCAATTTTACCAAAGGTTAAAGTTAGCTTGCTTTCAACTCTCACTCCATCATTATTTTTAAACAATTCCATATGAGAAAGCTTACATTGCTGGATGAAATCCTTTTACCATTTTGTGCCGCTCTGGAGCAGTGAATGAATCAAAATATACATAAAAAAGTCAATTGTAAAATAACTCTAAATGCAAGCATTAGTTTTTTTTCACAGAAAACACGAAAAATTTTGAAGTTATTCTACAGAACAAAACTGTTAAAGAGAAACTAAAAATCTGTCTTCTAGATTTGATGGATTGAAGGAACTGTCAAAAAAAATTATTTTGGATGTTGCTTGTACTACAGTTAATGTGTAAGTGAACAGACCACTGGCTCCTGTAGAGCTGAACTGTTGGTTACATCACTTTAAGCCTAAATGTTTACAATAAAAAGGTAAAAGAAGTTGTTTGTACTTGCTGTGGACTTTAAAATAGAAAATAATCTATATGAAATCATGGAAAATGAAGTATGAACCTCTGCATCTACTGCTCTGAGTGATTTCTGTCAAGTCTGCACAACACTGGGTTTTATACATTCAGCAGATTTTTAGTTCACCTCAAAAAGTAAGCTCAATGAAAATTCAGTTTTGTTGGGGCAGACTGAAGCAAAACCCCCTAAAATCCTTCAAAACATCAGATGACAATGCCACACAAGAAAATCAGACTTTACATAACTGAAGTTAAGAGAACAGATTCCTATAGCTGCACTTCCTCTTAATTCTCCTATTTAAAGAAACTTTGAGTCTGTAACAGCTGCAAAAGTAAAATAGTCACTATGGACAAAACCCCTTCAATTAATCCCTGAAGGGAAACAAGACTCACTGGATTTCTGACTTTGGCTGATATAGCTGGGAAAACAAACAGGCTTTCAAACTTTACCAGTCACTATAATTATGTGTTAAATATAAGCACAGAAAAACAGACAAATATTTATACTATAGTCAAACAACCTGCAGGATCTTAAAAAGAAAAAAAAGGTTTAATGAAATGCACAGAAATTTCACTATGGGCTGCCACTGTGATTTTCAGCTTGGCCATCAAGGGGTCTCAGGAATTGGTATGGGCTCTATGACTTACAAAAAGGGTTTAAGAATTTTAAAATGTGGATATATCCATCACAGGAAAGAAAGATACTAAACAGTGGTACTTCATTGCTTAAAATACACCACTATTTATTAAAAACAGGAATTCAATGCAGCTTGATAAGAAACAGCATACTCTGCAGAGCAAGTATAAAACTACAATTTCTCCAAGCTTCAATATGAGCAAACTGTTTACATCTGAAAATATATTGTTTTAAAAACTGGCTGAGCTAACAAGCAGGCAAGCCTCTCTAAGGGTATACATTATAATGTTTGTATATTTGAAATATATACTCCTGATTAAAAACATGGAGTGAAATGGCAACAGGAGTTTCCAAGAGGCTTAGAGTATCATCTGGTGGGGTTTTTTATTATTAGGATTTAAAAACTATCATCAGTACTTTTTGCTTCTAAATTATTTTATTTAGAAAGAGATGTCAAAATAAAGAGGCAAAATAATAATAAAAGAAGAACGAAGAAGTATTAAGCACCTGTCAGACCTTGGTACAGCTCCCACTGCCAAGCAGGGATTGCAGGGCTCACAGAAGGGATGAAGTGAAACCTTTCAGTAATTTCAGACCCAACTGGAGTTGCTTTACAGCACCTTGGACGTGGTGAGAAGCACAACCAAGCTTCAGCCAGCCCTGCATCTGATTCACCATGCAGCAGCCAAAACAGACATTATCTTAATTACTGTAATAAAAGTGAGGCCAGCCCAGCCCCTTCCTTGGGATCTGGGACATGCCAGGCTCTGTTTCCCTGGGTCAGCCCCTGCAGCTGCAGCTTTCTGCCACTGCAGCTGGGAACCCACAGCTTCATCAGCTGCTGACACACATTTACAGAGCCCACCACTGCTCAGAGAGACTACAAACCAGTAACAATTGAATTATTGCACTGCTCTGACACTGTATTTCCCTGGGATAATGAGGAAGCTTGAAGGCATTTCTTAAATGGAGAAAACTGCAAAGTTTTTAAACAGCTGGAGTCCCAAGAACGTACACAATTTGAGGGACTATTATTTGCAATATTCCCCTTCTGCACAATGCAGGATGCTCCCTGTATCTGTGTTATTATTCTCTGTTGCACAGCTCCTGGGGAGCACACTGTGCTCAGTGATTGACCCTTACACTGCAGTCCTGCCCTTGGCTCCCTCCTGCTCTCTGCATCAACTCAGTGTTAGTGGCAATTTATTCATTCATACTCACGGGCAAAAGTGAAACAAGGCATTAACTCCAGCCCTCCACAGAGCCACAACTAAACCTCTAGAAGAGCCACCTTAGCTCTAGAGAAACAGGGAAAAAAGGGATCTAAACTTGCTGAACACTGGGCAGAACAGGAAAAGAGAGGAACATAAGCAAAACATCTGCTATGCTGATAAAGGACCTGCCACAGAGATTCTTATTTAGTGTTCCCTTTGCTTTTAGGGAAGGTTGAGCTGGGGCAGCCTGGCCATACCTTTATTAATGCTCCCTGCATTCCAAGCCTGCTCATTGTTTTCTGTCCTGTGGGCACAAGCCAAGCACATTCCAGATGTGTAGTCAGGACCTGAGGGCCCAAAATAGGCCTTGTATCTCTCATATTTACAATAATACACCCTGGAAAACAGGGTTGTCATTGAACATTGCTACTGGATATCTAGAATTCGACAGAAATTTCAGAGATTTATATGCCACACAACCCACTGTTATTCATATAAAGTGTATTTAATATTTTGCTTTATTTCAGGTTAATAAAAATGCCTGTTTTCAATTCTACCTACTGTTGCTCTTAAGGTGAGCAAAAACCAGTTAAGCACTACCAGGGCCACAATTTTCAAGCCTAAGTAAGAAATGTCAGGTTCATCTGCTCAGCAGAGAGAGCTCAATATTCAGACATGCTGTATTTTATGATTTCTCCCTACCAACATTAAGGGACAATGCCCTGTTTCCAGCTCTCATACACCTTTTTTTTTTTTCTAAACTCAGGGAGCAATGAGCTCTCCTCTCCACTGCTTGCTATACATGTAATACAGCATCAGAAAAATGGGACTTCCAGCTGGAGGTCTCAAGTCACCCTCAATGATTCTCACTGTGTAAGAGAAGAGGACAAAAGTATCAAAACAAGCTTGAAACAGGGTGACAAGTTATTATGGTTTCCAACAATTGATCTTTTCTATGTATTCCACAGTGTTTGAAAAATGTGCTACTCCATCAGAGCAAAATTTCAATTAAAAGAATCAATCAAGCATTTATTAGCCAGTATCAAAAATGATACTTTGAAAAGTAAGATCAATATAAAAGTTAAATCCTTTTTAAAGACCTTGACCATTAATAGAAAGAAAACCCCTCTCTTATAATAGGATATGTTTATAACATATGTTCAGAATAGACTCCCTTATTTCAATAACATTTTATGATTTTAAAATTGAAAATCCTCCAATTTATGTTTCTACATTAGTAAGACTTTTCTTTATCTAACTCCATGATTTTTGACTTTTTTTTCTAGAAGTCTACCACACTAATAAAAGAAGTCTTTTCATTCATGTCTTAAAATTTTACCATCTACATTATATCAACCATAGACCTCATTTAATACATAATGTTGATTTATATATATATATATATATAATAATTTGAGGTTATTCTCTGATAATCATTATTGTTGTGACACCTTGAACGTGCAGGGAGGGACCTGACTGAGATCTCTTCACTCTCTACAGAATTGTTTGCCTTGAAGTAACTGTCCAAATACACAGAGGGTATGAATTCAGATCTTCCTTTAGAAACATTCTGCTGAATTTGGGAGTTTTATGAGATGTGCTTTTGAGGAAGGCAGGAAGTCTAGACTGACATCCCTTCCTACCTCAGAGCTCCAGAAATGGCCTGACAGACTTTGTACCCACAGGGCAGGATCTTTGAACTGTTTAAAACCTGAGTTTTATACAAGAACTTCTGGCCCTCTGGGGACACAGCAGATGATGGCTGCAGTTCAGGTCCCAACAACCTGGTGGGGTCTGAAGGCACAGGAGAAGGATCCCACAGCTCATAAAGGATTTCACTCTTGTGCTGGGCTGCTCTGAGCCCCGAGGTGCTCCTGGTTCCCCACCCAATATTTACTGTCCTGTGTCAGATTCCCTCTGTGCCACTCAATGCTGCACGCTGAGATCTGCACACAGAGCAGACAGCACCCTGTGAAAGCACTCTCAGGAATTTAATATGCAATGACAACTTCTTATAAGACAGGTAACAGCCTGAAAAAGTTCTACCCAGGAGAAAACAGATTAATTTTGTGTGTCCCCCACATTACCATCGAGGAGCACAAAGCTGTTTCTAACCTGGAACATGGGAGGATATACCAAAAGAACATTTCAAAATTGCTTATGCAACCATGGCAAAAGCCTGCCATTAATTTGGCAAAACTTCTCTTCATGCTACAGTGTCAGAGCACTTGCAATACTTCCTGGGCTTCTCAAATCCCAGTGACAAGCTCAGGCCTTGGCTGATCAGAGTGGTTGGTGAGTGGGATGGACAGAGGGATGTAACAGGCAGATGGTTTGGTGTCCAAGCACGTATCAGCTGAGCTGGAGAATGAGAAAAGCTGACTGAGAAGGCTGCATTGCCTCCTAGCACCATTCACCAGGAATAAAAGAGGCATCTGTGTTTCTCACAGAGGGGCTGCCCTTTGTGCTGCAGATCAGGTATCATCCATCATGTATTACTGCAGTGTGACATATTTCAGAATTCAATAAATTTGAGCTCTGTTTCTGCCACCTTAATCTGTGTTTGGCAGTACCTTTTTCCATTAAATCACCAGGAACACTGAGGACTTCTGTAACATGACAGAATTACACTCTGCATTCACTGCTTAAATGAGAGTGGGCTCAGGTGATGAAAGACATGTGATTTAAACTGCCCCTCTAATCAGTCACATCAAAGCTTTTGATCTGAAAGACAACAGTTTTGAAATCTCCAAGTTCATTCCTCTGATTTCTTTTCATGCTCAAATGAACAATCTAACTGGAAATCATGAACAACCAGCACCTCTGGACAAAATCCAAAGCGTTGCTGTTTATGGAGGTGGCAGGATCAGATACTTCTTGGTGTAACTGTGAAGAAAAACACTCAACCCTCCAAAATTATCCTGGTGCTACAAAGAACAGATGTTCTTGATGGATGTACTTGTGCAGTGGGGTGCAAAAATCTCCAATATTTTGGTGAAGTGTGTGCCTGCTACAAAAATTGCAAATATTGTATTACTCACTCTGAGCTAGAACTATTATTCCACTAACAGAAGGGAGATTTTTTTATTATTGTATTTAGTGAGTATTTGACTTCTGGCAGTGCTCTCCTGGAAATCAAAATGCCAAGTTGGCAGCTTTCAGAAAGGGAAATTTCAGTAAGTTGGGATGGTCTCTTTGGGCTCATATTTCTTGTAGTTCTTTTTCCATGTGTCTGAGTCCCTGGCTACCAGCAACAGCTCTTACCTACAGCTTTGCTTCTTGTCCTATGTTTTATTAGCTCTAGTTTTTCACCCCTAGCATCATTTTACCCTTCAGGAATGCATTGTAAAGTTCTGCCAGCCTTGATTTTTCCTGAAATGAGTAACAGTAATGGTGGTAGGTTCTTGAAAGTGCAGCCCAAAGCTCTGAAATTTTGACTCTCACGTGAGTGTCAGGCTGTCCTACCCTGTAGACCACAGAAGTCCTGATTTTCTGGCATGCACTCACCTCAGGCACACTTCCCACAGCCTTGGTTAGGTTATAACAACAAGTATTTTGCATTAGAAAATTCTCTGACAAACCTAGTAATAGCTTTTTTTAAGGAACAAAGAATTCCCTTACTGATGGTGGTACTTGAAAGAACCAGAGCTGAATTAGGCTGCTCTAGAGACAAATCATAGACACAAATCAATTAAGAGTTGATTTTAGTTGATAATAAAATACCTCTTGAAGTCCTTGGGACTGGACACTTAAAACTTAAAAAAAACCCTTAAAATCAGTGATAAAACCCTGTGTGGAATGATGAGTAAAGGAGGTAAAGTTTGCAATTGTCACAAATGACTCACAGGAATCGACCCTCAGTGCAGGTAACTCATTGCAGTTTGCTGGTGAGAGGGTGAGCAGAGGGAATCTCCTGCACTGCTGCTTTCCCTGGGCTCCCTCAGTGGGCAGCTCTGGCTGGCAGCCCCAGTTTGAGCCCCAGTGCACCCACCTTCCATTGACAGCAAAACACAGCTGGCAGATTCCATGCAGCACTGCTGTGGCATTCTGCAGAAAACTTGCAATTTTGGGGTTCTCATCAACAGGGCCTTGAACAGACAGGAAACAGCAGCACAGCTTGTCCACCAATCCTATGTTCACCACGTAACTGCAAACAGAGGGAAAAGTGGATTACAAAAAAATAGTTCCACAACAGTTTTGGTAACTTTGCAAAAGAAGTAATTTTTGCTTCTCTGCTATGAAACCATTCAAAAAGAAGATTTCTTAAATACTCTTTCTGAAAGTGTTCAATAAAACAATTCCAATGACAATAACTTCAGATCTGGCTCTCTGTGACTATCAGTAGTTTTCTTTAAGAGATCTGTCTGTTGTAGGATAATTTGTATTATACTGTACAAGAAAGATGAGTGTAAATGTTTATTTTAGCATACTGCTAGAGGACAATGGAATTTTGCCATAGTCAAATGATTTATAATAATCTTGATAGCTCTGCAACAGCACAATTTCTTTTTAGCACAAAGAGGTAAACTCTGGAGAACACACGAGTTCAAGATGACAATGATGTTACCCAGATAATGTTTTAGAGCAATGCATACATCATAGCAACCACTGCCCCACTGTTGGGCTTTGTTCCCCTCTTATAAATACACATCCAACACCTCAGAGACTAATAGAATATTAGCAACCTTCCACATCAGTACAGAAGGATCAAAAAATCTCCTCAAGACTCAATCAAATTCAATATAGAGAAAACCATGTGGTGACTTTTTCTTTTTAATCTGAAAACTCCTTTCTTTATTAGGGTTAACCAGATCATCATTGCTGATCCTCAGATCACAACTGCTGAAGTTCCTTCTTTGAATTTCTAACGGCTTGGAAACCTATACCAAAAAAATGTGCTCTTCAGCCTCATATCAAGATCTCTCTGTCCACAGCAGGTTCTCTCATACTTTGATCATTACCAACTCCACCTAAACGGTGCACAGATGTATTTTTTCCGTGACACTTTGCTGATATCACCTCACATCACCTACTTTCCTTTTGTACCACAAACATCCAGCTTCTCAGACTTCAGCCCACCTTAACCACCTGACTTAGGTGAGATCAGCTCTCTTTGTGGACACAAAGGTCCCACTGTAATCTCCTCCCCTTCTTTCCTCTCTAATTTTCTTTGTATTTTCCTCCATTCTTATGAAGTGGGAGAAACCTCTTGTCAAAATCAGACGAACTGCTATTTTATCCTGTGCCTCCACCTCACTTAAAGGACATGGGAAGTAATTGCCTTCAGACACCAACAAATGATGCCCTGTTCCTACACTGACTGCTCCCAAGATCACTGTCCCACCCTGCTCCACCTGCTCCTCAAGCCCACTTGGTAGAGATGGCTCTTAGAACAAAGACTCCTTGAGAAGGGAACACCATTTGGTTTAGGTTTGCATCATGATCAGACCACCCCAAGTTGACTTGATAGGGAAAACTATTGAATAATATTGATTCTAGTAAATAAAGACTATTGATAAGATAATGCTTCTCCCGAAAGCTGTACAACTGTTTATCAAAAATAACTATTCCCTCACAATATGTCCTACATGATTTTGAAAAAAATAGGGGGTTTTGACATTTGGGGAGAAAACCTTATTCTTTTCAGACACTGCTGTTGCTCAAAGACAGATTTCTTTTCAAGGTTAGAAGCGAGACCTTCTGCCAATGTCCACCCCACTGACACAAAACTTTTGGAAGAAGTGGAGGAATTAAGACTAAAAATACACTGGATACAAAGCAAGTCCAACTGCAGTATGGAAGAATTTTAAAGCTGCTGAAGTACAGCAGTTAAAAACACTTGAAGATTCACAAAGGTTATTAATTGCACACTCATTGTACAGGTAAATTTGTCTGTTCTATTTAGCAACATGAAAAGTTACCAGCATTAAGTTTCTTGCAGATTTTGATCTGAGCAATCCACCTGATCACACAGGTGATAAACAAGTTCTCCTGCATTAGTGGAATAATTCCAGGAACAGAGCTGGGTGTTAGATACATCACAGTCACAGAGAATTGCTGAGTGCTGCAAATAGCTCTGAGAAATAGGAGAGGAAGAACTAAATAAAATAGATCCAATATTGATAGCTGGTGATTCACAGAAAGGCACAACTTTTCTCACCAATATTCTCTTCCCTAGCAGCACCTCTGCAGTGTGACTGACACCTGCAAACTGTGCCCACTGTCCCCCTCCTTTCCAGCCAGAGCTGGGCACAAAGCAGCTGCTCTCCTGGCAGAGGAAATGCTGAGGGTTTCAGGCTGCTGGGACTATTCCTCACTGGCACTGGAGACAATAAGAAGATGCATGGAGCTCTCCCTTCCTTAAGGAATGGAGCACCCTGACAGGTGGAATGTCAAAGCTCCCTAATCTATTGCCTCCATCTCTTTTTACCCACAGGAGCACAGCTGAAATAACCTGGCTACCCTTTTGATACCCAGACAGCACATGGATAATTGGTGTTTATGCATCAGGTCTAATAGCCCCAAATAGAAAAAAATATTTTCAATGTTCCTCTTTCTTTCCCCATCTTCCTAAAACTCTCACTTAATCAACTCCCCATGACATACGATACAATGACCTGGAGGTGAAAGATTCCCATTAATGACAGAATTTGTCTGTTTTTGACTGGTTTAAAATGCCCTCTCTCTTTTTTTCCTAATTGCACTATTACCTTGTCATCATGCCTTTCATTCCCCATTTATAACCAGATCCCCTAAAGTGCCTCAGGTGAGGGACCTGGTGGGATTCTCATGTCTCTCCTTATCTCGAGGGGCTGCCTGTGCTGGGCCCAGTGTCAGATGTCTGCTCAGCACAGACCTCCCACCCTCCCATTCATAAATGGGCAGAATACAACATCCTGAAATTTCACACTCTATCAAAACCTGTTTGGGGAGAAGGAGAGTTACATGAGAACACCAAAGTTTTAGAGGTCACTGGTATCTATGACAACTACTTGTTTTGCTTTCCTCCTCCAGATGTCCTCTTTGTCTCCATCAGCATCAGCCCAGACTTTGAAACGTCTGAAGGCTCACTGTGACGTGTTTTCAGTTGCATATAAAAAAGAATTTCATTTCTTCAGAGGCCTGAAGACACATTGGTAACTATTTATATGATAATTAATTGATAACTATTTATACAGTTTACCAGTGAAACTATACACTTTTAGCAAATCTAATATAGTGCTGGCTATATATTAGTTTTTTACATATTTAAAATAAGTATTAATTATGTATGCACTAATATATTTAGGTTCAGCTATTAAAATACAGCTACATGATAAGATCAGAGTCTAGGAATGACTGGGTGATTTTTACAATAGGAAGTGTATATTTTATGACAAGTATTAATGCTTGTATGAGATGAGAGACCAGAGGCAATGGGCACACACAGCTGGCATAGAGAACTGAGAGAAAAAAATATGGGAGCTGCCTCCTAGGTAATCAGGAGAGAAAATTAATGGAAAGGACACAAAAAACCAAGTCCAAAATGAAATGGTTCTTGAGTTTCTGTATTTCTTTGTCTGCAGTTTTATGAAGAACATTTTTGACTGAGAATATAGTATTTCAGTAGTCTTCCTGACTACCCACACAAACTACTCTTACTGCATTAAGAGTTAAGCAGTTTTTCCTCTCTTAAATCAATGCAATTTGCTTTCTCTCTCATAAAGAATACATAGAAAAGTTTCATTATCTTTTTTTAAACCTGATTAGGTCTTGGACTCTGCTGCTGAAGGCCTCCATTTGTGAGGATTTGCTTTTCACTTCCTGCAATATCTTCAGTGCAGTAGAGTGGTTGTTTCCATCTGGGAAGCTGGAGATGAGACATCTGAAAATCACAGCAGTGACCCTCAGCAGTCCTGTTGTTAAACCTTCAAATACCTGCTTATTTACACTTCTGCCTGCAGTGGCATTATGGTCATCTGGAACACTAACCTAAGTAAAGAGAAAAAAACCACAAACAAGCAGAATTCAGTAAAACTAACCACGGTTTGTAGAGAAACATTTACAAATTTGCATAGCCCTACACCAGAAGTAATAATAAAGTAACAGTCTAGCAGTGCTGATGGACATGAAACCATTTCAGGTACAAGATAAGGCAAAGCACATAATCCAAGCTGCACCAGAATTAATCAAGATGAATAAATGCAGTGTCTGAGATTATATGATTGTGTTCTTAGGCATAAAACTTCACCAGTGACCACTGCACTTGTCCATCAGAGGTCACCACTTGTCACAACATCCAGCTCTCTGAGTGCAGACCTCAGAGGAATCTCATTTTTCTAAATCATTAAACTAGAGCCCACTCCTAAAAAGGTGAAGTTGAGCTGCACAAGATGTAAATCTGAAGACAAATCTATATGCAGGATACAGATCTGGAAGGAAACCCTCGTGAAGAATAGAATTTTTTAAAAAATTAATTTAATGCTTCCATTTCTGCACTCCAAGGTGATGAATCCAGCTGAAATCCTGCCCTATTACGATCAGCCAGGAAGTGGAGTGTGTGTGAAGTCCTGCAGTGCTCCAGGCAGAACTGGCAGCTCTCAGGGCTCCTGGGATCATCCCCTGGGCTGATGCTGCCCCCAGACCCCCGAGGAGCCTCTGCTCTGCCACGGCCTGAGGGGTGACACAGGGATTAGGGATCAATACTGGCTGAAATGGCATTTTCCTCCCAGGTTAAAATCATTTGCACTCAGTATCTGTCAGAGAGGCCAGAGAAAAGCACTCCTCACCGTATAGGTATCAGGAGGGATTTGGTAACACTTGGTGACAAAGAACAACATGCACATTTCTTTATTATTCATTAGCTCTGAGCCTTGTGCTGGTACTTAAAACTCATTGTAATGGTCTGTTTCTGGTGCTGAGCCAAGAGAGCAAGTGAGAAGTCTTTAGCTGCTTATTCAAGTTCAATAGCAAAAACAATACTACGTTGCTCCAGTAACATTTGTTGACTAAAATAATTCATGCCTAATGATACCAATTGCTCACTGAAACAGATGGATTAAGCTTTGCAATGTGTAAATCAACTTAAATGTGGCCACTTTGTACTCAGAACATCACGTTTTAAAAATTGCTAACAAATGCTACTTACTGCTTTCTCACCTTAGATAAAAATTATATGTGCTATTTCCTAGAAGATTTAATATCTTGCAGCAGAGCCTTCCTTTTGCTGTAATGAACAGCACTGTGTGTGTGGATAATGTCTGGTTTTGTCTTCCAGTTCAATGTACATAGGAGAAATACAAATTCTAAGCATACAGTCCTTAGCTGTAAAAGGTCTTGCTTTAAAATTAATTTGCTCATCTGAATTTGTAAAATAAATAAATCCAGCACTTATCAGAGTCACTTATTACAGAGCTTATTTTTTATGTTCAATTTCTTTTGGGAAAATGTGTGTGTATGTTAATTACCATAAAGTGAGAACAAATGTGATTTTTTATACAGTGAATGCCAAACAAGAGATAGAAGGAAACACTGCTTTACAGAAAATGGGAAAACTTGAACTTAATTCCTTTAAGATTTTTCTTTTATACCAACTCAAAGAGTGACAACAGATCAGCTCCTCTACTGAAGAAGTAACTAATGGGATAGTGTGAAAGTGTGTTGAGATTTATGTTCAAAATTAATTGGTGTGCTTGCAGAAGCAAAATTAATTGGGGTGCTTGCTTGTTGATTACTATATCATGCAAGGGGGTAGGAAATCTTAAGATTTAATAGTGTAATTATGAAAGCTTTCGAGCTCTGCTTTCTTTGTGTTGATTGCACAAGGAGTTAATGATATTCAGAGAAATTGTGTTGAACATGGGCTTTGGATTAGTGAATGCTACAACATTCCACATTCCTGAGGTTTAAAGTCAATATGACACAAATCTACAGGTGTGATTGCACACTCAAACTGATTTGTTGAGTAATTGGTATAAAACAGTTTTAAATCGCAATGGAAAATCAAGAAATATATAACTACTGTCCAAATATTGGACACATCCAACATCTCAGTGCTATTTCAGCTTTTCTGCTGACTGACTTTGCTGGGCCTAACCAAGACTCCTTCCTTTAAGTCAGTTCTTGAACTGAACACTCTGGTGCCCTGAGCCTCAGCTCTGGTAGAGCCTCCACACAGGGATGAGCTGTTCCTCAGAGAACTCCCCTGTGCAGGGGTTCCCAGGCTTGTGCAGAGCTGCCCTAAGCTCCTCAGCTCTGCCCAGCATCTTGGGCTTAATCCTGCAAGATGCTGCACAGTATGGCCCCAGTCCAGTGAAGCACTTAGGCACACATTTAATACAGCTGAAAATGCTGCTCTCTTCTGACTCATGGCACCAAAATACCTCTGCAGATCAGAGCACGTTCTCCTTCTGTGCTAACAAAAAACACCAAACAATTTCCAGTCAGCAACACAGAGGTCCAGCACTGACAACTCATTCATATTTTTATTTTGGAAAAGGCATAGTCCTCCCCAGCCATGAAGAGTTTTAAATGCAGAGTTGGTAAACCTAAATGGAAAGACTTCAGACCTTTAGAAACACACAATTTCTCTTCATCTGGTCAGTTATTTCCTCTCATTCTCCCATTACCAATGGTGATTTTGTGCTTTTAGCACATGGGCTTGCCTCAAAAACACTCTGAAAAATACAAAAACACTCTGAAAAATACATCTCAGAAGCATCAGTAGGATGTCAGACCTTCTGTGTAGTAACCAGAGAAACAAAGATATGGAAATGGCTCAGGAAGTGCATGGTGCAGGTGAAGGTTTCAATTTTAAATCCTATATACTGTATGGATGTATTCTGTCATTCTGAAGGACCCAAATCAAATGGCAGCACATTCCAGGCAAGAAATGGAGGAGAAAAAATACTTTCCTGTGACTAGATAGCCAGATTAACTTAAACCCAGTAAAATTTCATAGACCACTTAGCTAAAATATGGCTTAAATTTAAAGACTGTGTTTTGGAGAAGAAAAAAGTAACAAACAACTGGGTTTTGATCCCAACATTTGTTTGATTGCTACTTCACCTAATGTTCATTGCACATTCACTAATGATGTCTTTAGAATTTTCAGATACTGTGCATTTAAAGATTGCCTTAAAAACAATCACAGTGATCTGTCATGACATCACACAGACAGGTATGGTTTATATGTTTGGCTTCTCAGATGTCTTGGAGGAAAGTACATGACAGCTGGCACTTGACTGGAAACCAAATATGAAAATATGGTTTCATATCTGATACTATCCTTACACACTTATAGCTCCATTAATTACTCAGTTCTGTCCGTGTGAAACCTTCCAAAACAGACAACTAGAAAAGCTGCAATTGCTTTGCAACAATCTTCTGGCTACAGCAGACAAAGAAGAGCAGAGACAGCAGTTAATAAATGAAGCTACAACTGCAGCCCAAGAGCTGTGTTAATGTAGGTGAGAAGGTTTGATCCATTAATGATGGAAATGAGGAAACAGCCCTGCTGTCCTCATCAGACACTGATTTAGGCATTACCTGAGCTGAGCAGGCTAAGGAAGGTAACAGGGTAAGTCAGTCTGCAGGAGGTTTCCTACCAGTCCCTTCAGGTAGGAGGAAAAGAAAGGTCTAAACAGGACACTTCAAACTGTGAACCTGGATGGATGTCACACACAAAAAACCCCTCCCAACACATAACGAAATCCACATGAAACTGGCTGGAAATAAGGTTCATACTAAAGGTATTCAAGATTATATTGAAATGCTTCTCAAAACAGTGCTGCTTCTGTATTCAGCAAATATTGGTGTACTGTTTAATAATTTGTTAAAACTTTGTGAATATACATTCTCATTTATTACTCCTGGTATTACTTTGGGCTTTATTTTCCAACAGTAAGTGGAAATACACAGGACATGGGCAAAGGCTGCATCCCACAGCTCATCCAACCCGGAAAAGTGGAAGCAGTTAAAAGTCTCTGGGGATATATTTTAGTATTTTGGTATTTGGAGCTGCTCTCAGTTTGTACATTTCTTTTTAGCAAAAAAAAGAAAAAAAAGAAAGAAAAATTCAAACTTGATCTGATTTATTATATTTTCAAGAGCGAAAAATCAGGGTTAGAAAAGCACCACTGTTTTGGGGTTTTGTACTCAAATATGCATTTCATGGACCTTCGAAGATATCCCAGTTTAAGGGCCAATACTGCATGAAGAGAACATAAGAGACTTTCTGTATAGGAAAGAAAAGTCCACTGTGGATCATGGGAAACATTAAGCTTTAATTACAGTTTTGCTGCAATTCAAGGGTAGTATTTGGCAACAGACTGAAAAGAGCTCTACATTTTCCTTGTGCAGTAACTCTGAGCTCTAGGTGGCCAACTCTGCCTAAGAAATCCCCTCTGTTCCTTCAGGAAAAAGCACAGGTCGTTGTCCAGCACTGCCCAGCAAGCAGGGCTGCCTTTGGCAGCAGGGTGAGCCCGGTTTGGGAGCAGGGTGAGCTTCATTTGGCAGTAGGGTGAGCCCAGTTTGGGAGCAGGGTGAGCCCTGTTTGGGAGCAGGGTGAGTGAGCCCTGTTTGGGAGCAGGGTGAGCCTGGTTTGGCAGCAGGGTG
>JAHLSL010000053.1:2666106-2739937 GCA_025920805.1 Petroica traversi | reverse complement strand
GCAGGGTGAGCCCGGTTTGGGAGCAGGGTGAGCCCGGTTTGGCAGCAAGGTGAGCCTGGTTTGGGAGCAGGGTGAGCCTCCTCCCCCGGGGAGGTGCTGCAGGATTTCCCCTGTGGGTAATTCCCCCAGCCTGGCCGGCCCCAGGGCCAGCACTGCCCAGTGCACACACCTTTCACTGAGCTGAAACCTAATACCTGCAAACCTCTCGGAGAGATCTGCCAGAACAATGAGCTGGCAGCTGCTCACAGGTTGCATTTGGGTTTCCTTTGTGCCAAAGAACTCGGACTATCTTTTCAGAGTGTTCATCAACAGTCCTATGGCTTGTTGATTCGAACAGCGTCACTTAAATTATTAAAAGTATGTACATAACTTTTCAATTAACAAACTGCTTGGCTCATGAAAATACATACACACAATTTATAAGTAGAAAACCAGGACTAAATATCTTATGATGAGCAGGTCACTATGAATTAAAAATGAGTTTTCAAATAAAATATTTAATGACATTTCAAATTAAATGAAACATTGGAAAATTAAAACTTTCATTGCTAAAGAGTCCTATTTAAGCACTTCAGCAAATCAGACTCTGGCAATGTATTGACCTGACTTAGATTCCTGACTCTGAAACAAGTAGGTATCAAACACACAGACACAACTCATTATAATCTATACTTTAAATATTCCTATAGGGTGAATTAAAGAAAACAATCTCAGAAAATGCTACAGATAGAACAATATCCACTCAGTAGAGTTCCCTGCACATGTAATTTTGCAGAATTTATTAGTAGAGACAAATGCATCCATTTCTGTAGAGTATAGTAGATACAGCCACCAAATACAAACAACAAATGAATTTTATTCTTTCAAGCTTTTATTCTTATTTATCTCCTGGTGTTCCTATATTCTAAATACTTTAACATGTTTGTGAAGCACGCAAAAATTTCTAAATTAAAAGAGTTAATTTACCTACCGTAAACTGGTGTATCAACAGGTCCATCAGAAAAGTGATCTTATTACTAAAGAGAACATAGGTGCAGTTTTCTATGCAGTTGCTGCAGGTGAGGCTGTAAACATTTACTGTACTGCACAGTGACCTGAAAAATCAGAAGGGAAAAAAATTACAATTTTGCTTTCTTCAGAAAATTAAAAGCAAATGAATGGCAGTACATCAAAAAAAAACAACCTTGCAGGAGTTCACATTAATTTTCTTCAATTTGGGACTCCAAACAGAACTAATGCCTTAAATGAAATCAATTAAATAACCCCAGAACAGTAAAGCCATACTTATCAGAAGCCATGCACTCTCTCCTGTATTCAAAACTGTGACAAAAACCTGATAGACTATCAGCCAATTTCACCATTTGGAGAGTTAATTTATGTTGTGTGTGTCTTACAGGTACAGCACACAATGAGCTCTTTCCTGGCAGGACTTCCCAGGCCCTGTGGGAAGTATTTGACAGCAATTCCCAGGCCAGCAGGGCCAGCTTTAGAGAGAGGCTCCCAGCAGTGCCAGTGCTCAACACAAGGGACAGGGATGGCCAAGGAACTGCAAACCCCAACCCTTGCATGTCCTGGCCCAGCAATTCAGGTGCCACATTGTCACCCCCTCCTCCCAGAGCCTGCCAGTGCTGATGTTCAGCTCCTGCAGCCCTGGGGAGCCCCACTTGGGGCTGGGGAAGGGGGGGCAGCTCTGCAATGGCACCAACACAAAATCTCAGCACGTGCACAACTGCTCTCTGCATCACAGGCAGGATTTCCATCTGCTCCAATTGAAGTGCTCTTCTCAAAACAGGCCTTGCAGGGAAGCTGGGACCAGTCCTAGAGAATATTCTCCCAGAGAAGACTAATCTCACCAAAGAGAACCCTATTTCAGAATAAACAAAAAATTTGTTTCTTGAGCTTTGCTTACTACAAAAGCCATCACTGTTATTCACAGACACACAGAGACACACAACACAACTGCATCATAAATATATCCAATAATAAATACAGATGGCTAGACATTCAAGTTGTTTGTCTAAAGTAAACCAAAATAAAAAGAACTTTTACTTTGTTCAGTTTTTCCCAACATGTGAAAAAATGTGACTAAGTTCAAGTAAGCTCCAAAGAAGAAAATAAATTATGAGCACTGTTGAAAGGTCATACAAAAGTGGGACAGCAACAAACACCAAGTTACTGCACCAAAATCATCAAAGCTGGCATTTAACAGAACTAGCTGCAGATTAATTCAACATACTTCTGGAGCTGAGATTTACACTTTATCTTTCTCCTAAAATATTTTTTTAAAGCACAGAATTATTTACACAGTAAGGGCTGGGGCTTTACTGATGCTGGGCTCATTGCTGAGGCATCTGCTCGCTCAGCCTGGCTCCCCAGAGCTGGAATGGAAGCCTCTTCATACACACATTGTATTTCTCAAGCAAAGGAAAGCTGGAAATGCTCAGAGGCCAGAAAAAGCGGAGTAAAATTTTTTCATTTGTATTGCTGGATTGTCTTCTCTTCAGCTGGAGAATTTAGAAAAGAAGTGAATGAACGTTTATACTTTTCCCCCTTTTCTGAGCATTACCACATTACCAGTTATATTAATTTAACTGTACTGGTAATTAATTTTACTCTACTGCCTAATTAAATAAATTTCAATCTGCAGCATACATGATGTGAAAACAATATTAAATAATTACTTATTGACCAAAGGCAGGTTAATTTTCACCTATTTCACCTATTTTTTACCCTACAAGGATAACTCCTAAAGGCAATTGAAGCAGCAAGCTTCACGTGCATTTATAAAAATCCTTCTGGCAACACTATCCTCTTTTCCTCTCCTGACTATTTAAAGGGGTTTAGTTCCCTTCTCTCAGCAATGCTGAAAAATATTTTCATTAGGCACCTGCTTCTACCTTTCATGAAGATTATTCCCTTGTGGAGGTATGTTTAGAGGGGGAGAGAGAAGAAACTATACTAGTAGACTCTATTTTCTATTGAGAAGATGCTTTAAATCAGCTTCTGTCCTTTTATCAGCTGTTCTAAAATAAAGATCAATTCTATTTAAATATAAACATTATAATTCATCCAGAGTGTCAAGTATGAACTTGTAGGTTAATTCTGACAGCATTTCAGAGTCCTGAGGTGATTTAGTTAATTCACTGCAATAAATGCTTTTTGATATATGGGATTCCTAATTCCTCAGAGGATCATTTATTTTACACTTGAAAACACAAAAACTTCCCACTTTCTATAAAGACCAAATTCCACTGCAAGAACGCATCTCGCTTCTGCATTTCCCAAGTGAACCTCACGTCACAAAGAGTTCTGGTGTTTTCAGAGACTCTGATAATGCGTTTGAAAAGGTGCTGGAAGCAAATGGATGTCAAATTAATTTTTCACAACAATAAAGAGGGTTCATTTAATTGATACCATCAGCTTGCTACCAGCAGCTCGTCTGAACACATTCTGATCACGGCACACGCTCAGCTCTGCCTCAGCTCCAGGGCTCCAGCACAGGGGTGTCAGCACAGAAGTGTCCCCAGGTGGTTCCCAGTGTTAAATGGCAGATTAGAGACAGCACAACTAATTTCTTTACTTTAATCTTATTAAGGGAACAACAGCTGTCAACTGTCACCATTTCTGCACAAGGCTGCTGAGACGAGCGAGGGGCTGCGAATGGCAGAGCCAGAACTTTGTTTAACCACACGTTAAACTCAAACCCAACACATTCCCCACCATCTTCTTCCCTTTTGGAAGAAAATAACTGCTCTGAATTCCAAAGTGTTCTCTGCAGAGATCCCAGAGCTGAAGGCCTGAAGCAGGAGGCTCTGCAAAGCAGGTGGTTATTGATTACCGATGTTGCTCTAAACTTTGGATCACACCCACAAATCAGCTTTCCAGCTCTGGCCCCAGCACCTTCACACCACCCCACAGCCAGGCTGCCCTCCAGAGTAAATCCAATTATAGAAACACTCCTTATGGTACACAAGCTTTGAGCCAAAAAAGAAATCTGTCTTTCAACAAGACAGAAATATCCGTCTGTATGTTGTATTTATTTTACAGGAGTATGAAGGAGGAGAGGATTCGTTTTAGTCAAGCTAAATCTCCACACTTCAAGATGTCTGCACGGGATTTTTTTTAATGTTAGCATATCTTCATTTCCTCAATTTGCCTGATATAGACAACTTGACAAACTTTAACTTTTATTAAAAATACTGAGGCATTAAGAGTATGCAACCATGGAAAACTAACACTGATAGTGCACCAGGCCACAGAGGCAAGAACTCAGATTTTACTTTACAAAAACCAGGGCATCATCAACATATAACAACTGCCCTGTTTCAAGTGTAAAGCTTTTCCATGTTCTTACAACTTCTGATGCTACAAATGAACGTACTTTGATTATCAATGAATAACCCTAAAAGCTCCATTTGCCAGTACAATAATACAAAACTAAACATCCTCAAATTTTGGATCTGTTAATTCAGTAGAAAACTGCTCATTTTTAACCAGTTTGAATATCAGGCAGCACTTTGATGGATAAAAGGATCAGTATTGGTAATTACCTGTTGCAAAGAAGTAGGAGGTGAAAAATTACTGAGAAATGATGCACAAAATGGCTGTGCTGTGGGGTGGAATTGGCAAGGAACCACAAAGGTAAGAATATGGACTGAAACAATAAAACTGCATGAACAGCAACACTGCAGCTTAAGAAGTGTATGGCATAAACCCAAGGAAAAATTACAGAGAACAAGCTATAAAACCAGCTCTTAGTTCAAAACAGTTCTTACTGAAAAAAGTAATTTGTATCAATGTTATCCAAAATACTATGGGGGCACTCATCTCTTCTTTTTATGTATGTAATTATGGTTTGAGCTTTTTTACCCTGATAATATTTGCTTTAAATAAATGATGCAAGAAACTGTATGAAAACAGAAGATACATTAAACTTCACTTCAATCCTATCTTAACTTGTAGCAAAAGTCCAAGTTGTTCCCTACACTACTACTGCCAATTTCTCTTTTAAAATACTCATCATTCAAAGAAGTCAGAGCCTTTCCCAAATGTTAATTAACCAAGCCCTACAAGCATCATTTGTTAGCAGGTATGATACCAACATGACACAGCACAAAGGGGGTAAAAGAGCTGCACATTGCAGCCAGCCAGGGGATGGGACTCATCTCCTGCTCTTCATCTGAAGGCATTAAATTGTTTTGCTTTTCTGCAGAAGTGTAAGAAGAATATCACAGAGCTCTGAAACCTTCACATATTCTGCTGACTATGTCTTGTTTTGTGGAGATGTGGACAAATTCTGGAAAACTACAAAATGTTGCTTTAAGAAATAATATGGCAGGACATTAATTTTTATGTTAACACCAAAAATAAAACTTACTATAACCCACTGCTTTTTCTTTCCCTTTTCCAGTGATTTATTTGAAGGGGAGAAAAAACTGCCCCAACACCAAATGTATCATCTGTCTCATAAATGTCATGTCTTCCTCACAGCATTTCCTGTCCTGCTGCTCTGACTCCTGAGCTGGGCAGAGGTACAAAACAACAGGCATATTGTCAAATCTTCTGATAATAAAGCTTTATCTTGTAGACATGGGATTAAAGTTCTGAGCTGCACCACACAGCCAGGATTTTGGAGAAAGAGAGATGTAGATAATAGCCCATGTAATCTCCTCACCTACTTGTAAATAGCTTATCCTCACCACAAAGCAACAGACAAACTCCCAGTTGAAGATGAGTAGAAATAGTTAAGCATTGCAAGAAGCCACAAACAATCTGAAGTTCAGAAGTGTCCTTTAGCAAAGCATATTTGGCTGGGGGAAGACTGGAGGCAAATTCATGAAAGGTCTTCATTCAACTTCTCTCCACAGGGCTTTGCTTTGTCTTTAAACACAGAAAACTGCTGCTTCACCAGATTCAAAGTTCAAGAAATCAGGATGTAAATGACATTTGCACAAAAGAAAGAAAAGTAACTGCAAACTTGTTTCAACATTAAATGAGAAATGTGATCTAAATTTTCTTCCTCATTTAAAGAATTAAATATGTTCTGTGACTGCCCTTGGTTTTGAGCCCCCCCTGAAACACTCTGTATGTGAAAAATTTCTTAAATCCTTTCAGTGAGACCACACCAATACCTATGATTATGGTTTGTGCCTGGTTCAAACTGCTAATGGAAAGTCCCACCCTCTGATACTACTGGAGATCCTAAGAAGATTCTGCACAGAACATTCTTCTCCACCAAAAAGGCCCCAGAAATACCAACAGAGGAGGCTCTGCATCCCATGCAGCAACACCAACTTCCCTGGGCCACTTCCAGCAGACTCCAGACTTGCTAAGTCAGACTCCTGCAGCCCAACCCTGCAGGAGCAGTTTGCTTTAGAGAGCAGGATCCTGTGTCAAATGACGTGCAACCTGATGGATAACTTCCCAACTTCCATACTTTCAGATGCCTACAAAGTGCACACTGCAATTTGCTGTGAAGTTGAATGAAATGCTCTATTTCAGGAGTGGAGCAAAGCCCTTCAGAAGATG
Organism: Petroica traversi; assembly: GCA_025920805.1. NCBI lineage: Eukaryota > Metazoa > Chordata > Aves > Passeriformes > Petroicidae > Petroica > Petroica traversi. The sequence goes on along the minus strand of JAHLSL010000053.1, from coordinate 2,733,409 downwards.
TTTTTAACATACAATGCTGTCAGAACAGTTTAAATTAATCTCTTTTCTGCCCCTGTACTTCTTTAGGAAATACGGCCTGCGGAAAATTCGCGTTAAAAAAACGATGTTTAGAGAATTTTCCAAAGATGCAAAAACTCTTTTTATAATTCAGTCATGAACAAGCTTAGGAATCTGAGTGACCACTGGTCTGAAAGAGGTCTGAGATAGACAGTGACTTTTAGAGAGAGGAGAACCTCTGGTCAACCCTTTGGATGTGATTTCTGTTACACAAATGTGGCTGACATGAGGCTTTGTTTATCAGCATACAAACTCTTTTGAGAGCTAAGATATCCTCAAACTGCCTCACAAACTTCAAACACAATGTTTTCAGTAATGTAAACACAATGTTCTCAAACCTTCTCAACCAAAGCAAGACTATTCTTAAAAGGAAAGAACAAGAATCGAAGATGGATTGTGCACATTTTAAGAATTTAAAGCTCAGTTTAAACTAGGCTTTATGTAGGCACACAGTGCAATACTGTTCCTTGTGAAGTTTATCCCACATTGACAAGATAATTCAAAATTAGAGACTCTACAAATGAAGAAGGCCCTAGGCTGTCCCTGAGCTGCTCACCATAGGCCCAGCTCAGGATTGCTCACAGAGGATCTGGCTGGGCCTGCAGCAAGTGTCTTTGCATGGCTGTGAAGGCAGGAATTTTATTTATTCTCTTAGAGGTGCAAAGTCAAGATATTAAAAAAAAGGCTTTTCCTTAGTGCTCTTTCCCAGCACTTCACATTTATGACCCATAACATTATCAGCCAGTTTTAATCCAAACTCTCACACTGCAGTGCCTAAATTACAATTATACCAACATTACAAAATATCTACAAACAAACAATGACAAAGGTACACACCAGGATATCCTGGGTTTGGTTCATCTTGTACTAAAACCACACCTAGCTCTGCTCTGAAAGCACCTATGTGCTCTTGACTGTATGAAAACTACAGTTACACATTAGGGAAAAGAGCATGCTTTTGAAGTACCAGTTTTTCCAGGAATTCTGCTTAGTCACCACCTTCTTTTTCAGGGATTAGACATTTAAACCCTTCCATTCTTACGTTCTGTAAAGAGGAATTTCTCTAATCCACAAGAATTTCGATTTACCTGTTTGTAGGAGCCCTTTCAGCTAGCAGTCTCTTACAACTCTTTAATTTTAAAAGCAGGCAAATTCCAGAGAATTACAACCCTTTAAAAAATTCCCCTGCTTCCCACTAGAGATCTCTGCAGTCCAACTTCAGCAGCCATGTATCTCCTCCTCTGCTAAACACAGTTTCATCTTTTCTTTTTTTGCACAATTAGCTGCTGCTCAAATGTATCACAACTCAAAATCAAACCACCAAATTACTAAGCCAGGGGGTGAATGGAAACATCTTTCACCTTCCATGGCGCCCAGAACAGCAGGGTTTTTTGCTCTGAAGTCCAACACGGGACCAGGAGAAGAGGAAGCAGTGAAGCAGCAGATATGAAATGAATATTCTAGTGCCTCTAAGTGGCAGTGAAGGACCCGTGGTACTCACTTAAAGGGGACCCGGGCAGCTGCATTCAGGTTGGTGGGAGAAGTCACCATCTGAAGAACATTCTCAAGGGCAGTCAGTCCTCCTGCAGCTCGGAATGCAATTTTATCTGCTGTGTTCTGAAAAAACACAAACACACAGGAGAACCAACAGAAGTTAAAGAAATGTCTACATAAAGGATACATCTGACAGTTGTGGATTCTGGCAATGTAGAAAGTCCTTAAAAGATTTATTTATCGTGCTGGACACCTTTGAAAAAGAGCATTTTCCTGCTCGTACACAAAGAAGAGTTCTTTCTAGAGCAGGAGCTGAAAGTCTCAGTGTTATTTTTTTTTCAATTATCATATATACATATCCAGTACCACACAGATAATACACTTGAGTACCATATTTTCTGTAAGGACATACAAATATAGGGATTTTAATAAAGTTCATCTTTAACTGTTGCTATTATGTTTGCAGCTATACTGCTTTGTATTATTTTAAAAATACACACAGTCTCTAGATGGGTACTTCCTCCTTTTTACAAACTTTTCCAAGAGGAGGCAACCTCCAGGCTTTGTTTATAAACATGCATAAAATAGCTTAGGCAGATCCCTTTTCCTAGGTGTCCCCTTGGAACTTGCACATAGCAGAATTTTACACTTAAATACCATTCTATCATTATTCTCACAGTTTGCAAACGACTGGGGTTTTGCTGCAGCAGATCCAGTATTTTAGAACTTACACTCTTTTCCTCTTGTGCAAAATTGGTCTAAACTCCTCTGTTTACAATAAAGCAACTAAGATCTTATTCTCTACTTCTGAGCTGCTAATTTTGTATAGTTTTATTGGCAGTTTGTATTTGATCATCTTCATTTTGTCAATGATGATGATGATATTATAGTTAATAAGAAATAATTTAGGTTTTTTTCCCCCAGTGTTGCAAAGTCCTCTCTAAACACGATTATTTTTAGTCTGTAAAGAATGTATTCTACTGTAACAGACTGCATAACAGAAAAAATTCCTAGTGACTTTGACAATAAAATATTTATTTGAACAACTAGAAAAATAATGAAGCAGCTGTAATATGATTTAGATGGGCAATATTTTTCCCTGTGAGATCAGACATTACAAACAGAAGTACATACCTTACTTTTTATTTAAATCATTCAACTTCCTCTCCATTAATTTAGTTCAAGAAAACAGCTATACCATATTTGCTTACAAGCTACAGAAAAAACTGTCCATATTCAAAAGATATTGAAAAAGGAAGCATTTTCCACAATTAATACGAACTGCATTTAGATTTCTAGACAACCCAAAGGTTTACCTTCCAGGGAATAAGTAGCCTCAAATGAGTGGGAATCTGTGTGCCAACTCACCAAGCAGTTCAGGAAATCAGCCAGTGATTTCCTACAGGCTGCTTGATAAGTCCAATTTCTAGCAGTTAATTTTAGCCCAGTGAGCCCAGTGAGTGTGCCTTAACTGCAGAGTTATTTTTGAGTTTCACTCAGATATTCTTCCTCTGCTTCCTCTTCCTCCCATCTAAACAAAGTCTCAATCCCTGCCTCCTTAAGCTCCCTTGGCTCCCAATAACACTTTCCACCAACTCCTGGTAGAGCCATAAAGAAAAGACCCAAACAGCAAGGAAACAGTCCTGCCATAAATCATCATCACTGACTTTATTTGAGCACTTTGGCTCACAGCCACAGCTCTCAAACCTCCTCCTGCCCTGCTCCCCCAGTGCTGCAGCACCCCCAGACAGACCAGGGCTTTCTACCCTTCCCTGCTGGCTGAGCAGCTCCCAGGAGCCAGCAGAGATGCTGATACTGCAGAGAGCCTTTCCTGGGAATGGGCACACCCTGCCAGGGCAGAGCAGGGGCACACAGGGGGCAGCTGGGCTCTGCAGCACAGCACAGGGCAGTGACACTGCTGATTTATCTGTCACTGCTCCTCCAGCTCCAAGTGCCCAGTGCTTGCCACTTCTCACTTGCCCTATTTCTCATGGGAGATTATGCCACAACCTATTAGCTCTTGTGGCAAGAAGTCTTTCCTGTCATTCAGACCAAATATGTCCTCTCTCTATTTCATCCCATTACTCTGAGTTATATCCGATTTATTGCATTCATTTTGTTTCTCCCCTCAGCAATTGCTCCATTCTTGAACTCCTACACTGCTTCCTTTTCCTGCTTGGCTTCTTCCTCAACTCTGGGTTCTCTTTAATGCTAAACTCCACCATTTCTTTTCTATTTTTTCATGTCTACTTCTCTTATCTGTAATTTGTTTTCCAGAACTCCTCTTTTCTCCATAAATACCTGGTAATGAAGTGCCCAGAAAGGAACTTCCCCCTATCCCTGACCAGTCAGTAGAGCCACACTGCAAGAAGCAACAATGTTTCCCTATTCTATCACGTATCTATTTTAAAAACACATAAATCTTTTGAAGCTGTTTCATTTCCTATGTGCTCTCCATCCATTTCAACCTGGAGCATCACCTATTTTATAGACAAGACTTTTTTCAGAGTGCCTGGCTCACTACAGTCTAATACTTTACTAAAATTCAGGTCTTACTCGTCAAAATACACATTTGCATTTTAAAAACTTCTGTTACTACATCAGTTTTCTACCAAGCAGAAGGAAGCCTGTACTTTCTTCTGATTTTATATGATTTAGCTGTATGTCCTATCACTCCTCTTTCTAGATACCTCATAAAAATTCATTAGCATTTGGGTGCTTATCCATGAAAATAAATCCCTAACACTCATGGAAGAGAGAGGGAGAAACTTCAGCAACCAGGAGCAAAGCTGGGGAAGATCCACGAGCACAGTATTTGTTACCTGTGCTCACAGAATCTGTGAAACTGCCATGCAGGGATGCTTGGCTTTTAGCAAACATTTCATCTATTTCTCCCCAGTGATTCTGTTAAGATGGAGAACTTCCAGGGCTTCTAATCCATTTATTGGAAGGCAAATTGATGCCAAAGCAGCTGCTGGTATCTGGCACCTGGGAATGACCTTGGTCCCCACCTGGCTAATGCCAGTATCAGGCTCAGCTCCTGGAGCTTGGCCATGGGAGCTGGAGGGAAAGCCTGTCCCCAAAGGAGCAGAAGAGTCACTTGAATATTGCACTGCTGGCATTTGCAGGGGAACACTGGGAACACTGTGGGGCTGGAGGAAACACTGGAAGAAGAAATTGTCCCTCAGCCACCCATGACAAGATCTCGTACTGGTGAGCTGTCCTAAAGAATACCCAGCATTAAATCTCCCCAGTGTTGAAACATGTTGTCATTCTATCTCTGAAGCAGCCCAATCACACCAAATTATTTAAAAATATGTCTGAATTAATTCCTACTTCAGGCAATTTTCAAATTTTAACTATTTTTATATTCATCTAAAGAAATCTTTCTTGGATCATAAAAATACGTGAGCGAGACATCTTATCCAATTTGTCTCTCTCAAAAATGAGCTAATATCCTTGAAAATATGATGTCCTGTAGTGCTGAAGCTTTACATTAGCTGATACATATTGTAACAAATTCAAAAGAAGAGGACTGAGGCATCTCAGTTATTCAGAGCCCATGCTCACAAACTTTTCTTATTTAAATTGATCCCTGCCCTAACCTGTGTCAGAATGAAAGACCTTTTCAGGTAACTCCAACTTTACTCTGGTGGCACCCAAAGCTCTGAGCAGATTTGGCATCATGTAAATATGAAAAATGATAGATCCTACAGGGAATAAATAACTTGGCCTCCCAAATAAATCAGCTCTCCTGTTTATCAAACTTGTTTCATAATTTCACTGAAGGAACTGTTCTTTGAGTAGCTGCACTTTTAGATTGGGAGGGTTATTCTGCAATCAATACCACGGGATTCATGTTCTTTGAACAACAGAAAATATATAAGCATTGTTTTTAAACAGTGTATAAACATTTGATTTGCTAATATGTATTTTCAGAAATTCTCAACTATTCAAATAACACTTTAAACTATTTTATCTCTAAACACAAAAGGATTTCTATGCTCTGAAGTTACCTGGTGACACAGAACAGCAGAGACAAATGAACAAGTAGGCAAAATATATTATTACTGTCATCTCTGCATTTTTTAACAGAGATGAGGAGGCACAAAAACCTTGGGGATGCCACTTAGATGTGTCTTAAAATTAGAAAACCAAAAACAGAGCTGTAGTTCCTCAGAGCAGCAGCAGACACAGCACTCAAACCAAACCCATGAAAAGAGTGTTTTCCTTATCCCTCCCGAGCCCATCGCTGGGAACTCCCGTGGTCTTGTTTGCACAGGAGGAAAGCCAAGCCAGCTGATGTGACAGGAAGCATGCATTTAATCTCTGGACCATTATAAAATGTCATTTGGAGCACACAGCCACTACCTTAGGCAGAGCACTGCCTGAACCAAGTAACTCAGTGGAAATGTGTGTACACTAAGGCATGTGGCACAGTAAACAGAAACAGCGATAAATTAGACAAACCATTGAACCATTTTATGGATTAATTATGAATTAAGCATATTTAAGAACTTAAAATAAATCCTTTTTTTTTTGAAAAAAGACAAACAATCAAGACAGCTCCCTGCACAGTGGCCAAGCATGGCAGACTTATTTACCTACCCGTTACAACACCTTAATGGATCTGAATTTGCCTTCTCTCCTATGGCTTGAGTGACAACTGACTAATAGGATTACAGGCTCTGTTCCAATAATACAGCTCAGCTACATGCCAGCAAAAAATGACAGCCCAAACCTGAATTACATGGCCTGGGAATCCATCCAATTATTAACTAAAGTAACTGTTATTACCTAACCTAATCAAAGGAGAGGCAGCTGTTAATCTTTGGTGGCCTGCAGTGTAGGAGCGGTCAGACTGGATGGACTGTCTTTGTACTTGACTCCTCTACAGACAATAATTATGTCCTTTGTGATCAAGAAGGAAGGGCTTCCTAACCTTTCAGACAGAGGCAGCAGATGGGGAACAACTGTTTGTGTGTTCATTAACAAGATAGGGTAGATTTTATCAGGGTTTGGCATCTGTGGCACCCTCCGAAGCACCACTTACCCGGGGACACAAGCATGTTTGGCAAATTCGAAAATGAGCACTCTAAATAGAAAGTTCAATATAATGTTTTCATCTCATTATCTGACATTTGGTACAGAAAAATACACACAGCTCAGAAAGAGTGATTTACACATATGCCTCATCCTACCCAATGTGGCCAACAAAGAGCCACATGAAAAAGCCAACTGGCCTGTGCTGGTACTTGGCTGGCTTTTGTTGCACTCATTAAAGCAGTCGCACAATGTGGACTGTGTGCTTCAGAAATAAACCCAAACTGGGGGGGAATCCCTGCTGGATTTATACAAGTCACTGGGTAACACAGAGGGAAATAAAGACAGCAGTGCTTTGCAACAGCTTTTGGACTGTGTGTTCAATACTCCAGGAGAGAAGCGAGCCCAAAGCCCCTGCCCTGCACTGCTGCTCCCCTCTCTGCACAGGCACTGCCAAACTGCAGCACCTGCACAGCACAAGAGCTCAGAGAAATCTGTCCCACCAGGAGGCACGACACAAGTGCCACTTAGTTTGTGCTGGGGAAAGTAAAAATATGCTGGGATGACAGTGTGGAAGGACTTGAATGGGGAGAAGATTTCTGATAATGCACAGGAACAGCTCCTATTTGGAAGCTGAAACCAAACGAATTCAGGTAAGAATAAAATGGGGGGGTTTAATGCCAAGAGTAATTAATGATGAGCATAATATACCTAGCATATATAGTCGACTCTCAATCATCTAAAGTTTTTAAATCAAACCTGACTATCTCTTAGAAAAATATGATCCCAGTTAAATCATGATTTATTAATTTGGTGCAAGAGTTATTGGGTGAAATCCAATGTCCTGGACCAAAGTACTCCTTTCCATACATTTCTCCTGTTAAAGTATTATTATTATTAGTTAATAAGTAGAGCAGAATCAGAAATAATGCTGAGCTCTAACAGTTGAAATGATTTAATGTCATCTTTACTATCTCTGCTCTATGTGACTTTAGCCCATTTTGACTATTTGAAATACTTTTGAACTAACTGAAATACTCTGGTGTAGACCCTCCCTCAAAGACAAACATCCAAAATAAATACTTCCATGAAGACTAAAAGGGAAATTTAGAAAAATTATTTTTCCTTCATCAACCTAAAGAAGGTTTTCTGCTGGTCCTGCAGAATGTCTGAACCAGAAGCTGATCTGGAAAGTCCTTTTGAACAGACCTCAGGAACTAAAGTATTTCAGAAGAAATTATTCCTGAATAGAACCCAAATACTTTGAAACATGCTGACTTTATTGCTGAAAGAACACACTTGTGCAACTCTATTCTAAACTGTTCGCTGATGGAAGAAATAACTAATTAGTAAAATATAGATGAAATCCATCTTAAGGATTTTTTTCTTTCCTTTTATCTAGTGTTTGAAGATTCTATCTAAAATGCCAGGGGCTAAGAAATGCAGTTCAAAGCTGCCTTAGAAAAACAAACCAGACAACTGAATACTGGCCTGGCTTCTCCTTTTTTTTTTTTAACCTTTCCTCTCCCTTTAAATAAATACACAAGTATATCTACATGCTCATACAAAATCATGGACACATTTGTGACTGAAGAAAATCTACATTCTTTGAGTAGTCCTCCAGACTTTATACAGTGAAAATCCCTGGAGAGTACACCAAAGTAGTATTTTCTATTAAAATAGGCAATTTTGCTCCTTGCAACACGTGTCTTCAGTGAAATTACTGTTACAATAATCCCCCACTCCATGAGAAAATCTCAGACTGGTTTCCAAATGTCAGTGAATTCACCCACAATAAAATTTCAGCCACTGAATATAAATGGAAAACTAGTTCAGGATTAAAACACGAGCCAGAAGTGGCTCCCAGTGTCATTAGAACTGGAGTGAGGCATTCATTCACATTAAGGAATATCTCTGATGAATTTGCATCCCTTTCTTCCTCCTGCACGGCTTATGGGTTGAAGCCTCAGAAAGGAGGCCTTGAGAAATGCTCCATCCCACTTGTCCTGCTCAGCAAAGTGCACATTCTGAAGCCTGCAAGGTGATTTTGGAGCCTGAAAGGAAAGGCAGCTGCTGTGTTTGTGTTTCTCAGGTAGGAGGGTGGTTCCCTGGCAGAGGGGGCCTGGGGAAGGGCTTTCATTCCCAGAAAGGTGCCCCTGGCTCCTGAGCCCTCTGGGTAACACTGGCTTTCACAGCTCAGCTGGGCCAACTGCAGCTTCACAGCCTGGACTGAGCACAGAGCAGGACAAGGATCCAGGAACAAAAAGGGGGAAAATGTAAGCACTTGATACAGCATTCAAATACAACAGAAAAATGAGCCTCACCTTACTTTTCAACTGTATCAAAAATAAAACAAGAGGCATTTTCAACTATCCTCTCTGAAAGTCTACAACTGACAAGCACCCAAAAATTGGTTCAGGCCTAGGGACAATACCAATACTAAGAAATCAATTCTTAGGCCTGTCCTGAAAACACCAAACATCCCATGCTCATAAAGCTAATTTCTGTCTATGCCATTATATACGTAATTCATTTTTCTGCTTGCAAACATCTGCCCACATTGTCAGGTTAAACCAAATTCAATAGGACTCCTTACTGACTCACTGAATGATCTAATTGAACAGGATGAGCCTGATTTACACAATCTCCTTCTGAGTTGTGCAGAGGCTTTTCAGTTCAGCAGTAAAACCACAGAGAGGCACCCTGTTGCACTTCTGTTGACAAGGACAGGACTATCACAGTCCGAATTGTGAAGCCTCAAGAGTCAGTGAAAGCCATAAAGGAAAGACAGGCAAAGGCAAAGCAGTGAATTCCATGCTCTCTGTTCAGCTGCTTTCACCCACGCCAAGCAGCATTACAGCAAACCGACATTATTGCTTGGGAAAGTAAGAATTATCCTCACAGATATGCTGAGAGACAGCACTGGGCATTGCAGCAATAGTGCTTATTAAAAATAAATGTCTGGTCTATTTATAAATAACAGGGCATCTAGTAAGGGCAGCAATTAAAGGAGGAAAGCAACAATGGAGCTTTAATAAGAGGAAGAATTGCTCCTGGATCTCCATAGGCAGCTCCATTAGCTAAGGCCAATTTGACCTTTTCTGATTAATCCCACAAACAAAATAACAGGAAACAGAAATAAAAATTATGTGATCTTGTCCTGTCCTCTCTCAACATTTACTGGACAACAAATGGCCCAGTGAGTAGGAAAGTCAGGTCCCCCTGAGCACTGAATGTGACAGGTCACTATTGAGAGCTGTCAGCCACTAGGAAGCAACTGATTTCTACTGAACCCAGACTGTGAAAGGCAGTGCAATCCAGCCAAACTGAAGATATTAAAATTCTGTGTGAAAGGACATATGGAGAGGGAGCAGTGGCTGGTTAAAGACCTGTCATGGAGTCGAGGGCACTTGAATTCTAAACAGAGCTTTCACCCTGATTGCCTTGGGTGCTCCCCTGTAACCTCTGGGACCACTTGCCTATTAGCCCATCCACAGGACAGCCACAAGGGACTGTGGGGCTCAGGAACAGGGTGGGTTTGTGAGGTCCTGCAAACATCAGAACAGACCATGAAGGCCTCTGAGTGATGTTCTGAAGTCAGAAGTGACGGTCTCAAATCACTGTTGAATTTAAAAATACTTCTAAGAAAACATATGTATGTATGTATGTATGTGTATATATATATCATCAGACCTAATTAAACAAAAACTTATTTAGAAACCATAATAATCATTATTAGGGTATTAGGTATTTTATTGTGATTCCTAAACTGGCCTCTGCCATTGGCAGAAATTTGCCTGGGTAGGGAGTTCTCCTCGCTGAGAAATCAGTGCCTGGGTTTTAATGACACCAAAACATAACTCTTGTCTTGTAGAGAAGGAACTTTGCATACCCTGGAATGTGTAAATATCCATTATAACCATTCTGATATGATGTATTAGTTCTAAACCGATGTAGAAGGGTGATCTGACAGCAAAAAGCCACAATTAGTACAACACTGGAAGCTGACAGCATTTAATTACATCCCGCAGCAGTTCTCAACTACACCCACTGTGCACAGAAATTAACCTCCAATAATCTTGGAACAAGAACACTGCAGAGCTTATCTGTGAACTGAACTTGCCTTTTAATACCATTTCCAGCAAACAAGTTAAAAAATATTCTGTGACTGACCCCTAGTAACAAGCTCCTATTTATATGTTCATCTTGGGGAAAAGGTTAATCCACAGATTACAGAAACTTTGGGCAAAGGAATTATTGATGAGATGAAGCTGCCTTGCCCAAGCTGCAGCACACAACACACACCTGACCTGCTGACTCCTTCCAGGCAGTGACAGGGAAAAGCTGCTTGGGTGGGAAATGCTGCCCAAAGAGCTCTGTGCTCTTTGGCTTGTCACAGCCTCTGTGCTGGGACTATCAAATCTGAGCTGCACTTGATAAAAAGGGATTCTTCCTACTCCAAGAGAAGCTTGGAGCATCTGCAGATAAATTGGTAGTTACAGGGCAGTGCTGACAGTCCAGGCTTTGACACTGCTGGCAAGCTGTGTTTAAATGGCCCTGAGTGCTGGTCACCCAGACATCAAAATTCTCCATTTCTTACCATTACAGGCTTTAAAGAAGCAAATTAATTTTGAGGAGGGTTACTTACATCTCATCTTTTCCAACAATTATATCTGCTTTTTCCTTTCTATAGAGAGTTCATGCTGCAATTCAGGTTCTGTACTTAACACTCGCAACAAAGGAAGCATAAATACAGAATTCCCTATGTTACTTTCTGTGTCAGGAAATTATTGGATTTACAATGGCAATATACAAAGTTCCAATAGCCTGAATTCTAGTTTTAGCTGGTAAAACTTATTTTTTAGTTAAAAAAAAAAACTTGTTAGTTTTTCTATAAGTTTTAAAACTTACTTTTATGTTTTGTAACTCAATACTCTTCCTAAGGTTTGGATTTTGAACTTTGAATTGTTTTTAAACTGTTATAATTTGGCTTTACATTTGATTAATGACTTCCCTTCATGTGACATCACTGAAGCTTTGGAACTGGCTACTGCAGGAGTATCCTGAGTTGAAAAATTAATGGATGTATTAAAGCACTAATCCCCTAGTTGCATAGAGATACATCATATGTTTAGCTAAAATGAACTTTAAAATTTTAACTTCTCATTGTAACAAATAGAAGTAGCAATTACTTTCACAGAGAACAAAACCCGTAAGGATGAAAGCACAGCTAAGGTGATCTGTGGGTGTTTATTTTATTTTTTAAAACTTTGGCTAGGAAATGCCCACTGCCTCATATAAAAGAAGGCTTTTTGGTGTAAACCAGTGCACTGTGCATGAAAATCTTCACCTGGCCAAGAGCCAAAAGACACAGAGAGAGAGGCAGAACACACGAGAGAGAGGCAGAACACACGAGAGAGAGGCAGAACACACGAGAGAGAGGCAGAACACACGAGAGAGAGGCAGAACACACGAGAGAGAGGCAGAGGTTGCACTGTGACAGAACCAAGGCTCCACAGGGGGAGGAGGAAAGGGAGAGGCTCGGGGGCCTCTCCAGCTGTTCCCTTCCAGCTGTGGATGTGCCCTGCAGCTGGGGCACAGCTCAGCCCTGCTCTGCTGCCCTGGCAGTGCTGCACTGCAGAGCTGCAGACAGACCGAGGGACAGACAGACACCTGGACATGCTCACAAAGCCCTGCACAGCAGAGACAGCACCAAGAGCCCTCGCTCATCAGTGTGCTTCTGGGACTGTGGGATGTGGCTGCTTCCTCTGGAAATTACCCCTGTGCAGATGTGTACCTCTATTTTTCTGCAGGATTCTCTGTGTGACTGCAGGTTTAAGTCCTGTCAGGATCCACAGTGATTATCCAGGTAAGTCCCTGTGCACCCACACCAGGAGACAGCTGCTGTAAGCAGCTTAGCAGGAGAAAGAGCTGGGTGATTTCCAAGCACTATGGTGTCTGAACCTGTTGTCAGAAAGAAATTCTACTCCTAAACAGATTTATGACTTGAGAGGACTCAAAGGACCGCTGTTGTTTCTGCCAGTGGTGTCCTCTAGTGGAGACTCGGCAGATGCCGAGCAAACGGGAAAGGAACTGATCCAGAGCCACCCTGCCAGCACCACCTCCCAGCCACAAACCTGCCTGCAAAGGCTGCAGCCCTGAACAAGCTTCCACTGCTGCAACAATGCTGAAAGGTAAACTCCTCAAAGCTTCAGTCACCCTAAGGAATGAATCTGCTGAGGCTATAGAGAACAATGTATGTTAAATTATACCTGTGCCTGTGTGTGCATGCAATGGATATACATAAGGTCACAAAATACACAGTGTGGGTCAAACCACTGGTTCATGATTTAGACAAATTCACTACAACATTGATTTCCCCTCTTTTTCATATATAATGCCCTCGGATGCTTTTTTGGACTTATGTAAGATGGTGACTGATAGGCTGGCAATTCTCCCTTTAATGGCCACACCACTCTGCTAGGAACACACAATTACTTGAGTGCAAATATCTGCAGCATCAAAATTAAATGTGCAAGAGCTTGGGAATCACAATTCTCACTGTACTCTTAAATATACTTTAAGCAACAATACTGAATCTTTATAACAGAGTATTTGCTTCTAAAATATATTTTGTCTGTATATATAAGTCTATATATGTTTATATACACATACTCACACAGGGCAATTTTAAATCTCTGCAGAGATATTTGAAGAAACTTACCATGAACGGTACAAAAGCTTACACATGTTCCATTTAACACTGCTTTTGTTCCATACATTAGTTCTTCAACAGTTTTTAATTTTATTGTTTCTGTTTCTGATGATGAAGAGTTTGTATTTTGGGGGGGGATGATGTCCCTCTTCACCCTGGCTATGGTCACCATCCCCAATGGGCCCGACAGTTTAGAGAATAAAACATAAATACAGGGCCTGAGTGTGTTGTTAGAGCCAGCCATTTCTGACAGTCTTTACAATGGGATAAACACTGTCTGTCTACAGTCCCCATGTATTTGAAAGCTACGACAAACATTTTACTGAAATGTAAATAACTGACATCACCGCTGCTCAAACAGGAGGCTGAAAAATCTCTCTAAAAATCCCAAACCCAAAAACATTGCCTGACACAAAACAAACCATTAATGGTCACTGAGAGAGCATATTTGAGAGATCATGAGGATTGAGACCTTTTTTTTAGAAAAAGGATTAAACCACTGCAGTCAATTACTAGCTCATATTCACACATTTTTCTGATACAAAATGAGACCTTCTCCAAGAAAGTATATTTTCCCCCCCTGAAATCTGTTTCCAGTAAGAATATTATTCTGAATTAGTAATGTAAATAACCATACTGAAATTTAGCCTATTGAAAGGCAGCTACTTTTAGGTTTGCATGAAGGGAGCTGGTAAGTAACTACAAGCACTGTGGCCCAATCTATTAAAAGCCTCCTCTTTTATTTTCTGTTTCCATTTTAATTCCACACTTTAACAACTCATTTTGCACTCACTATTATTTACTGAGATTTTTACAGCACCTCAGAGCCTGAAGGAGATCAGGAACACAGCTCAATACAAACCCATACAAAATCATAGCAAAGTTTATGAAGAGAAGCAGTGAAATCTTGTTTGTAGGACTTTGTGCCTTGCGAGTATGTGGGAGCTTCAGCTGTGCTGTTTGCTTGTGCTGGGCCATGATCAAACCTGTATCCTGCTGCTGCAGCCCTCAGAAGCAGAGCTGTAAGAGCTTCAGTCAAACCACTCAGTTAAAGGAACCTTACCATTGTGTTTTGTTTGCAAACTATTGATCAGGATAAAGCACCATATAAAAGAAATTCCAGTTAAGCAGATTAATTGTTGCTCTTGAATTCCAAAAATCACGAGGTCCCCTCAGAATCCTACTAAATCTCTGTGCCAAGTTCCCAGTCAGATGGACAAGACACACATTAAGGGCTTGTCTAAATGTCACGTGGAAGTGTGGTACAAATGTAACTGGAGTGATTTAACTGCAGTGTTTTAGCTGCAGCTGAGCCAGGTGAAAAGGCCACTGCCCTCAGCTGCTGTCACCATCCTTACAATGGCAGCACATTCAGAGTAAGTGCTGCCAACCCTGTCCAGCACAGACCTGTCCAAAACCACACAGAACATTTAAAAGCAGGAGCTCTAAGACCTAAAGGCAAACCCAACCCTCTATAAACAAATTTTAGGAAGAACTTCCAGGAAGGGATGTTCTGTCAGCAAGTGTAAGGATGACCATGCCAGAGGCTGTAACCTTTGACCCAGGTCGGGGTCACAACCTCAGAAATGTGTGTACTTCAGTCAGCTTAGTGCCTGATGTCTATGCATTAGACATTTTTTAATCAGTAGATGTTTTTAATCAGTAAATCTCGCCTCCTTTACATAATAGGGAAATAGATGATATAAACACCAGCAAATTATAACTGTACCTGCAGTCACACTAACAGGACATACAGCTCTCAATATCCTGGTTCCTAAGAGCTCCCTGTTACAGGACATTTCTGTGGGAGAGCTCAAGGCAGACTCCAGCAGTGACTTTGGCATTCCTTGCACATCTGAAACACAAGCTGCCCTCGGTGATGGATGTGTAAAATTAGTCCATCAAGGAATGAACATGCATAAAATCAAAGGAACTGTGGCAGGAACAGCGCTCTAGCTCTGCCACTTCAAACATCAGCTCTGCCTCCTGTAAGAGGTTACACGAGTTTTGCTTTTAGCATCAAAGGCCCATTCACAGAGATTTTAAACTGAGGGTTATCAGATCTTAGTAAGAGCTTGAAGAGTCCCATGTGACATCTGCCAACCTCAGGCCAGGGCTTTCTGGTAACATTTGCATGCATTCTGCTGTTGTGGCTCTGTGTGTGTTTGCTTTCTTAACTGTACTTTTAAACAAAGTAGAGGTGACAGTGAATGCAGCTTCCTTCCAGGATTTCTGCCAGAAAGGACGAGATGCACAAACCCAAGGACTGCCTCCCAACAATCCAGAGCACCCCAAAAGCAGCAGTACCTGTTGGACACACCTGGGGACAGCACACCAGGTGTACACAACACTGGGATTTCTGCTACCAGCCAATGTCCTGAGGGGCACAAACCTATTTAAAACTGGAACCACATGGTGGTTTATGGCTTTAGAGAACCTCTTATGCATATTTAATTTAAAGACACGTGAGCCACATGTTTCATACAGCTAATGGCTGCATTCCAAGTCAGATCCTCAAAACCTGCACTTCAATTTGCTTATTCTTTACAAATCCTTTTCTGGACAGAAACTCCTACTTTTTGTAGAGCTTCATCGAACCAAGCCAGTGTGGGCATATCAAGAAGTGTCTGCAGATCTAACAACCACTTGAAGCAAAACAAAGCACATTTCTTTAATTTGTTAGCACTCAAAATCTGCTGTGCTGCATGGGGATGCAGCAGCAGTGAGTGGGGAGCAGGTAAGGTGCTGCAATAAACAGTCAGGACTCCAAAATACACAGTGCTTAAGATGCATCTTTGCCTGAGAGAGATTTCCCAAATCTAATCCAGAGGATATATAAACCTTTCAGTTTGCATTAAACAAGCACTTCTTGCTGTACTGCTGGAATCACTTGGCCCCAAGTGCAGAATGTGCTGTGTCCAGCAGAGCAGGCAGGAACAAGAGCAAGTGTGGCCACAATAATCATGCAGGCACGCAGCACCCCAGAATGCTCTCACACCATAAAAGAGGTTCAGAAGTGAGAAAAAGCCTTGTTCAGTACTGTGGAACACATCAGAGAGAGGCTAAGTCCAAACAGAAATTGTCAGTGTGATCTGATTGTACCTGGAGGCAAATCCCATTGAGACAGGGCAGCAAATCTTCTGTGTGTGGCTTTTTTTGTGATTCAAGTTTGCTTAAATATTACACCCCACCCTTTCATGCTGTTTTAGCAGAGTCATGGAATTTCTAATGAGCTGAATAGCCCTTCCTTATGTTGAGAAATTTAATGGTATGTATTTTTCTTATTTACTGTTACCAACAGCAGCTCACCAATTTATTTCATTATTTGTAAAACCAATCTTTTTTTTCCCCTGGTGAGCCTGCATACATAAATTTTTCAGGCAGTGTAAACTATTAACAAAAGAAAAATCCAATGTTTCACAGTATGAATGGAAAGAGGGGTTTTGGATCAATTATATTTTGTAATAGTTTTGAAGGACTTCTGAGTAAGAAGAATTTCTAGTAAGTGGCAAGGATCTATTGTAGTGAACCCTGTCCTCCCTCAGGGCAATTCTTTATTCAAGCCAGGCCATTAGCAAGGGTAAATCAATGTTATCAGCTCACACACACTGACAGCTTGTGTGGTTCCCACTCCCCCATTCCTCCCCCCACATTAGGGGATATTTTTATGCTCTCCAGGGAAATTCAATTAACAGTGTCAGTCTCCTCCTCTCAGTCCATGAGTGACACCAGCAGGACTCCTTTCAGTGCCCACAGACATGTAAGATGTGTCTGCTGATTTCTGCACTCCCAGGTTAACAAGAGAATTCCCACCCCTTCTACAAATGCCCATGTATGATGTGTGCTGTAAACACAGCAACAGCTACTGAAATCAATCCTTCTTGACCTTATTGATCAGGACACTCAGAAAAATACTTCTCTAGTGGTCCAGTAATGTTTTGGGAGAAAACCCCAAATCAACAACAAAATAACCCATGTCTACTAATATTATCAAATTTAGTTTTTCATTCCCCCAACAACCAGCAAAACCCTGTGAACAATTAAGGAGTGACACTCAGCTACAATTCACATCTCATTTTTAAAAAATCTCAGCAAATGACTATTAGTAAAAGACTGGATACAACTCCACATTCCAAAGAGTTTCCAAGGATTATTTAGGAAACTTTAAAACAGATTCATCTCTTCATAGCAGTCATGCAACAACACGATTTCTGTATTTTGAAATGAATAAAAAATGAAATTTTCAATTATTAATGGAAACACTGCAAAATCTGAAAATGGCACAACTCTTCTGAACACACTCCTAAGCTTGATGAGCAGCTCCAAGGAAGGAACAGAACACATGTGAGGAGCCCGTGCATCCCAGGCAGCCTCCAGTATTTAAAAGCATGTACCATTAACAATTGTGTTCTCCACGCTGACAAAGCTGTGAAAAGCATCAAGCAGAGCTCTCATTACACAAACATCAACCCTGAACCACAGTGATCCAACCCCCTCCTCAGATTTCATTAATTTGGTTTCTTCCAGAACTAATTTTCATTATGTCTTGATAATAGATAAGAAAGAGAACTATTTTCTAGTAGTTAAAAAGAGAACAGAACATAATGTTCCAGCTGAAAACGCAAATACTGTGGTCCTAATGGAGCAAAAAACCACATTACAAGTCACAAAGCACCGTGGCAGCAGACTGACCATGAGGAAATAGGAAAAAAGATGTAAATGCAATGCTATCAATAAAAAAAAAAAAAAATCCAACATTTACCATAAACCAAAGCATGCTCTACAATCATATCACTTTGAAACACTTAAAAACCTAGAAATATCCCACATACATGCACATCATATCTTCCTCCTCCAGAGAAGATCCACTGACTTTGTTGAACTCTGGCAAAACTCACCAGATTGGTGCTCCAGGAAACCTGGATCCAATCCTTTCCTCTGCTCTCTGCTAATGGTTTGGCCCCTACAGTAAAGGCTGTTTGTGTTTTCAGTCATTTAAACTAATTTCAGTCATTTCAA
Source organism: Petroica traversi (assembly GCA_025920805.1). Lineage (NCBI taxonomy): Eukaryota > Metazoa > Chordata > Aves > Passeriformes > Petroicidae > Petroica > Petroica traversi. Next base: position 2,715,081 of record JAHLSL010000053.1, on the reverse strand, counting down.
CTAATGACTGAAATGACCCAGGTTAAAAACAATCCTCATGAAAATACAGAGGAAAGAAGTGCAAAGTGTAATAGCAGACACTGCTTGTTACACAGAGGTCGCTTATCCTTCAATATCTCCCATTAAACATTCCCAAATCCAAACTGATGAGACTTGTGGCAAAACAATTTATAGGTCAATCAGAAGTCACAGTACCTCTTTTTCCAGAATCCGAGAGATCTCTCCTAAAGTCCTGTCCAGACCAGGAACTTTGCTGTTCCCCAAGGAGCAGCTATCCTGCATTTGGAGGTGTTTCAGGAGGTCTTTTGCCAATCGCTGTAACCTTCAACAGAAAACAAAGAGCAGTTAAAGCAAAAACTCCCTTATTAACCTACATTTTTGTAATGAACCTCTGGTAACAATGAAGGAATCATGAAAATCTGTGTTAAATATTATTATCATTTATTCTGAACAGGATGCTAAACATCCAAGGAGATACAGTCAGCTTGGAGTGACACTTCACTATCTACTTTCCAAGGAAGCAGCACAGATACAGTGTGAACAGTACAGCCATAAAGGTGTTCCTCTATTAGCTACATTTGTTTCTGTTGTTTCCCTATTCCCCTTCCACAGCTTATCCTGCTACATTTTGCCATCCTCATTTTCTAATGGTTTCACCCCATTTAAGATGAGTAAGGGAAATGGAACAGCAGGACCACTTGGCTGATTTCTTATAGGTATCATAAAAGAAATGGCTCCTCAGGGTTATTTGAATAAGAGAAAAGCAATGGCTTTGCAGCTACCTCAGAAAGGGCATTTCATTAATGAGGGTCAGTAATGAAGCCAAAATGCAGGGGTGGGAGTGATGTGGACACACACACGGGTTAGGTTTCACTTCAGTTTTATACACCTGCACCTGGGCTCTCCTGCTCACAGTGAGGGGAAATACCCAGAGCCAGGCACAATTCTCTCACCCTCAGGTCCAAAATACAGCAGTCAAAACACATGACCTGGAGCCTGAGAGCATCAGGGGAAGTGTCATTCCCTGCTTGCCATGGATTTGGTGTCACTGCCTCAGTGTCCCCTCCTGGCTGCTCTGAGTGACAAGGCTCAGGGCTTGCTGGACCTTTGGTTTCATCTGCTGGGCAATCCACACTGAAGTGGGACAAAGCTGGGAACTGAGCAGGAGGAGTGGGAGGCACTGTTGGGACTGCAAACCTACACACAGAAATCTACAGGAAGGAAAAGAGAGGGGAAGGACAACAATGCTCATCGTGAAATGGTGTATGAGTGTAAAAGGGCCAGAAGGCATTCACAAAGTGACCACAGAGTACTGGAAAACAAAAAGATTACATTAACCAGTCTCCCAGAAGTGAGACAGGAGATGGAATGGCTGGAGAATGTACCACAACAGTCACATTCTCAAAAAAAAAAAAAAAATCCCCAATATCAGAATATGAATTTGGGGAAGAATAGAGAGTCTCCATTTAATCAAGAGCCAACAGGTACTCTGTGTCTTCTCTTTGAAAAAATTAGCAGCTTCATTAATAGATTTCAAGACATGCTGAAGATACAAATATGTTCTCAAAGTACAAATAAAAATGATTTGTAGAATTCTGAGTCTTGGATTTCTTATCATCTGGTCAGCTGAGCCCACTAATATACAACCAGGATTTTTCTATGACAAGAAAAATAAAAGGAGATTACATCCTGATGAGATTTTTTTTGCACTGCTATTTCCTCTGTGGAAAATGAGGTTGGAGGAAACCTCGGTCTATCTCCATGAGCCACAAGCTAAAATGGGAAACAAAATTAAAAGCCAAAGCCCAAATAACTGCAGGACTTGGACAATAAATCAAAAGACCACAGCACCAATGAGAAGTGGAGCTGCTGCAGTCCAGAAGCAGAGAATTCTCACAGAGTGGGATTTAGAATGGCTATTGCCTTGGCAATATCCTAGCACATTAAGCAAAAAATACTTCATTTCTTTGGTGTATTTACTCAAATTCCATGATTAAAGTATATAGAAAAGCCCGCCACACTATATTGTAACTTCATCTGACAAAAGACAGCAAGACAGGTTTCCATTTGCTTCATTTAACATCACAGGAATGGAATTCCACCAGGATTAGCCACAGAGGCTGAAGAAAGGCCCTTCCCTAATCTCCATTAGGCATCAGCATACAAAATGTGTAAGGTTTATCAAAACACTACTCACAAGGACTCAAAGGGAACATAATCATATTACACTGGGCCTTCCACTGACAGAACTAACACAAATGTCTTTCTCCTCAGTCTGTTAAGATGCTCCAGAAGTCAAACATCACATTCAGTTTCTGTCCTCACTTTCCAAACAAGCTGTACAGTACTAACTCCCCAGGAAAAGCTTTCCATTTCTCCTAAAAACCTTTCTGGACACTTTTATCAAAATTCAAACTGTTCAAGCGTGTGTTCAGCATCAGACAGTATGAAAGTGAATTTCCAATCCTGCCACATGAAAGAATTACCTCTTACATCCTCATATCCTCCTGCAGGGTGAGTCTGCCAAAAACAGCCAACGGATGCTGTGTGATCACACGGGCAGGAGAGGGGGAATAAAAACTGCCTCCCTCCCACCCAGTGAACCTTGGAGAAATTAAATATCCCTCATACTGACTTCTTGGCCAAGTCAGAGAAATAAGAATAATTTTTGGACTGTTTCAAAGGACTAGAAATCTATGCAAGAGGACTTGTGCTTGGAAGCAGAATTTGCCTCTGCTCTGAATGGATCTGGAAAGAGAGAGCTCTTTGTACACTCTGGGCTGCTGGCACAGTCCTGGTGTGCACTGAGGATTACTGGGACATGGCATCCACACCTGAGCCAGTGCCTCTGGAAATACCATTGAGCCCAAATCCAAACATTTCAAGACAATTAATTAGTCTTCCTTCTGTCCCCCAATTTTCACTCCTCCAATGCTTAGTAAGCCATACAAGGGGAATGATAACTGAAACTTTACTGTGCAGGATAAAAGAGAAAGTTAATGTCTTTTTCCCCAAAATTATTTACATCTCACTTATTAAGGTTTTAGTTCTCCCCACAAATGGGTAATTCAGAATGCAGAAGAAATATCAGAAGGACATAAGGCACTGACTGGTCTTGGAACTTTACCATAATGTAAACTAATAAATTGTATGTTCAGCAAATACAAATACATTATTTGATCTTTTTGCACTGCAGATGGGAAAACAAGGGATATTCATATCAAAGGCTTTTCTTTTTAACACTGGCTACATATTTTTAGCAGGTTTAATATATTTTATAGGCCAAAGGAAAAAGATCTGTCAATATTTCTAGGCCACATTTCATCTCCAGAAAAAAACCAAAAAGCCTTGAAATAGCAGCATCAATGTAACCAGCACTTGCAGATTGAACTGGATTTCCTGGCAGTACTGATGGCCAGGGAAGGCTCAGTGTGGCTGGGCTGGGTGCTGGATGCTGGGAGTTCCCCATGGAAAGAGTGGGTTCTGCTCCTGGCCACTCCTGCCAGGGCAGCTGGGGCCAGGCTGGAGACACAGCCTTGATTTGGGACACACAAACCTGATTTTGGGACACACAGCCCCGATTTTGGGACACACAGCCCCGATTTTGGGACACACAGCCCCAATTTTGGGACACACAGCCCCAATTTTGGGACACACAGCCCCAATTTTGGGACACACAGCCCCGATTTTGGGACACACAGCCCCGATTTTGGGACACACAGCCCCGATTTTGGGACACACAGCCCCGATTTTGGGACACACAGCCCCAATTCATTCCCATGAGAATGTTTCAGCCATTCTCTGAAGAGGAAATCCACCTCCTGCCCAATCATATCCCTGGTATTTCTCTTGCTTTGAAGTTTACCTGAATTTTATTTTATTCACACTCTGGCTCTTTGACAGTTTCCACAACTTTTTGGAAATTAAATTTCATTTCCAGTTTCTGAGATTGTTTTTTTCTTTCTTCAGTAATCAGTATTTTGGTATAATACCTTTTAAGTAGCCTAATTGGACTCTAAGCCTACTACACCAGGAAAGCCTACAAGGTGACTTTATCCTGTGAATACACTGATATATCATAATGAAAGAAACAACTACATTGTTACAGACATTTAGCTCTGGGTTTCTGAAAAAACAAACTCCACACTACATTCCCATCTTCTCTGCAGCAGAGTCTCACAGGAAATATTATTTCTTTTTCTACCTCTTCTTTTTGTGCTGCAGTCTGTTTCCAGGATAACAGTGGTTCCCATTTCCATACTATCTGAAGTATCCCTTTACAGTTTAAAAAAAAGGTAAATAAAAACAATACATTAAAACAATTCCTTGTAATGTGAGGAGAGACTAGATAAAATATCGGACCAAGGGGTTAAACTCTTCCCCCTGCAAAGCTGCTAATTCCCTTCAGGCACAAGGCAATCTTTCATTACTTTAGTTTCCCTTTTGAATTGAAGGATGACAATTATACTTTGTTCCCTGGATATTTAACACTGAAGTACATGGCCTCTGCATTAGAAGATACCAAATAGATGTAAATAACCCTCTAACTTTGTGAACATGTTTTCCTTCTCTTTTAAAAATGTGCTCTGATGGACACCTGACACACCTTTTGCCACATTATCCTAGTACACTGGACACTAAATAATTCCTCAGAGCAGTTCCCAGAGAATATGAATTAATACTACAAACACGCCAAGAGTCCTCCAGCACTTACAAAATTACCTAAGTGCCACCAGGGAGCAAGCAGCAAATGCACAGTGGAGAGAGGCAGGCACCTGGCAGCTCCAGGTGACAAGACCCACACGCCTTTCCTTGAATGTCCCTTTTGGCACATAAAATAGTTCAGAGATCAAAATACCTACCAAGCAAGGCAAAATTTGGAATTATCCTGCCCCTCTCCCTAATGTGCACCACTTTTTTCTTAACAGATACTAAAAAACCCCAACTGTCCCATCTGTCTTTTAAAAATAATTTCTAAGAAAGAGCTCCTTAGAGCCATTTACAATCCCAGCCATGAATCAGTGCTGTGACACTGAAAATGGGATACACTCAGTGTCTATCACAGCAGGATAAAGCCTGTCTGCTCATTGCCATCAGTGTAGAGCTTAGAAAGCACTTGGATCAGTGCTTCCTTACAGCAAAAGGTTTTATAAATCTGCAAACCTTCAACTTATAAGAACCACTGAAACAGTCTATCAGCTGCATCAGGACATCAGTGGTCTCAATATTAAAGTGGCCTAATCTTAAAGGTGATCTAAAAAGGCTTTTTACCTGCCAAAGACTAATTCTGGGTTCTGTCTTTCTTCTATAACAACTGACAACATGACTAAGAACTAAAATCAGATAAGAAGTTGCATTCCATAAGTGGTTCTGGTTGTTTGTGAAGATACTCTCAGTTTGGGGGTAGAGGAGTGGATAAGGAAATGTGGCATAAGCAAGGAAGCATAAAAGAAAGATATTTTTATTTAACTCTAAAACACACTGCTTCTTTTAAGCAAATAAAAACCCTACCAACTGTGTCCCATTTAAAATAGAAATTAAAAAGGAATTTCTCCATTTTTAAGTTCCACAGCAGGTACAGTGGCAGCTCATCACAGAATCCCTGTGCAGCACATGCTGCTCTGCCTGAAGAGCCAATGCTCTGCCTGCCTGCACAGCTTCTCAAGGTAATAATGCTTCAGAGCCACTACTGTTTGTTTCTTTGTGCTGACTCCTCCTCCTGCTGGCCTTGGTTAAGCAGGATCCTGTACTTAGTTCTGTTATTTCCTGTTATTTTGCTCAATATTAGGACTAGGTTGTGCCAGGTAAACAGATAAAGTCTGGGCTAAAATTCTTGCCTCATAAAATTTCTTGCCCTCTGATCCTTTCTCTTACTGAATGAGATAATACCTCCCTATTCTTCTTCCATTTTATAACATGTGTTGTGCAAAGTCTACACATTTTAATAGAAACAAATGGGCTTCTGATTGACCCACAGACACTCCTCTCATTAAAAAGCCAGCTCAGACTTGAACTCCCATTTTTACCCCCTCAATTTCAAAGAAGCTCAAAAATATTTAAGTCCTCATAGTAGGTAAAAACTTGTGCAGTTTTGGAGATTAACAATAACCATGGTATCTGAAAGTATGTTTTAAAAATTTAGATGTAAGCAGCTGATAGATCTCTAGGTTTCTACATGAAAACTGCAAAGAGACCTCCCAGATCTGTGATGTTGGTGAGCTTCACATCTGAAAGGGTACAGCCCTAACAGAGGCAATATAGGAAGAAACTAAAAAAGCAGATGGAATTCTACCTGAAAGCAAATGAGCAGTTAATTACATAAATAGAAATGAAAATTGTAAATTCAGGATCAGTCAAAAGATTCGGAAATATTTTAAAAATATTAAAAATCTGAGTTTCTCCTGCACTAACACTGAGACAGAACTGACCAAGTTACATCACTGATAATGTCAGAATTTAACACTGAAGCACTAGAGCTTATTTATATCTTCAGAGTTTAATGCACACATTTCTGCTTTCTGATTATTAGAACCTAATTTTTTATTTTCTAGCAGCAAAGAAAAACAAAAACTACAGAAACTACAAATCTAGAAGTCTCAATATACCATGAAACTAATGTTGCTGATGACCAAGAAACGAAGGCAGCTCCTTGCCCTGTGTTTATGCAGGTGTGCCATCTGCTGGAGATGGGTCATTTTCTTATGTCAAACCCCAGTGATGGATTTTATTATTTTAAAACACATCTAAATTTCAGCAGCAGTTTTCCAGCTATTGAGAAGCCTATATAAAAGATCCTTGCATCCAGGCTGGTTGTATGCACATCAAGGAGGGCTAACTGCAAGGCTCTGAACTGCTTAACCACCAGCAACTTGTACAAATTGCATCAGCAGTTTAGGAGTGATGGAAACAACCACAAAATATACAGGATCTGGCACAGGTTATTACCTCAGTCTGAAGACAGACATCTCCAATGTGGAAAGGTGTTGCAATTTCAGGATGAGGGTTTTTGAATCCAGTTCCTGAGACCCCAGAGCCCCTTGATGATGCTCCAGACTCCCAAAGCCCAGCTACCAGTAAGGCCATCTGCCCACTGGGAACGGATGGCTCAGAACACCAGGAACAGGGCAGGCTGCATAATCCTCTTTACTAATCTGTTTGTTTGCCCATTTTTGGCTTAGGAGTCTCTTGGGCTGGCTGTGCTTTCCCAGAGTGCAGGAATGCAGGTGACCTGAGAGTGAGCACCTGGGTGAATTCTGTGCATGCTGCTCTGAGAACACTGGGTGTGCTTTCCTTAGAGCCTCCAGCTTTCTCTGTGCTCCCTCATTCTGGTGCCAACAAGGACAGCAAGCAACCCCATCCATCTTTTCCATGCCACTTGTGACCTTGTGCATCTCTATAACAAACCCCAGAAGAACTTCCTCCCATTATCACATTTGCCTCCAGGAGTAGTACTAGTTTACTTATTTCCTAATACATAAGTTATACCTGAAGTTATGTAATAATTTCTCTTTCTGCCAAGGACTGATGAAATAAATACTTCACTTCCTTTCAATCCCTTAACCGTTTTCCACTTAAACTACAGCTATATAGTTTCCTTTAAAATATTAGGTAGTAGACCTTACCAAAATTATTTTGGAAATCCAAATATTCTGCATCTTTTCCCAACTGGTTTCAGTGGAATAAGAAAACAAAAGCTGAGCAATTTTCACTTTCAAACTAATCAGAAGGAATTTGTCAGTGATCACAGATCTTCTTTTAATCTTACCATCCAGCTGTTTTCACCTGTGCTTATTCTTGACAATAAAAGATCTATTCTTTAAAAAGCTCAATGCCAGTCTAAGGCACCTGTGCATTAACACATCTGTGTTTCCACCACAAGAAACTTTGTTTCTGACCAAATGGAGGTCCAACATAACATTTCAGTCCCAGAACATCAGTGCTGAATTTTCACTTATCAGTCCTGAAGAACAAGACTGGAACCCTCTTGTTTCCAGGTAAGAAAAAGACAAGTATATGTTCTCTTTACTATCACAACTTACACAGTGTCTTCAGAAAAACCTGCATTTATTGAAGTCTGACCTTTGGTATCAGAGACTCATCTGTGACTCAGGATGGCAACGTGCCCCACATTGAGGGGAAACCTCCCACCTGCTCCACAGGAAATTCCAGGGGCACTTCTGTGACAGACAGGGGGAAAGAGCACATGTCTAAAATATATAGAGATAAATGCTTACTTGGCTTTAAATGGGGAATCAGACACAGCATTTTTTGCTTCCATCAAGCTCTCATATTCCTTTGCCCTGGAGGAGAAAATATTCATTATTATTGACTATTGTCTAAAGTGTACAGGATGTAATACCAGCAAGGGAGTTCAAACCTTTGGGTTTTTCTGCTTCACAGTAAAGCACAGCATTTCTGTCAATGCTGCCCTGTCACAATCCATAACCCACTGGTGCTTAACTCCTGGCCACTGGCCATTAGCAATTTATGATTAACCTTACTATTTTAGAATAATGTCAGTACACAAATGGTGTGCTTAAGTTGACTTTTCAAAGGGTAGAAAATTGAACAAGGGTTATATATACAACTGTAGTAATCTACTGCTATTATAAAATGATTGGTGATATAATGCTATATATTATAAAAATACATAAGTAATATGATTATATAAAGTATTCATGACTTAGACATGTAATGCAGACCAGATTAGTACATCAGAGCATTACAATTAACATAGAAATAATTGGCTGTGTTTGCAGGCACAGGAGCATTTTTTCTGTAGCTACTGACTGTATTGTAACAAAATGAATGTTAGGCAAACAGCACAGAAACACCTCCACCGACTCCTTTACTGCTGGAAACAGAAACACAACCTCTTTAGTCCCTTACAAGTATTATTTACACTGGCCACGTGCCAAAAAGCAGGAAGAGGGAGACAAGACTTTTTTTCCACTGCTTGTTTTCACTCCAGCCAGCCTGTGCCAACAGGTGAAAACCATGAGCTGCTCCTGAGCAAGGCAGGAGCCACAGTGACAATCCTGTACCCCATTTCTAACAACACACACATAAAACAAAACGAATCCAGGCACTGCAGTGATGCAGATACATTTCTCTCAGAGACGTATCTTAAATCTTTCTTTGTATTTTCTGCTCACCCAAATGGCTCAAGTTTCCCAAAGTTACTCAGATTTTCCTTTCACCATTCCAACTTATGCTCCACGCAAATATTGTTACATCACCAGCAGCTCTGATTTGTGGGTCATTAATAAAGCCATTAATCACAGCTGAATTTAATATTAAACATGAAGGTGAGATTCCTTTATTAACCTTTTGCCTTCTTAGCCAGACACAACACATTTCAGCTGCTGTACAGACAAGTCAGTCAAACCTGAATGATCACCCCAAAACCCTGTTACTAAATGCCCGTGGCTGGAGAGCTTTAACTGCCCTGCAAAGCCTGGACCAATGACCAGCTAAGCACAGTTTTAGTATTTCCCTTTAGCTTTCACAACCCTGCTTTTCCTGTGTATCCAAACATCCTCCTGCTGGCAGCACACACATGATAACCTGAGATAATTTACTTACCTATATATCAGTTGTTACTGATAGCACCAGTTAAATGGCTTAGAGTTATAAATATAATTAATAAGACTAACGAAACTTCTCAACACATCTAATATCCCATTGATCACCATTTGTCCCCTCATTCACCTCTGCCCTTCATTGCTTTGATACTGCAAGAGTGATTTAAGATCTGGAAAATCAGGAGTGCAACAGGAACCTATTTGGATGCAGTTCTTATATTTTTCCCAGTTTAAAATATCACAGCTTCCCAGAAACTGAAATGAATACAACATTTCAAATGCTGAGGTGTAAGGGCATTTGCTGTAACTATTTCTTTTCCTAGAGAAGAGTTACAAATATGTACTAAAACATGGTCTGTAGATAATCTGCTAACACCTCTGAAACTCTCAATTATCAACATCAAAACACCTCTGCTTTATGTTGCTACTGGGTATTTTTATTAGTAAGTCTTTGTGTTAACATCAGAAAAACTTCTATTTAACTCTGAATTATCTTCAAGGACAGCAAAGACATTGAAAACTTAAGCCTCCCTTTAAAAGTAAAATCAAGCTTAATGGACATGAATTTAATGTTTCCTCAGTATAACTTAGATTTTGAAACTTTCACTGTATTTTTCAATGGTACATCACTGCTGTGAAATGATGGCCCTTTATTCCTGTTTCAATCACATTTTTGATGACAAATATGCTGACTCACACAGCAGTCTGACACATACAAATTCAAAACGTTCTGAAAAAGTTTTTCTCCTATCTGTGCCAACAATAAATTCTTATTTGAACTTGCATTCCAAGGTCTGACAAATCTCTGACTAAATTCAACATAAGCAGCCCTGGAGAAATAAGTAAAACTGGACCCAGTAACTGCATTAAATCAACAGGTCACATGGATAACTCTGCATCCTGATCAACCAGAGACCTGGAACAGCATTATCCAGTTCCAGCAGTGATATTCAGGCAGTGGACGTGCTCATGTAAAGAGGAAAGCAGTCAGAAACAATAGAACATTGGAAATTGTTGTGGTTTTGAAGGCTGATGTGCCATTTTTAGTACTGCTATGTGTTAATAACACACCTCACTTCTACTGCAGCTCCAAAAATCTGGGCAAGCTTTCTTCTCTTATTTGAAACCCTTCTTGCTTAAAAAGGCAGAGAAAATGTGTAACAATGACTCTCGCCTCCCTGAGAAGTATTTTTAGAGAGAAATGCAAAAATAAGTTACAGTATTCAGCTGAGCTGGGGACTGTTCAGCCACAGGGAGTGACACTGCCAGCCCATGGTATAAGGATGTCCTGCACATCACACTCATGTGCAGATGTCACTTTTTAGACTAAGAACAAATTGCTCGTCTGACAACTCACTTTCCACTTCAAGGTATTTTTAACTTCCTTCTTGTTGTGACAGGCAACAAAAAATGATTAAATTTAGTCATGGGATTTGACACTCCAGCAGGCTGACTTCTATTTGTTGATTACTATTGATTTTCTTTGATATTTCATTTAAAAATCAATAGCTAGAAAGAAAAATAGGCATGGTTTACACAAATTTAAACATGCTATTGTATGCTAGAAGAGGCTACAGTTTTGGCAGGGCACTGGCATCCAATTATGAGAAAAGCTCTTAACAGGTGAAACCAAGGGCTCCAGATCGATATTCAGTTTTCTTTCTCAATCAGAGAAAGTGGCCATAAATTAGGCTCATCAGTGTTATTTTCAAGACACTCCCAAAGCAAATAATTTTACATTTTTTCAGCCTTCCACTGCACTCATACTAGAGGACAAAAGGTAAAGTTTAGAACGAAACTTAAAGAAAAAAGAATAATAATAAATTGGTACTACCTGGAGTTCATCCGTGCCTTCAGCTTTTTGGCTTTCTTTTTAATTTTCTGTTTCTCCTCTCCATCTTTTAATGGTTCCACAGGAACAGAACTCTCAACCACAATGTCCACAATGTACTTTTTTAATGACAGGTGCTCCTGCAGAAAATATTGAAATAATATTTAATGGTATAGTATATGATAGAGATCATAGATTATCTTCCCAGGAAAAAAACAGTGGTAAATATTTAACAGAAGGTTATGAAAATGCAGCCAAATTTTCAAATAAATCTTGGGAAAGTGATTATTTCACACTGAAAATAATCTGAGCTGCCTTTTACAGCTACAGGAAACCTCCCCTACCAGCACAAGTCGTTACATTAAATAAGCTAAGTTTGCTCTTTAATTCTTCATCAAAATCTAAACGTGTCTTAATTTTCATTAAAATATATGGAAAAGTATTTTACTGTTCTTACAGTGTTACCCTTTATTAACAGGAATATTATTTTTCCTCTCACATCAAAAAAATCTGTATTTAGGCAAAATATTGGTAAAATTTCAGTTCCCTACAGAAGAAATGCTAAACAACCAGTTCAATGCCAATTATTAAAATGTATTTAGACAATTTTAAATATACTGAGGCTTGTATCTGTTTTCTTATAAAATACCAAACTTCTTATAAAGTACAGGTCACCACTGCTTATTAGGGTAATTTATTCTTGAATTTGATTATTGCCAAAATGAGATGTGGTTATTCTTTCCCTTTTGGTAAGTACCCTTAAAATTCAAAGTAAAAGGTGAAGTGCTAAAAAAAATATATAGACAGTATTTTCCAGAAAACAATCTATATTTTCTTTCATTGATTCAGGAAAATATTGTGCCTGTTGAAAACAAAATAAATCTCAGTGAAATTTCCTGGAAAAAGACCATTTGGTTTTTGGAAAGCAGTGCTGCATGATATAACCTAGGAATATATATCTGGTGAAAACAGTATATCTGTTTTAAATCACAGGAATGCAAAATGAATACTGAATTAGTAGCTCTAATTCTACTGAATGAGTACTGGACATAAGAAATCCAACATATCCCTTAAGCAAACTCCAAAGGTAATGCTGACTTTCCCTTTGCTCTGTGCCTGCCTTGGGTGAGTCCCAGCACACCTGAACGGATTTCCTCAATGCACTGTCCAAGTTATTCAAATCATTCCTTGCTACAGGTTGCTATAGTCCCTTGTAAGGTAATTTTAACAGCTTTTTTAGGCATTTTCCCTTAATATTCTCAATTTAATTTTAGCAAGAAGTGCTTAAAAGAAAACCTTAGGGACACAGAGGATGTGTTCTCGGAGCATGAGTGTATTGCAAGGAATCAGTTCTTCACCAAGTGCAGAAAAAACCATCCCTGTCCTGGTTATGAACCCCCAGCTCAGAGAGAAGCATCCCTCAACACTCACTTAAAAATACCTTTTCCACTAAATTTCTTTTTAAAACCAGAAATGCAGTCCTTAAGTTCAAACTGCTCAGGAAACAGGTGGGTTGGAGTTTGACAATGTTAAGAAAAGAAAGGACTTCCTCAGAACAGACCATGGCACTGCTGCTTTGCTACCAGGCTCCAGGGTACCCATGCTGTGCCATCCACTGGCACAGGTATTTCTGACTGATTCCTGTGGGATTTGGTGTGAACATCCCTGCTTTCCAGAGGGTACAGCCCAGCACCACCACGAGCTTACCCAAGGTCTCTCCAGTGAGGCACAGCACTTGGAACACACAAATCTATCCAGGGCTGCTACTGCCATTCTACATTTTCATTCAACAGTGCAACTGGGATTTTGGTTCATCACATCTTCAAACTGTTATTGCTCTCAAGTGCCAGAGAGAGGAATAAAGCTCCCTCTGCACCCTGGGATGGCCACCACACCACAGCAGGGGCAGCCAGGCCACTGTGCAGCCACACCAGGGCACTGAGACCACGGGGTCACACTTGTGCTGGGCAGGAGACAAAGCTCTGCACCCCCTGCACAGACACTCCAATCCTTTTCCCATCACCTTCTCTGTGATTAGGTGGTGACTTGAAGAGAAGTGAAGGGTTCAGCAAGCACATTCATGGCCCAGGCTGTGGGGCCAGAGAGCACCCACCATGGTTGCACATATTTGTTTCCAGGAACTCGAGCACCTCTGTGCATGATGGTTCTCAGCGTTCTCGGCTTTCACACGGGGCCGTTTGGATTAATATCAGACTTCATCCATACAGCTCATTAAAGTCAGAGCAGAGTAATAATACCTTGTGTCACAAAAACAATCACTTTTTGAAGGTACAGATCAAAGCGTGGGATTATCACCGTGAGCAGATCGACACCATTGAGGTGTGAAACAAGAATAACAAATAGCTTGGTATTGGGTGACAACTGGCACCTGAGAGCTGCTGCTGCATCACCCTCCAGAGCAGGGGAAAATATTTCTCCCTGTGTTTTAATAAGTTCCCACCAGTTACCTGAAAAAATTGAGGTTTTAGAATCCACTAAATCACACTGAAGCACAGGAAGTCTGATCTTTTAAATAATTAAACTCATGAGCAATTTTACCTGCACAGCCATGGTTGGGCAGGTGAACACACCACAAAAATAACAACCACCAGAGCATAAAAGGGAGTGAGGCCAGTGCAGTGTTTTCAGAGAAAACTTTTGCCATCCTTCCATTTAAGTCAGAATAAAACTCATACATTTGGGCTGGGTGTATTTCTAATAAATGTAATGCAGGATAACTGGATCACCTGCACACTTCTTCCTGAAAGCTTTTTAATTTTTTTTAATCCTTATTTCTATATAAGTAAATGCTAATTGCAATCAGAATTTCTGTGACTAAATTAAATTATTCTCTCCCTAAAAGCATTCTGGGTTTCTTCTTATGGCAATGTTAAGGGTCATCACTGCTCTGGTTCTGTGCTATGCTGAGCACATTCTGGCCCCAAACCCCCAGATATTGGTAAGCCACCAGATCTTAGAATTTAGGCCATTATAAATACAAAACTTTATAAGTAGAGGCTCTTTTTAAATGGAAGCTGCTGTCATTAAGATCTGTATTGTGTGTTCAGGGCAGTTTCAGTTTCAGCCATATCAATTTTAGCTGTGCAATTTCTCTGAAGCTGTGTTTTAAAGGCTTATATACAATGCACTAATTTTGCTGGTTCTGTCCTAACAGGACACTTTTGATCTCAGGATTAAAGCAGAGCCAGCTACGATGGTCTCTCCATATCAGATTTCTGCTATCATTTTTCATGCTTTCTACTCATCCTCTGAGTGCTCAGCTGAGATCAGGAATACCCCAAAGTAAGGTCTCAGCTTTTGTGAAGGTGGCAGAATCTGTGGCACAAAGAGCAGGCACTTTCCTGTGCTGGGATGTACAGCTGCAAAACAAGGGAACAGGAACTGATTGCTGACATGGATCCCTTCAGGATCCCCTGCAGATATTCCTCTGTGCTCAGTGGTGATGGCTCAGTGACCCATTACACTAGAAATGCTCTCTCTCTGCTGTGTTATTTCCATGCATACTCCAAAGCTAAGGATAACTGCTAAAAATCCCAAGGTATTCTGTACCTGTCTAGGGGAGACCTCAGTCTCCAGCTGAAAAAGCCATGGAGTGTAAAAGTAAGGCAGTAAACATCCACCATGGGATATTTAATGGCATTTTGTACAGACATGTGTTGTTATTGGACAAAGCCACAGAACCTCTAAATTTTTATAGAAAGCTGAAGCAATTTTTAGCACAACTGGCATACATTTCTGTAAAAGTTTCAATATTTTATTTACAAATGAGGGGATAAAGACTAATACTAAATGCCCATGTAAAATTGCGCTCACCACAAAGCAGACTGAAATTAGATTATTTATAAAAAAATGTCTTACTATTCCTTCCTTCTCCCTCCATTCTCAACTGTTCTGACTTTTAGTCAAGTCATTGAAAATTCTGAAACTTTCCAAATGCAACAGATGGGCCTCATCTACAAACTACATGAGAAATCGAGTTGCCAAAACCATTAAAGCTAAAACTAATAAGGTCACCCCTGAAGTCACATTCTGGCTGGTTATTGCCCAGTCCCCTTCAAATACCTGAACCAGAAAACCTACCCTGTTAATCTCATATTCTTGAAGTTGATAATTTTAGTTGACTAAGCACTTTTTATAACCAATGTTTTCTCTATACACTGAAGTACACCCTTTTTTCTTATATGACATGTTTACATTATAAGGATAGCAGCATTATAATCAATATCCCTTGAAATACAAGTAGTTTTTTCAGACTCCAGTACAAATATAATTGCAAAGTTTTCCACGGACAATGAAGCAAATGCTATAAAATACTGAAATGCTATACAGCTGAGCAGGGTCCACTTGTGCTTGGATGAGGAAAACCATACCATAAACTGGATTCTGAACCTCAGTAATCTATATAAAATACAACAGCTGGACAAGAAATTTCCCAATTGACATCCTCTTTATACAATAGCCATTCACAGACCAATACTCTTCAGCAGCTCTCCCCATTTAGTGTCCCAATTACAGCAACAGCATCCATGGATCTGCCCTTGGCAGGTAAAACCTTGGAAATGTATTTATAAAACCAGAACACAACTGCAAAATTATGTTCCTACCCCATCTTTTTGACTATGACACTTCTTGGCTCTCTGTATTACATATAACCTACTATTCATTTCACTATTCAGAAAATATTAATGGGAACTTTATTAAATTGTGAAGTGTGCCAAACAGAATCCTTCCTAACGAAATTCCCTCTTTCTAAAATTAGAGGTAACCACAACACACATATTATTTCCTGCTCCTTTCTTTTTAAGTAAGTGTTGCCTTTTTATGGATTCTGCCTGGGGCAAGCCTGCGTGGGCAGGCCAAAACTGCAGCAGAGCCAAGGAGGAAAGGAGAGGCTGGCAGGGCAGCCCCAGCTGCAGATCCTCTGTGCTGCTCCCCAGGCACAGAGTTCCCCTGTCAGGGGCAGCCAGGGAAGGCTCTGGGATCCTGGCAGTGCCATCAGGGATTCATTTCCTGCATTCCCACCTGCTGCAGGCTCAGGGAGGCAGCACTGCAGGGGGATCCTGGGTGCAGCATGGGGCAAGGCCTGGCAGGGTGTGAGCCAGGGCTCCTCACCTGGGCTCCATCATTCAGAAATTAATTAAGTTATAGACATGGAAAACCTTCCTGGCCATTGGACTTTCACCTAAAAATGAAGCCAAAGTGACCTTGATGAATCTCAAGAGTTAATAGGGTTTTTTCTCTCTGTTATTTTTTCATTTTCATTCCCTTCTGTATTTCTGGATTCTGGCCAGAACTGAGGCACAAATGCCAGAATGCTGTAAGGCTGGTTATTCTATTATTTTTGTATTCTTTCCAACCTTGAATCCCCAAGTTCTGAAAGAAAAAGCATTCTTATAAGTGTTCTAACCCAATTCTGCAGACCAAGGCAACTTGAAAAACATCTGTCTCTAGCTTTTTATCTAAATTCAGTCTTCAGAACTTCCAAACTCTTGTTGTTACTTGCCCCCTCACATCAGCATTAAAATATAAACATATAGGGGAAGACTATAAAGAAATATTTGTAGTAGCTTATATCACATAATAATACCTGTCATTCACTTACCATTTTAATATAAAAAATATATATCAAACTGAGTATTTTCCATAAAGAGAAGGTACATAAAGAATATATTCTAGCAAATCAATAGGTAACTATTCTGAAGCCTACATATATCTTTTGGATTTACATCTCTACCTGTTTCAAAATAAACAATATCCTGTAACTGTAGAAAATCATTAAAAATGTTTTCACTATTTATTACCAATGTCAGGAATAAGGGTTTCTTACTTGTATACACAATCACTTAAGGGACATATTTGCCAAATTTTGAAGGGTTTTTAAAGGTTCAATTCTAAATCACATTACCACAGGAATATTTGTTCATGATTTTAGTAGATGTTTCAACAGAGCTCCTCACTATTTTATTTTTCCCTCATAACCTAGGACAATATTTAATATGAAAAACAGATGCTGAAGCAGACTATGAGTTATATCAAAAGCACCCTTCAATTTTAAACAATGACAGCCTGAAACACAAATGATCAGTAATTCTTAATCATAAAGAGATGGAATACTGTTATAGGATCACAACTGATAATCCACTCCAAAATATGAAGATTCATAAAAAGGAAGGTATTCCTTATATTAATATGAATTAGTAAGTGCTACTAGAGGAGCTACATGTATAAGAAACAGGTTATAATGTAATGAACATTCAAATATTATTTTCTCAAAATCAAGATTTTAATTATTCACATTTCTATGCTAGACTGAATTTCAGAAGATGAGCTGAGAGCATTAAAAAACCTTTATTATTCATTCAAAAATAGAGAATGACCTTTCATTCTACAATTAATAAGTTTTCCTTGACATCTGGGACTTAGGTTTTTTTTCCATGAGGGACTAATCCTGCTTTTTATAGCATGTCCAAACTAAAAACTACTTTTACTGCTAATAATGACTGCACCTTCAGTCACCTCACTTGTCCACAGGTTCAATGACATGACATTTTGCCACTAAGATAAATAACAAACAATATTTTTAGCAGGAGCTTTAAATATTTCTTCAGATTTTTAATATCATTCCCACTTGTCATTCCAAAATGTGGGATAAGGCAAAGTCCAGGTGTCTCTTGTGTGAGCAGGGGAATTCTGCAGCCTGGCCATGGAAAGCATCCCTGCAGACAAGGGAGGAAAGCTGAAGGCACTGACATTATCTGCCTGCAAGGACAGCTGAGAGAAAGGGGGGGATGAGAGGGCACTTGGGCCTGCCAGCAGGAGTTTGTATTACTGGCTGTGGATATTCAAGATATCCAAGCCAAAAATAGGAAGGGTGCAGCTGCTGGCAGTGATCTATCAGAATAAAAGGCACGGCCAATAAACAATTAATCACGTACATTTTTGCCAAGAAAAACAACACTTTATAATAAATTAAAGGTAAGAAGCTATTGCTGTGCAAAGTACAAAAAACTGGAGTTGATGTATGGGGTACTGAGAGACCTTCTGCAAGGTGCAACATAGATTAGACTTTATAATCACTGGCTGCTCATGACAATGTCTTCTAGGACAGAAATGTTCACAGCACAATGACAGCCAGAGCTCCTGGGCTGAAAGGCCCACAGGCACCCACGAGGTATGAAAAACCCAGAAACAAAAATGGGCCACAGATGCCTGGCATCATTCCACTCCTCAAGCAACACACAACTCTCCTCTAAAAAAAATCCTTCCTTCCTTCCTCAGGAAAAAAAAAAATTGAGTAAAGCCAACTCAACCAGAACCTGAGCTTTACTGGGATGGGGAGTTCTTGTTTGCAAGTGATTTACAGATTGTTTCCCCTGAGCAACAGAGAAGAAAAATGGGCTACTGCTGGAGAACTATAATCAGATGCCAAGGAAAAAAAAATGCATTTACTATGAAGTGTGTGGATAAAGCAAACAGGAGTATTGGTGCCATACTGCCAGAAATGGCTGCTGTGCGACCAGAGGTGGACCAGGGTCATCTCCTGCAATGGTCACAATGGAGCAGCCAAATGTCAGAAGAGATGAAGGGCAAGCACCAGGGCAAGAGCAAGGCTGGACACACGGCCACTGACCAGAGCTGTGGCTGCCCCTGCATCCCTGGAAGTGCTCAGGCCAGGCTGGACACGGCTTGGAGCACCCTGGGACAGTGGAAGGTGGCCCTGCCTGGGGCAGAGGTGGCACTGAAGGAGCTTTAAGATCTCTTCCACCCAAACCAGACTGATTCTGTGAATACAGGTAGACACGGACCATACATATGAATGTTCCAGAATAAAAAAGATAACTATTAATTGTGTATAATGGTTTTTAAAAGCCACAGACCCACAGGTATAAATACCTCAAACTCTATTAGATGAAACTAAAAACATGACCAGGCTTAGTATTATTATTTCTCATTTTGCTTAATCATATCTTTTAGACAGGCTACCAAAGGAGTTCCTAAAACACTATTATTCATTTACATACAAGAACTTGAAAACACTCAGACTCAGAAAGGAAGCAAAAGAATTTTTCAATACTGCAAAGGCTAAAGCAATAAAATAATAGTTATATATAATTTAACTGTAATGAAAATGTAGTATATTAAAAAAAGCAAAATCCTGGCATCACCATGTGTCTAGACAAGAAAGCTCCTTGTAAATACAGATGAAGAAGAGCAAGGCTCAGACATTAAACTATTCCCACATCTTTTTCCCTCACTAATTTCCTCTGCAAGAAATAATGGAAGCAGCACACACCTTTAAGAAACCAATTTGCTTTCTTTCAGAAAAACAACTCCTCGCTCCTAAAACCTAAAATCCTTTCAGAAACTCCAAGTGCTGTGAGCAAGAGCTGTGCCTGTGTGTGGTGCTGGCTGCAGAGCTCACCTGGCTGGCCCAGCACAGGTACCAGCCCAGCTGCTCAGCATCCACATCCTGCCAGGGCCCGTGTCCCACCCGGGGATGCTGCCAGCACAGCAGGCACTCTGTAAATCAGAGCTGCCCAGAGCTGGGCCAGGACAGGCTCCACAGGGAGCTGTAGTCACTGGCCAGCAGCTTTTTTTAAAGGAACGTGGGTGGGCTCAAGCAACCAGGTCTTTATATAAATCCTCGCATTTTAATGCTGTCAGTCTGCAGACAACAATCACCTCTCTGCTCCATCATGGGATTATATTTCCATTTGATCTAAACACACCTCTCAGAAGTTCTTTGTTGCCTTTACAGGACAATAGAATCAGTTTTCTCTCCTGATCAAAAAAAGCAAGTTTTTCACATATGCAAACAACAGTTCATTAATATTCCTCCATCCTTCTTTGGAATACATAAAATTTTAGCATGTACCTTATATAAATTAACCAAACCCTGCCAAGTTATCTATTGCATCTGGTTTTTAGAAGTGCTTTTCACTTATTAGAAACACTCATAGACCACACGGAATGACAAGATTTATATTCTGAAAGTCCCCTTAAACCATGGCATTTAAACCAGGAGACAGAGAGAGATCTGGGACAATGGTTCAAAGGGAGCTCTCGGGTGTATTTCTCCAAGCAAGCCAGGAGAGACAAGAGAGGCAAAGACAAAAGGGAAAGCACAGGGGCATAAAAGTGAATCTGTAGGAGCTACAAGTGGGAGAAAACATCTCCAAGGTCCTTGCAGAGACTCCTCAGCCTAATGAAATCACCAGGTGTTGTCCCATGGCTTTTGCAGGCACCTTTTCAGTGAGGCCTTTGTGTCACACAGGCTTTAATTCAGCAAAGCAATTAGTCAGGACTACCAACATACTAATTGATTCCACTGAAGTCAATGAAAGCAAATTGCTTACACTGTTTACATCTTTTGCTGAACTAAAAGCAAAAGTGGATGTTGAGAGAGCGGACGGGAAATCAATAGCACAGAAAATGGCAGTGCTAAAGCAGGCAAAGCTGAGAGTTTGATGGAAGAAGCCAGGCACTCAAGCACAGAGATAATGTAGGCAGCTCTTACTGCTCTGAGGATAATGCTGAAATCATGTGGGACAGTGGGAGCACTGAAAGCCTCAGAAATACACTGAAGATGACTTTTAGCCTGCTGCAAGTTTTACCAGCTAGGTGAATTAATGCATCTGTAAGAGGCCAGACAAAAGCAAAGCTACAAAGGAAGTAACAAATGTGAACAGAACTTAATTTGCTTTTACAGGATAACCACTGTTAGAAAACCAAGAGCTGTTTGCTGTAAGAGAAAGCTACACCTGTTTCAGCTGGTGAAATAATAATGCCCCAAATGAAGAAAACCCAAAAGGCTGACGCGCAATGAAGCTGCCACGCAACCTGAGAAGAACTTCATGCTTTTTCATTTTTGCATCTTCATTCACAGCAAAGAAAACTATTTTCTTTGTGCATTTCACATCCACAAATGAATTCACCTTCCTGATGGGCTAATGCCAGCTGTCAGCTCCTGCACAAGGCATGCTGGAATTAAGCACAATAAGCACTTAATTCCAAACCAGGGGGACACTGCTCCAACACGAAGTCTGCGTTTACCTCTGAAAATGTCTGTAAAATGACAGAATTTATAGACACTAGAGCAAAGAGAAAGCCCCTAGAATATATCAGCTTCTTTTTATTTCTGGCAAGATCAACTCCTACCACCCACATGGCCCAGAGAAATCAGTGTCCATGACCATTAAGTAGTTTTTAACTTTTTGCTTACAGTCAAATCAACTAAGAAAAATCCTTACCATGTGAATAATCATTGGCTTAAATCAGTTTCCAAAGTCTTGAGGAGTTATGTAAATCTGAGATACCAATATGGACAACATAAAATTTTTCAAATCCTGTGATTTCTCAAGTAATAATAATGAAATTCTATGATCAGATTAGAATTTTTAAAAAGCTTTCTTTCCAGGCAGTACCTAATATACTGAACAGGCTGAACACAAAATGAGTCAAAGATCAAGAGTAAGTTATCTGAGGTGTCAAGTGCATAAGGTTAAAGGTGAAATTTTATTAGGTTAAAGGTGATATAAATAAAATCTTTTATGTCAAAGAAGAAGGGTCACAGACAAGACATATATAATCTAAAGACATCACAGATGACAAGTAATAACTTTAAGTGGCACAAGTGTGTTCTCACCAGAGTTACCTTCAGTGACTGAAAAACTGAAAACAGTGATAAATAAGTAACTATGACTATTATAAAGCTTCCTGGATTATGGGTTTACTTCTATATAATACTTTGGATTTTTTTCTCAAGTATTTCAAACCTTGTTACTGAAGTTACTGAACGCCTTAGTTGTGGGGATGGCATTAAATATGCATGCTGAATAAAGGGATACACAAAGCAGACTGCTCTGAGAAATAAAACTGCTTTCCTGCTTTACACTGACCCGACCTATAATGAGTAAGTGTCTTACTACTGCTCTTTGAAAGAAAAATAATAATTAATAAAATCTCAGACCTAGGAAATTTCAGGTTATAAAGATGTAGTTCAGAATTTTATATTTGCACGAACTGAGATATAGCCATAAATAATATACAGAATACCTAACAATGGAAGCATCCATACACTGCCAGCATGCCAAATGCTATGCACCATCTTGATTAAGGATACTGAAATGTGCTATAGTAAATCTCAGGCTGTTCATTCAGTTCAAATTGTTCTCTCCTTTCTCTCCTGCACTAAGCATTATTCGAGAAATACACACATTTAACCTCAGAGCAAAACGTTTTGCTGAAAACCCGGGGTTTAAGCACAAAACCAGGAGCTCTGCGCCCTCTGGTGGGGCTTCTCTTCCACCAGCGACGATACGGGATCCCTTTTCCCAGAAACTGGAATTTTTCAGATATCAAATCAGATGTGTAGAGCGTGTAATGCCCAGCCACAAGAAAATCCAGTTCACTGCTCTCCTTCAGATTCACCTGAGCCAGCAGGAACCACACTACTGCTCTCTGTGTGGCCACTGGTGGCTGAAAAGGCCAGAGAGATCCAAGAAAAGCTCAGCTCCTGGGACTGCCCACAACAGGGAAGATTCTGGGAAATCTCAGAGTATGCTGGCATTTCCAGGCAGACAGGTGCAGTGGAGATTTCTCACATATGCACACTAGGCAAGCCCGGCACCTAAAATCCAAATCCAAACCCACACAACTCCCACTGACCACCCAAAGAAACTGAGAAACCCATTTATGTACTTCCATTACAGTGGGGAAGGGGCAGGAAAGCACAACTCCACAAACATTTATTCCTCCAGACTACTGTGCCTCTCCACTTATCTTTTCCTGCTTTTTCAGTGATAACCACCTCTGTGGATTTCACTATTTCAGAGACCTAACTCTCCAAAGATTTTTAAAAAGGAAAACATGTTACAACCAGATGTAAGAAGCTGAAAACCAAGAGAAGATTTCAGTAAAAAAAAAATAGTAACAAGTACTGCAAAGGAAAGTGAAAAATCAGAACTACTGGACAATGTCATCTGAATCAGCTTGGCTGGAAACAGATTCCCAAACACAATTAAGTTCAATCTGAATCAGTGCTGAAGAACTGGTTTGCACACGATTTCCTAACACCTGACAGATATCATACAGGGGCATCCAATTTTTATTTATTTTTTTTTTTTTATGTGGCAGAACTCGAATTCTCATGGAAAAGGCCTTGACTTAACACTGTAGTTGAATTCTGGCAGCAACAATGAAAAATTAAATGAGACAACCATAGAGATGTCTTTTCTACAGAAGAGTAACCTCTTGGTATAGTATAAAATGCCCTCAATACTTCCTCAAAATCACCCTAAATGCCAATTCTTCTAAAGAAGCTACTGAAAAGCTATTATTCTTCTTAGCAATGTTAATACTTATATTTTGAAGTAATTTAGCACTCCAGTTCTCAGCACTATGGACCTTGATGCACATCTACTCAATTGAGGAAGGACTAAGGCGTTTGAAGCAACAAGAAGGAACAAAGGAAAAAAGCAGCATGCTGACAACTGCCATGTATAAGACTTTTAGGATGAAAAGATAAATGCAGTAACGTGAAAATTGCCTTTGATTAACAGAAAAGCAATTAGTCCCATTTTATAAGGGATCAACTTCAAATGGCAATTACCTGCAGCATGTGAATTGCTTTTTTTCATTGCTTTTCATTGGTAGTCTGCTATGGTTCCCATGCTAACAGAAACAGTCTTGTTCAACTCCTTTATAAGAACTTTCAAGATTTTCATGGGCTACTCAGCTGAATGCCATTTAAAACTAGAAGAAATATAGAAAAATAGCACAAAACTTACCACTTCTTCATCTGAAAGCTCTCGTCCTTGTATACTACTGTTTTCTCTCACAGCTTGTTGGTGTTTTTTCCCTTTAATGTGGCTAAAAAGATACACTTCT
Organism: Petroica traversi; assembly: GCA_025920805.1. Lineage (NCBI taxonomy): Eukaryota > Metazoa > Chordata > Aves > Passeriformes > Petroicidae > Petroica > Petroica traversi. Next base: position 2,690,757 of record JAHLSL010000053.1, on the reverse strand, counting down.
GATGAAATCTGTAATGACAATTACTTCATAGTTATTTTTCTTTTGCAAATTCCACGATATATAAGTAACAGTATTTTAAACATAATACTCTAAACATGCCAATTTGTCAGGAGTATGTTCAGAAATTCAAGCACAGTACTTTACTCCTCAACCAACTTCATATAAACATCTTTTTATGCAGGACTTATCAGTAAATTACAGAATGATTCGTTAACCAGCAGTGCAATAGCAGACTAAAAAATATGTTAGGGTCTCCCCTCCTTTTCACTTCAATCTACTTTCATATACTGGAGTTTTATTCTGAAATGCATGGTCAGTGAGTGCACAGGACTCCAGCCTGCTGAGTTTCTGTTCCAGCACTGCCTGAGGTGATCCCATGCAATCTTCATTAATGCAGCAAGTAAAGAGAAGCAATGCTCAGTGGAGAATAAGGCTCCAGTGATGCAGAGTCTCTGCAAAGCAGTGAGAACAGTCAGCAAAAAGAGATCTCCCAGCTCTGGCCCAGTGGCTTCTCTCCCACCACTGCTGGGACAGGGAGGGCAGGCACAGCAGAGACCCTGCTGAGGTTGGGACCCTGCCCAGCAATGTCCTTGGCTTCCAACAGAGACCAGAAAATCAGACACCAAAGGAAAAGAGGAGACAAAGAGAACACTCCTTTTCCTGTCCAATATTTTTAAGCATCCAACCAAACTCAATTCGAGAGCTTCTTCAGCTTGATGTGGTTTCTCTGTGAATTTCAGTCCAACGACACTTATCCAATCAGCCCCTGAACTCAGTAAATTCTAATATCCACAGCATCTTATAACAAGGTGCTCCCAGCTCAGCTGCCTGCTGTGTAAAGGAGCACATTCTTTATTTGCTTTAAATGTACCTTTTAACTACCTTCTTCCATGTGATGCTCCCGAGTTCTTGCTTCTCTCAGCAGAGACAGCCAATAACTGAGCACTGCCCACAGTCCCCATTGTACCCACAACTCTACAGCTCTTTCAAACCTTCCCTGACACTGATTTATAGACAGAAGAACAGATGCACTTTTTACAAAAGCAGAGCAGGGATACAGTAAATGTACAAACGAGTAAAGCAGAACTTGTAACTTCATGGCTTGAGTTTATCTTGCAATTGCAGCAGCATCCCCTCTGCCCAACTCACCATGACATTGCACAAGGAGCACTGCTTCTTTCTCTCATAGGGTGTAAGCTTTGGTGCATAGTCAGTATTAGCATGTCTTCCACTGCTGAGTTCTGCTGCTTTCTCTTTCCTCTGTTCAATTTGTTCCATGTGCCTTCTAATACTTTCATCGTGCTGAATGGAAAATAAACAAAGCAATGAAGAAGAAACACATTGAATGACAGCAAATGGAATTAAACTGTGCAAAGAAATATTGATGTATTTTTCAACTAATGCATCCTTTCATACCTTCAGCTGAATCTTCTTCTGCAGTTCTTCCATGGCTTCTTGCTGAGCTGCAGTAAGAGCTGCCAACCTCTCTTCTCGATCTCTAATCAAAAGATAATAAATATAGGGAGAATTTGTATCCATGTAAAGCATGAATAATACTGACACATTTATGTTTGGAATGCAGAACAAGAAAACCCAAAAATGAAGTTGGTAGAAAAAATGGTAGAAAAAAAAGGTGGTAGAAAATGAAGTAGAAAAGAAAATCAACAAAAGCAACTTCCTTAACAGAGAATGCTGATGTTTCCATTTGAATGACTTAATAAAGACACACCTGAACCTCTGTAGCAAAACCTGGATCACACCTGAGTCCCAATCAGAGCAATGAGAGCCAAGAAGATGCTACAAAAGAGTATTTGTCCTGGTTTAGGACAAATATTTAGGAGGAAACCTCTGGGGGGGGGTCTCCTCTAGGAAGAGCTGATTCCAAACCACCCCTCCCCCAACAGGTCCGGGAAGAATTTTCCTTAGAGAAAAGTGGAAAAAACTATTTATTTAACAAATAGAATATTCACAAGCATAGGAAAAATTAGGATAATATGAAAACAATGAAACCTCTCCTTCCTCTGAAGAGATGGTAGATTCAGAGTCTGTCTGAGTTTGGCTCAGTTCTCCAGTGGAGGGGCCGATTGCCGGCCGGGCTGTAGAAATCAGGGGGCCCCCGGGGATTCCCTGGGGTGTCTTGGGCCCACTCGATGCCAACCAGTCCCAGGAGGAGGAAACAGGAAAAAATAAACAGCAAAAGAAACAAAGTCTCTCCCTGCAAAAAGCCGAGAAAGATCCAAGGAGACCCTCCACTGTGTGCTGCTCAAGCTCACACCCCAGAGAATAAAAAAACCCGCAGTCCCTGGAACGCAGCCTCAAGGCCTTTCTAAGAGATAAGATGGGACTCCTGCAGACAAACGGCGAGTGTTTCTTTTTCTTCCACTTTCACTCTCTCTGTCTCTAACTTGAATCTGTGGAGCTTAATGTCCAGCATAAGCAAGAGGGACGATTGGGGATATAAACAGGTCATGTGAAACCCTGTCACCACTTGCATTCCTCAGCCAAGGGCTGCACCCAGTAACCAATGGAGAGGAGTAGATGGCAAATCGAAAAAAAAACCTTAAAAAGCACTGAGGGCAGTGCTTTATAAAATGTTCATTGGTACAAATTTAAACATAGAAATTTTCAGATAAAACTGAGCAACAGCATTGCCCTGTTGAAGAGATTTAGATTTCTTTTTCTGAGAAAAGAACACGGGGTGTAAGTTGACTTGTAACAACCATTAAGCAGAAACCCACAGCTAAGAGTTTCATCAAGAACAACTTGCTAGTGGTCAGTAAGCCAAGGGAGCAATTAAATCCTAAAGAGGAAGAAAGCCTGCTACTCATGCTGTTTATACAAACAAAATGTGTACAGTGTGATGGGAGAGAAGCCTGGCAGCTTTAAAGAGCCAAAGTTACACTGAAGGCTTTGGGTTAAACTGAGCTATGAAGGAGTCAATCAAAACCATGAGCCATCTTTTCAAAAAGCATTCCAAAGTTAAAGGAATATGAGTGACAAAAATGGAGAGCCAAACAAGGACTATTACCCAAACTGCAATGGATTTTGTCAGGTGTGGATTCCTGTTAGTCTGGGTTTTAAACAGGAATCTGATAGAAAAAAAACAAAATCTAACATTTTAAAAACAAAAAGCCACAGAAAATATAACAGCAGATAGGAAAGAAGACAGGGGAAGAAGTAAATCAAATTATAAACACTAAAAATTGTTCTTTCAGAAAGAAAAGGCGAACTCTTGCAATCACTGTGGGCATGGGAGGGGTGAGGAGGAGATTATGGATGAGAAGCTTTAGGCAGTTTATCTGTTATTGTCCCTGAGGTGGAGAAAGAAAACTGAACTGCAGGCTCATTTTAGCTATTTCTTTCAGTCTGCATTTTTACATATTTCTTTAATGCTACAAACGACAACAAATTATTACCATTTCATACTTTGGGTTAATAGTCTTTGAAACAAAATCTCAAGTTTCCTTTTAGAGAGCACAACTCCTGCACAAGCCCTTCTGAAAAGCATTCTTTTTCCATGGTTAGGGCACTTTATACAGCTTTATGATTTCTACTGACAAGAACAACATTTTCTGTATTAGGGATTTCAACTCTCTGGAATATAAAATACTTTGAAATTACAACTAAAACTTCACTGGAAACAAGTTAAGGGCAGAGGGGCTTTTAAAGTTATTATTCCATTCATACAGACGCTTTAATCATCAACAGATGCACACGGTAAAACTTAGACTGAAGAAACTTTAAGCAGATACTGCAAAAATTACCCATTCTAGGCAGTATGAAATCTTCAGGGTACAAGCCAAATCCAACAGCAGGAAAAAACCCAACAAAATACCAAATGATACCCCAAACACAACAAAACACACTGCAATCCAGGATGGAAGGGGCAGGACAGCCAGGTTTCTGCCTAGCTCATCCCTCCCTGAGTTCCAAACCCAGGACACTGACCACACACATTCTTTCCTACTCTTTTCCAAAATCATTACCAAAAAAAAAAAAGGAAAAAATCTCTCCTGTGTAATCAACATCTTGGAAAGAAAAACAAGAAAAACAAGTGCAAAGGGTTTGAAAACTGAGTGTTAGAGCAACAAACACAGAGGAGATTTGCTGACACACAAGAGCAGCAGAAGGCAAATGGAAACTGCTTCTCCTCACATGTCATAAGGAAATGGATGGGGTGCAACAAAGGGATGTGGCAGATTTAACACTGGTTAAACTCAAAGAGAGGAATTATATGCTTGGAGATTTTCCCCAAGATGTAACTGTAGGAGGCCTTAGAAGACAAAGATGTCGATAGGGCAATTATTGGCCTCTTGCTTACTTTGAGGAATTTCAAACTTCATAAAGATGTAGAAGCCTTACATATTCAGGGTCCATCTTCCCAAAACAGCATAACCACATTCCCCATTAGTCCTAATCTTCCTTCAGTATTTGCAAATGAGAATATGATACTGAAGGATCCCTTCCAACTCATTCTACTTCATTGTGATTTTGGCTCAATACAGTGAGGAAAGGTCCATGAAGCCCCAGGAATGGCTACAGATCCTGCACAGAATTCATTACACATCTAATGGAAAGATGAATCTCTTTATGATGTCGCTCATGATTCCAGAAGATGAAAGGTGATCAATACATTTCTGAATATTTTACTTGGGGGAAAAAAAAGTCCCCTTCATGACAATTTTGAAGAAAACAAGCCGTGACAATAAAGATATAACAAGAGCCATTAGTAAATACCCATCACAGAAAAAAACCTAACTTTTACCAAGGTTTTAAGGAATGCTTATGGCAAGGGAAATGCAGAAAAAGAGGGATAAATAGGAGGTGAATACAAACAGAATTTGGTAAATTAAACAAGCAGAATGTATCAGACTGCATCAGACTTGAAAGAAAAGAGAAACCTCTCTCACACACCAACATTCATTCTCTCTGGACTTCATGCTTGGCTCAAAAGGTAGAGTGAGAAGAGTCCATGTGAAGTCCCCTTTACGAACTTCTAATTATGGGCAAAATTATAAACCAAGTAGCTCACAGGCAGCAGAATTAATCAAGCCTGATTTCCTGCCTTTGTGCTTTACAAATGTGATCTTTAGTGTCCACAACAACATGAAATCAGATTGATGCCAGTAAGCCCAAAAGCTTCTAGAGAGTGGAGGAAATGGGGAACATGGGTACGTTAATCCTGTTTCCTTCGACAACTAAGGTGAAATATGAAAAAGGCAAATTATTACAAGGTCTTGTCAGCAATAAAACTAAGATGAATCTAATAAAATACAGCCTTACAACTTACACTGTGCATGTAAGCAAGGAACACAAAAAATACTACAGAATTGAGGACTCATCTGATTTCTTCTTTCAAGCTGTTCCTCAAGAATCCGTATTAATGCTACTTTTTAAAATCCTAAGCCTGACAAGCCAGGAAGGTTCTGCTGTTACGGAGAAGGTGCAGCTTGCTGGGGCGGGTAACAGTGAAGGCAGCCAAAGAAAGGATTGCAGAGTTACCTGGCCCTCTCCCGAGCTGCATCCTCCCGAGCTTTTTCCTTCTCCTGCCTCTGCTGCTCAATCCGTGCTTCCTGCTCCTTCCTCTTCATGAGCAGCTCCTCCACCCGCGCCTGCCGCTCCGCTTCCAGGGCTCGCTTGCGCTCCTGGCAGGGAAAAGCGAATTCTCACCTCTCTTTTAGGTGTGGAACACACAGGAATTAAGAGCAACACAAACCTCATTTCCCTGTGCCCCTGCAGCTGCAGACACCCCGTACCTGAACGGCCTCATCCCGCGCCTGCTTCTCCTCCTGCCTGCGCTGCCGCTCCTCCTGCAGCTCGTTCAGGCGCTGCTCGTACTCCTTGAGTTTGTTCAGCACATCGTGGCGTTTGTTCTGAGCTTCCAACGTGTTTATAAAAGCAATTTCGTTCACCTGAGGTGTAAGAAAAGAGTCAAGAAGTTGAAATAGGTTTCATCTTAGGGAATTCCATCCATTTGTTAATTATCCACTTGATAATTAAACTGCTAGGACATTTGTCCAAAATGGGCTGGAAAACCACCAACTTGAGAATAAGTCTTTAGATTTTGTATTGATTTTTTATTGGTTTGTTTTGTTTGTTTTAAATGAGACAGCCCATGGAATATAAAAAGAAAACTTGAATTGTATTAGAGAAACAAGAAACTTTGGGTAAAATTCAGAAAAATCCTCTCAATTCTCTCAGCATCAAGACTTCATCAGTCCATTCCCTGCAGTAAAATGTGTAATGCTAAAGCCCACATAGATGAATCTGTAAAATACAAGTGCTAGTAGAATCAAACAGTTCTTTTGAGATAACTTTAAATATATGTGTACTTACTGATCAAAAAAGTGAAAGTATACATAGCATGAAAACGAAGAAACCAAACAGGCTCATGGTCTAATATTTCTTATCCATACAGCCTATTTCATGAACATGTATTATCTTTTTCAATCATAGGACAGTGCAATACATAAGAACAAAAATAAGAAAATGTTAGCTTAAAAAAACTTTAATGTGTACTCTAATTAAAACAGGTAAAGAGAACATATATGGACAGACAAAAACAGATAATGGAAAAGGGTGGTAGGATCATGTTTGTAACTTTGTTTACTCACTAGAATCCATTTACAGAGTGGATTTTACAGGTCAGTTAACAAGCAAGCACTGGGAATTTAGATAACCAACTGGGCAGCAACAGTTACCATGGTCTGCAGCTATCCTACCCATCAGCTATTTCTCTAAAGCCTTCTGGCCCAATTAACCTTGATTTCCAGAACACAAGGACCTCACGAGGCAGCAGATCCTACACACTTAAACACACACAATATTTGAAACATCTGCTTATCTGGGGAACTATGGCAAGTGTGATTTAGTTAATATAATTACAGAAGTCAAACTGGTGTAATGGAATAGCAATCAATGTGCAGCAGACTGAATTAGGTAGTCTAGAAATCACTTTAATCCAAGAGAGGAACAGCAACTAAGCAAAAAGCGCAATCAGTTTTGTTGTGCTTATCTTGAAACACAAATGAATAGCTCCATCCATCACAGCTGGGATACATGCTCATCATACAATGAAACAGTTTGGAGGAAAAACAGTCTTTAAAATGAAGTACTTCATTAATTTTATGCTGGTTTTGACTGGGATAGAGTTAACTCTCTTTGTAGTAGCTATTATGGGACTATGTTTTGGATTTGTGCTGGAAACAATGCTGACAACACAGGGATGTTTTAGTTACTGTTGAGCAGGGTTTGCACAGCATCAAGGCCAAGGGACCAAAGGGATATTGGAGACCACAGAACATCAGTGCAGCAACAAAACTGGGGGGAGGTTGGTGTGGGGCAATTGCTTCCTTTTGCATCACTTGTCTTTCTTTATTACTTATCTCTGTTATTTTCCTTTTTCTTAGGACTGATTCTTCCCCACCCAGTTAATAAACTGTTTCTGTACCAACCCATGAGATTTCTCACCTTTACACTTCTGATTCTCTCTCCCCATCCCATGGGACAGGAGGGAGAGTAAGTGTGTGGTTGTGTGGTGCTCAGTTGCTAGCTGGGGTTAAAACATTAAAAGTTTCATCAAAGCAGTATGAGTGAGGCAACCCAAAAAGCATCTACCTAGGGATTGCCTTATGGAATTATGGATTAAGTCAGAGTTCCACAAAACCTACTTAATTTAGAATAACTGCCACATGCTAACTGCAGGTCTCTATTCTTAACTGCTCAACAACATCAGAGGTACAAAATACAGCAGTACAACCACTGTTTAAGGCCAGAGAATGCTGGAACTACAATGGTTTTTTAACAAAGGAGAAGAAAACTGAGCTCCCCCCACTTCTCTTTCTACATGCTGGAAAGCAGAGAATTGATCATCAGACCTTCTAGTCCCTCCAGGAGGACTACGTATCACCAAAATGCTGTGTTCCACACTCTGTGAGGAACAAAAGCAGCAGGATCAGCCCTTTATTTCAACCCATCTTTTCATCCACACCAACCTACCATGATGTCTAATAACAGCTAATTAATTTTAAGTCATATTAGAAAAAAGTGCACCGTTTAGATATCATCATTTATTTGCTTCATGGCTCACATGTGTTCATATACAATCAGCACTGTCCATCACAAAATACTCAGGAGCACTCTGAGCTACAACATTTTTAAAAGCATAGCTATTAAATAGTTCCTTTGGAAACAAAGTCACTTACCTTGGCTTCTTCCTCTTGTGCTTTTTTCACAATTGCTTGTAGCTGCACTTCACGTTTGAATTCTGCATGGAGCAGCTTCTCCTCCATCATCCTGCGCCTTTGATCTAACAATTCTTCTTTCCATTTCCTTACATCTTTCTCCTATACACAATGAGTCCATTCATTACTAACACAGCATCTGACAACAGGGCCTGAATTTTCCTCAGGATTTTCTAATACTTGAAGATTTCTTCACAGTAACAAAATATTTTCATGCCCTACACAAAGCCTGCTTTAAGTTTAACTCAAAGTACACTGCCTCAGTTTGGTGAGTTTTACCATTTCTGTTGGAAACATGCAACACATTTCTAATCTTGTCATGCCTTCCCTCCATCTGAATTTGTCTCCTATGAACAATCTAAGAAGTTCATGATTTGAAATAATGCTTTAATTTCTGTGATGCACAAGTCAGCTGTGAAAACTACATAAACTCAGACTTAGATGAAAACTTCATTTCACCACTAGTTTTAATCTCTAATGTCTACGATGTGGAAAAAAAATCCTTTTCTGAAAGGCAGCAGAGCTGTCCCTTATATCAAAGAAAGCTTACCCTCTCCATTAATTTCTGAAGCTTCAGTGTCTTTTCTTCACGTAGCTTTTCTCTCAGCTGTTGAGCTTTCATTTGTTTCTCCTCATGCTTCTTTTTGGACTCTGCTATTGTTCTTTTAATAAAAACCAAAGTAAAGCAAAGACAAGTTAGTCAATATTAACTGACAGTGTAGCCAACATTTCTATGCCATTTCACTACGAGAAAACAAATAGGCCACTGGAGGGCAATTATTTCCTGTAAATGTGAATACTGCTCTTCTAGACTTCTTTATTTAGCGGACAATGTCACACGAGCCCACTCATGAAAAAACACAGTGAGATTTCCTCAGTACTTTCACCCAGAGACTTAACCAGAGTGGATGTAAGCAGAGTTTCCAGCAGCCATGAGTTGGGTTGCTGGTTTCCCTGGCAGAGGCAGGCAGGTGACAGGAGCAGCACCTTTTGCGGGAGGGTGAGGAGAGTTTCTCGTGCATGTGGATGCCGTGGCCGGGGGGGCCGCGCGGGCTCCTCCTCCACTCTGTCTCCCCACGAGTTGCTCTGGCGCCAGGACTCACGAGCTGCACACACAGAAACAAAGCTGGGGTCATTCAAACACACCTTTCTACAAGAAATGCCATTAAGAAGGATTGGTTTCTCTAGTTCTCTCTCAGATGAGCCTAAGGTGCAAATATAGACTGAAGCATCTTCAATGCCTATCCTTTTTTAATGCTTAATGATTTTATGACACTTTTAGATGTTCTTATAAATCTGGATAAAAAAATGTAAAATTTTAATAGAGATGCAGAAAAAGAACTAAAGAACAAAGAGACACAGAGACAGTTTGAGCACAAAGGTCATCTTTCCTCAGGAAACAACAGAGAAAATAACATAACTTGGAATGTGTTGGGGACTTCTGAAACCTTAACTGGCCATGAATAAAATGAGCATTTTTTAAAATTTTTGCCATCATTTCCATGTAAGCATAGTAATACATAAAAATTTACCTTCATAATCTGCCAGAACATCATTCCAATCCATAGATAAACCACAGAAGGATATGCTTCCATTGCCCATATTAGCCTGAAATTTAATATGAACCAGACAGTAAAAACATAAACCTGAACTCGCAGGTGTGCACACACATAAAACAGTGTCAAGTCAGAATATTCAGCAATACTTCCAAACAGGAGTGGCCACTCCAAAGGGAGGTGCTGGTCCTGATCTGACAATAAAAATGAAGACTTTTGCTTCACCTACTCTTCTGTGGTAGCAATGAACATAATAAGTGCCAGCTCCCCTTGTTTTGCACCCAGAAATAGGCAGCAGAACAATGACTGGAAGATCAGAGGGCTCTGCAGCACTCAGCACTGAGCTGCTGAGTTTAGTAAGACTAAATATTCCTTAGTATGGGATAATTATCACATGACACAATTTCACACGAGAAACAAGTTACATCAACACCAAAACAAACACTAAAAAGTTCTATATTCATACTCCACTGGCAACAAAGCTTTAATTTGGGTAAGGCAAAATGAACAGGACACTCACAGAGAAGTCACTGTCGTTGTCAGTCTCGATATTAATGTCATTGTTCTCCTCTGCCTCAATCTCTCTGGTTAGCTGCTCCTCCTCTGCAATAGCACTGGCAATGGCTTCTTCATTTGCCTTCTCCAGGCGATCTGCTAACTCCTCTTTCTTAGCCAGGACTTCTGCCATGGACTGCAGGGAACAGGATACCAGAAAAAACCCAAAATCAATTGCAGACACAAAAAGGAGGATTCCACATAGTTAAGATTAATTATATGTTATTTTGTTTAACTTCTCTTTACTTATAGTTCTTTTACTGATATATTTTGTGACAGTAGCAGAAAATATAAATTCCACTAAAAGTGTTAGCAACTAATAACTCATTTAATAACTACATGAATCACTTATGAAATGAATTATTTACATAATTCAAGAAGTCATCATTCAAACACTCATTAAAACCACAGAGACAGCTCTCCTGGAGTTACTGTTTTAAATACTTACTGTTAGGGACTAAGCAAGGCACACTCTGAGACATGAGTCCATGCTCCAAAGTATTACTTAAAGATTGAAATTATCTGCATGAACTGTATCTGGAAACTTTATCATAGTTAATACAATAGAACATCAGGCTGCCCTTGTTTTTCAGCATAAACGACAAGAGAGTGGAGCAAAAATCTAAGCCTGGATATGCTGATTGGCTTTTCCTTCTCTAGAGTCCAGCATTAACCAGTCTACTTCCACTCCAGTACCAAACAATGTGCCACAATACACAAACAGTGTTTAAAGCAGTCTAACTGGTGCAGTAAAATACTTTCAATAAACACAGATCCCATCAACTTGGCAGCATCCTGAACTGTTAATAACTGAGCATCTGAAAAAATGTTAGTGGATGAAATGCTTGAGATCTGCTTTAAAAACAAACAGGTGCTTAGTTTGGAAATCATCTAGCAGGACTCCAGTTTGCAAAAGTTAAAGGGAAAGTAATTTACAGGAAAACTTCTGCAAATCAGAAGTTTTATCTAGTTTCTGACAAAATAAAACCAAAACAAACACAACCCCCTAAAAACCCAAAACCAAACAAAGCCCCTAAAAGTATAACCTGGATTTAGTGTAACATTACTACATATGTGTATCTCCTCTCAGAGAATCCCAATGAAGCAGACACACTGAGACCTGCACAATTCTCCAGACAGGAAAGGATACTCTTTTTGGAAAGCCAGATAAAACCAGAAAACTGACTTCACGTTTTTTTGCTTTAAGAATGGCATTCCTCCAAATTGCTGGTTGTAAAGGAAGACCCAGCAGAGCAGCTCAGTGAGTCTTAAAAGGCAGAGGTCTGACATGGTTTCTAACAGAATTTTGATATCCCATGTGTTTCCAGTTTGAATGAGTGAAATTGAACAAAGACTTTAATGAGAGTGTGATTTAAAACGTCTGATAGTGAAGGGAAATGAAAAATTACCACAAACATTGCTAAAAGAAGTAATGAGAGCACAGATCTCTTTATTCCAAATGACACTTTTCTATCTTTCTAGATTAAGTTCTGAAACTTTACTGGAATTAAATTCTATAATGAAAAGTATCTGTGCAGCAATTTATTTTTCCTTCAGTAAGAACCTCATAGATTTTTCTACAGTTCTTACATAAGGCTAACAGTAAACACTGTGCAACACAGCGAGAAAATTAAGGCTTAGATTAATTATTCACTCATAAATCTTATGAGATTTCTTACCAATCTGGCAGCACTCACATTTGAAATATCTGAGGGATCCATTTCAGTTTCAGATTTAGCTTTCTCTGTTTGATGCCAGACAGTAGTGTCAGTGCTCTGGGTGGAGGCTTCATTCATCTGCAGAGGTTTTGAACTGCAGTCAGTACTGGGCAGAGCTGGAGACATCTCAGGAGCTGGTTCTAAGGAATCCCCTTGCAATGCTGTGCCATTGGCCTCTGAGGCTGTGAACTAACCAGAGGCATTTGCAAAATTAACAAAATGAAGCATACTGATTTTTAGAGTCAGAGTCAGATTTTAAGGAAATACCTGGCAACAACAGTGAGCAATGCAAACAACTTCATTTCTTTCGGGTGCTCACTACCTTACAGAAGTTGGATCTTTCTACCTGAAATCTATGTATGAGATGTGCTGAATGCTGACTTTTTGGAAACTCAGAAAAGCTGTCCACAGCATCATACTTTTAAATAGCCTATTTGTGCCAACATCTTAATGCATTTCCGTAAAGTAACTGAAATAACCATTATTTTAAAAGCTTTTCCCAATCTGATTAGTTCAAAAAAGCTCTAGCGAACACCACCTTTAGAAAATGCTCAGATAAAAAGCTGCAAGATTTAAGGTTAGAAAAGGGGTCAGAATGATGTACTGACCTGAGTCCTTTCAGTAAGGGGACCCTCAGAGTGATGTAAGGGATCCTTCTGCACCAGCCCCGTGCTTTCGGATGCAGCACTGCCATTGACTGAGCTCCCCTGCTTGTTTTCTGCTGGTGGGGAAAGTACATTTTCTTTGTCACTGTCACCCCTGGACTTGAGGGCCTCTGCAGCTCCAGGAGCTTTTGTTGCCAGAGCTGTGGATCGAGACCGGACGGGCCTCCCCCGCTGAACGGTTTCCCAGCCCTCTGCATCCTTGCGATCTGCGTGAGAAAAACACCCCCATGCTCAGAAAAGAACACTTCTCAATGGAACCATTAGAAACAACTATTTTATTACAGTATTACACAAGTTGTGGGAGAAAAACATTCTCTTTAAAAATCAATTTTAAAAAAATCAATGAAATATTCTTCAGCAAAGCTTTTTACTTCAAGGATTCTATTGGTATTATAGACCCTGCACAGCTGCATTCATGGGATGTGTTCTGTTACTGCAGAGTGAAGCTGCTCAGACACACAAAGCTGTGGGGAATGGCAATGTGTGCTCAAGCTTGCAATGCTTTTTCCTTGCTATTTCATGAGAAGGTAAAGCACAACAAAGCAACCAGACCTGCTCTTCTTTGCAGCAACAGTCATGCTAGAGGCCTTTTGTGAAAGTGCAAGTACAGACATAATTGCACAATTTAGCTTGGAAAGAAGAAATGTGGCTTATTATCCTTACTATTCTGCCAGTGTTTTCTTTACTTCTTTTTCTATCTGTTTCATTCTGATAACAAAAATACACTAATTGTGTCAGCTTTTAGAAAACTGCTTTTTGTGGACTCCAGGAAATTGCAAAATATTGCTACAATGGACTGTAAACTGAAGGAGAAAATAGAAAAGCAGTCTCCTTCAATTTACTTTGACTTCTATACAGCTGTTACATATAACTCTCTGATTAACATTTCTGATATCTGATATTGGTACATACTTGAAAGCCATTTAAAGTTACATTTGTCTGCCTGAAGTATCAGGTCACAAGTGTGACCAGATTTCTAGATTTTAAGGTGAACCCCTTTTCCACGTATAACATTTTTGTGACCAGCAATTAACAGTAGCAGTAATTTTCCATGTATTTTGAAACAAGTGTAAATGATTCTTTGAAGGCTGACAGAACTCACAAGTGTGAAAGGTCAGCTCAGGCCTGTCTTTTTGTTGAACAAAAATTCTTGCAAAAAACTCCAGAACTAACCATGTATATATTGCCCAACATACAGTTAGCAAAAGCTGCTTTTAAAATTGTTCACATGAAAGGAGGAGAATGGTGTAGGAGATGACTTTTACCTGGAGGAGCAGAGATGCAAAAAAACTCGAAATTAAACTGCCTGTTTCACAGAGGGTAATAATCTAGACTACAACTTGTATAAAAAGTTAATTCTCTGGGTATTTCTGAACTTCTTACCAACAAAGATGATCATGTAGCTCAGGCACAAAGACCAGAGCTGGAGCTCAAACATTAAGGTTTAACATATGAACTGAACTGAACAGCCTTCAGGTGGACTTGAACTGATGTCCAACATCAGCAGTACCCAGAGAACTGGAAATGAGCCAAAACCAAACTATTGGCACTTCCATCCCTTGCTGCCCTGGGCACGTAGCATTTTACAAACACTGCTCATTTACTATTGAGTTTTTTAACATCTCAGGATGAACCAACAGCTGGTGCAAATCCTGAATTAGCAGGGTATTTGACAGGACTGTACTGGAATTTATCTTCACTGAGCAGCTTGTGCAACAGCTGTTTTAATGTAACTATGTAACTGTTCACAAACCTTAATGATAATGGTAATGACAGATGCAAAAAGATAATTTGGTATTTTACTACTGAGACTGTTTCACTCTAGAGAAATTGCTGTGTATTTTAGAGTAAAATTCCCAAACTGTGTGAATGAATAGGGCTGATCTCTTCAGATCATTGCTGGTACCAGAGTCTGTAAAAAGCCTTTCTGTGCCTTCCCCTCATGTGCATCTGCACACATTTCAGTGAACAGAGATGGGAATGGCAATCAAAAACACCCCAGCTGAATTTTCCTTTGCCACTGACTTCCCATTTGACCCCTGTAGGCAACTTTGGCCTTCTTTCATTCTTCATCTTCATACAGAAAAGTATTACCTACAGGACCTAGTGATGGGAACATGTCGTTGCCCTCACAATGACAATTTTAACTGCAGCAGCTCTCCAGGGAACAGGGTTCAATTTCCCAGGAATCACAACCAGATTCACTGCAGAAAGCTCACAGCCTGTGCAGCACCTAGCTCTGCACCCTGTAGGACAAGGACTGCTCGGGCCCCTCAGGGACACCACCAAATTCAGGAACTGATGGCACCACAAAGGCTCTGCTGTATCTGCCTTAGGATGAAATCTGGCCAAGAAATTTCCCTGGCAAGTAACAGACAGAGATTGTTCAGAAGAACAGCTAAAATCAACCAAAAAGCCACCACTGCTTCACTGCAGCAACTTTTGGATGGCAATTTTTTTTGCTTGTCATTTGCAAAACAAGATTGTTGAAACACTTCACTTATATTTGTACTGAAATTTTAAGTCCCTTTTTAAATAAAAGCATCTTTTCTACTTTAAAAAGGCTCAGAAGACACCCTTTTGTAGTATCTGCTACCCATACAACTTTACTAACATCTATATAATAAGATGCATTAATCATATGTATGTACCTTAATAACTGTACTAATATCTTTTGCTAATAGCTACTAAAGTTTATTCCAAAAAAGAATATTCTTGCCTGTCTTGCCTAGTTGGTTCTTTGTCTCGTGGCATATTTCTTAGTCTAAAGTGACAGAATTAATCAGAATAAAATTATTCAGCCTAGCAAAACCATAATCACACTTACTAAGTAAGAATGAATATTTTCACAAAAGCCATACGTGTTCATACAGTTTTTAATTTGCATTTGTTCACTGTCAGATTCAGATTTATTACGCAAGACTCAACCAAGCATTTTAATAGCCCAGAAATACTTGCATTTGAAAGAATATTGTTTTGTGACTTCTTTAAACACAAACCAGCTTTTAATACATGTATTCAGACTCCCGACCCACCTGGAGTCAGTTTAAACAGTGTGATGCCATCTGACCATCAGCAGTGCACCACATGATGCTGTTCATTTTAATTCACCAAACACTTCAGTATTCAGTCATTTCCAGGCACATTTTTTAACTAACAGTTCGCAGTGCTAATAGGTTTATTGACATTAGATCACATCTAATGAGACAAAGTTAATACCTAGTAAGGCCCCAACCTTCCTCCGTATTTTTTCCTTCTGTCTGGAATTCTTACAGCCCAGTAGCCATCTCCACAGGCCACGTATCACATGCAGGGCTTGATTACTGCCAGAGCTTTGTAAATGAATAATTCATTGGACTACCCTGATCACTCTCTAGTTCCATGTGAACCTGGCTGTCCCTGCCTGCTCTTGTGTTACATGCAAGTGACAAGCCATCTGTCACCCCAGGGCCCTCCCAGCCACCAGGCTCTGAGGAAGCTGCTCCAGCTGGAAGAACTGGCCAAGGAGCTCACAGGAAACAGAACCAACAGAGATCCAGACTGGAAACAACACCAACAGAGATCCAGACTGGAACCACCATAAATAGAACTCCAGACTGGAAACAGCACAAATAGAACTCCAGGCACTGTGTGCAAACTCCTGGTGGTTCTACCTCATGACCCTTCTAAAATTTTTTCTTGCCATTAACATCCTGCTTCATTATTAAACTTCAGCCCCATCTGAGCCCAAATCAGGATAGCTGCTTTGGAGAGCTGCATATCCTGCAAGGTCTCCAGTCTTTGCTACATGACAGAGAACATCTACTCATAACTATGGACATGACCAATTCATATAAGGCAGACGATAATGATAATAATAGTAATAACAATAAAAACCAACCAGATTTCAAGTATAGCAACAGAAAAAAATTTAGTGTTTCTGAGATATTCACATGTTCTAGACTGTTCTTCATCCTAAATTCTGTAATAACATTTATTTTAATTGTACCTACTTCCATTTCAAATATACACTCTTAACTTGTATGACCCTTCTCTCTTTTTACCACAGGTACCAGGGAATTCATGACCAGAAGCTGCTCAGACAGTAAGAAAAGACTATGTTGCATACTGTAAAAAAACACTCAAGCATGATAGACAATTTTTTAAAATTCATTAAAATATTGAGGCTAACAGTAAATTTAATGAGGGAAACGAGATGATTTAACCTCATTTAATTACGCATCCAGAAAAGGAAAGATTAAAGAACTATATGGAAAAATAATGCATTTTCTTTCTCCCTAAGGGCTTATTTAGTTAAATCTGGAAATTGCATCAATCATGAAACAGATACAGTATCATACCACAGTATCATCCATATCACAAAGCCACTGTGAGATCTAATGCTAAAGCTGTTGGAAATCACTGGAGAAAAAGTATCTGGGGAAAGGCTGTGGCTGTAAGGCCCAGCTGGGCCCTGGGTGGGCAGGGAGCATCAAAGGGACAGGGGGAACCCTTCCCCCAAAGCCCACATGCAGCAAACAGCTGGGAGGGCATTGGCTGGGGAAGGAAGGGCAGAGCAGATAACACACGAGCCTCAGAGCCGCTTCAATAATGCATGTGAAGAGTCTCTGTGGCTCCCTTCACACAAACTTCACAGATTTCCTTGTTCTTTCATCAGTGAGGAAAACTGGATCTTACCAAAGTGATTCTACTTCCCTCACAAAGGACAACATGCTCCCACAGAGAACTGGATTTGTTAAAAACGTAACAATTCAGCCATGAGAGAATCACTGAAATTCTCCAATGCTCAAGGGCAGCAATTAAAGATTCCTAAGAATAAACAAAATCTAGCAGGAATGACTGTCATTTCTTAAAATGAAATGTCTGGATTGCAATGCACATTTGATTTGAAGATTACTGATCACTTGTAGGCCAGTACTGCAGGGCCTCAGGAGCTTCTCTCTTTTTGGAGCTCATCAGCTGCAAGTAACATTCAATAAAAGATAGCACAACACTGATACTTCAGTCCTCTAAAAGCCTCTGAAAGAAACATAAGGATGAAGTCTTTTGTCTTCTTCCCAGCCTCTTAAAATACGTTACCCATATTGAAACACAGATCACTTTTATTCCCTGTGTAGATAATAACATTCTCTGTATGCACAAGAACACCTAAATAAGGTACTTTAGCAACAGCTTGGAGCCTGTCACGCTAATATGAGCAATAAACACAAGAAAAAGCTTTAGTTACGAGTAACTTCAACTCCTGGCATGTATCAAAAGTGGAATTACACCTCAATTACAGTGTTGAAAACTCAGCCAAACAGCTCCTGCTCACTGCAACTGCACACAGCAAGATATTCCCTCATGGAAGCAGCAGCCATGGATCTCCATTCCAACCACCATCCTTAGAGCAAGGGTTGGATGGGTCTGCTCTGAGCACAGGAATCCACTCCTGAACTCATTCATGTTACACTGCAAGACCCCTGGACAAGGTGTTTTACTTCCAGAATATGCCACAAGTCACTCTACAAGACTTCTACTACTCCTCTGTTGAACATACAACTATCTTAAATTGATACATGCACTTCCAGGAACCTTTTTTATTTAAAAAAATAAAAAAAGCAAAAAAGCACTTTTCGTTTTCTTTCAGAATATCCATTTCTACATCTTGCAGAAAGTCATCTGAGACCACACATGAAGAAAATAAATGAAAAAAAAAAAAATGCATTTCTGAAAACAATCTCAGGGATCCAGTGCAAAGAAACCAATTTTATAAACCAAATGGTAGTTTTTTATGTCTGCAACTAAACCAATCTCTTCTAGAACAAAAGATCCTGCATGAAGCATTCTCCAAGAAGCATCTTTAGAGAAACAATTCATAACTAAATGTGGTAACTCATCTTCCAAGGAAAAAACAAATTGTTACTTCAGCACAGTTCTAATGGCAAGTTCTCCCAGGACATACAAAACTATCCTGAGCTCTTCACAGATTCCTGGGCATGCATTAATCTTTATATTGTTAAGCCATCCCAACCTGCAGTCAGTTAGACTGGCAGTTTGTGACCAACGACCTTTTGCTTCTTGGCAGAAGGTATTTTGCCAAAAATAAAAATATTTTAAGATCAAATTCTAGTTAGTGAAAACACAGCAGAATGTTACCTACACATGAAAACACACCTTTGTCTCAAACTTAACTATTGCAATGTAAGGCTGCATTAATCTTTTACCTCTGTATTTAATTTAAACACCACGTGGTATTTTGCAAAACCAGGTTCCATTTTGCTTAGAACACAGGTCAGCACATTCTGAATGAACTTTATACCCCAGAGTTTGTGAAAAGAACTGAAGCCACTGAAGGGGACTTGCCATTTTTCCGCAGTGCCTTCTGTGCCGGAGGTGCCAGACAGGCTTGTGCTGTTGCCAGCTCAGGATTGGCAGCTTTGCTTCCGTGGTTGGCTTTTACCTTATCAGCCCAACTTACACCAGAAGGAGCCAGGCGTGTTGCAGAAATTGTCACTGCAGGGTTCCTAAATGAAAGTCACAGCTCTTTTTAGTGTCTGATCAGGGAACAGAGTGGTTTGTTAGAAAGCTTTATCAGAGTCTGTCAGAGACTAGCAGAACTACTTCTCCTCTGGCAAACCCTCCAGGTTGCAGCAATTTATACTGAAAAGTTGCTGTAATTTACTCAACAAATCTTTGTTTTTAATAAACAAGATATAATTCAACCTTTGTGATACTAATTTCTGAAGGAATTCATGTTTATGGCAACCAAAGCAATGCATAATAACAAATTCTACATAATAAGTCTTGAAAAACACTCCTGTCATTCTTCTAAGTCTGCTGTTTGATTATTTAGTACTCCCAATTCCTTTTCATTAAAAATAAAGAACAGAGTTTTCCTACTCATCTTCCACATAAGTGATTTATCATACCCTTCTTGTCTTCTCTCCTCCAAATTCTTTTCTTTTTGCACCAATGCTGTTGGATACCTCTGATTGCTCCTGTTTCTATTTTCTGTACTTTTCCAACTTTTTCTACACTGTTCTGAGGAAGATGTGAAGATGACTACAGGTATGAATAATAAATTTCTGCAGTGGTACTCCACTGCCTTTTCTTCTATCTCCTATTCCTTTCCTAGTAACTCCTAGCATTCTGCCAAAAATTTCTGTAGTACCATGTGTGTCTCAAAGCCAGGCAACCCCAGAGAGCTACAATATTTTGTGTGTGAGAGAGAAAATAGGCCAGAAGGTAAGGGCTGAGACACACAAGTAGATCAAAACAGCAGAAAAAAGTTAGCAAGTTGAAGGATAGAAAACTCATCTTGTTATTCTCTGCTCCAACACACACAGCTGCTCATCATGTCCCTGTGATTGTGAATAAAACAGCTCCAGCAGCAATAGCAACATGGAATTACATCCAGAAAAGGCTTAGCTGAAAGACTAATTATGCTGAGCCGTTATGGCCTAATAAAAATAAAAGAGCATTGATTTCCAGCAGATTCAAGTGTTCATTTGAGTGCTCGTGCTCTTTTCTTCCCAGCACCAGACATTTCAGCAGACACCTCTCAGGTGTTGTCAGGTGGGCATCAACAGACACACCTACACAGGGCCTACACCAAACACACTCTGGTTTTTCCACCAAACACACTTTGTAGTATTTTTGTAGAAATATTTGATATGCAAAATTTCAGAGAGCTCAGTCCTCAAAGGTGCTGACCAAACAGTCCAGTGTCACACCTTTGCTGAGGACACTGCAACCACTGAGGAAACTGGGCAGGGTTTGCCCCAGATCTGAACAAACCTGAAGGAACTACAGCACACGTGCTGAGAAAAGTTTCAGCTGGACACATCTGTGCCCTCCAGACTGAGACAGCACCAGACACTGCTGCTCTAAATCCATGCACGTTTTGGTTGAACTGCTTTCAGACATTTCCATTTTAACCAGTAAAGGATGCTCTACTGTAGTGTGTAATGCTCTACATTTTAACTGGTATCAGTTTTGCCATGCATCAGGTTCATCAGAATCTCACTTTACACTCACTCTTTCTGACCTGCATTTACTTCTGCTCACTCAGCTGGCCACTCACATTGCACACACTGGCAATTTGAAAATGCCAGTTCCAGATATTTTGACCTTTGTTTTGCAGAGAGAAGGGAGTACTAAACACATAACATGAAATACACTAACAGTATTTTATCTTCAAGTCTTTGCAATGACCAGTAATTAAATTCATTACAAAGTAAGGAAAAAGTAAGTCTTTGACAGGATTTTCCTTTCTGGTCATGGGCTTCTCTTTCATGAATGCAAATAACTGCTTATATGTTTTAATAAATAACAAAACAATTGATTGGTCACTATAGAAAAATACTGCATTCGTGAACTTTGCTTCAAATCCATCTTTATTTTAGCTTCAATAAACTTCTTAGCTGGTTTCATACCCAAAATTCAAACTCCTTCGGGCATTTGATGTCACACTAATCCTATCTGTGGATGGGCTTGGGATCACGTGGCGTCCTGGAGACATTTTCTTCACTTCCCAGGCCAGTGAAGTAGGTCTGCAAATCCAGGAAAGGAAAGTTTCAAAATACAGTTCCCAATAACTCTTCCTCTATCACCTTAAAGCAAAATGAGAACCAACAAACACTCCAAGTGTTAACCAATCCTGCTGAATTTAATCTTTCATCTTAGCAATTGTTTCTACACCAACCCCAAACCCTCTAAGCCAGACCCATTTCAAAAATAATGTCTCTTCTCAAGACTACAATGCTCATTTCAAATGCTGGTGTAGAACAAAGCATCAAAGCAGCCATTTAAAAGGAAAGGATCAGAGTAGGACTGGAATTACCCTCTAGTTCTAAGAGGCACATAAAATGTCCTCATACCCATTTTGTCCAAAAGGAAAACTGGTTCTATTTGCTGAATCTCTGCTAGAAAATGAAGTTTGCTGTGAACTTTACTCTCTCTGTAGATTAAAAATATACAAATCTAATTACCTGCTTTGAGCATCTGCTTTTTCTAGCTTCTCCTGTAGCTGTATCCAATCAATCAATGCTTTGAAGTCCCTTACATAGTTATCAAGCATCATCAGGACTTCCTGAAAAGCAACCATCACATCAATCTTGCTATTTAAAAAACAATACCCCACCCCAATAAAGGAACTGAAAAGAAAGAAGGACATTTACTATTCTGTAGCTTTCTCATTGAAAATAAATCCAAGAAAACCCCTGAAAACAAGAAGGCCCAGCGAATGATGATTTTTATGTGAACAAACATTAAAACATTTATCCTCAAAAAAAAAAAGTGCACATTTTTCAAGATCTGTGTGAGCATCATTGTATAAGGACAAAATACCAACACTTGCAAGAAAGTAATTCTAACATTCACAAGGATACCTGTTTCATCATTTATGCCTTTTTTTTGGTCAGAGTTGTCTTTTAAAATATGCTGGACATACATCACCAAGAAGGCAAAACTGTGTAAAATGTAACAGGTCTGTGGAAGACTAAAAATATCACAATTAATCTGTTTGTGAAGCAAAAGTAGACAAAACCAAACAAAGGTAACAGCATCAGAAGCTGGGTAGGATTAAACATACACTGTCAGAAACTATGTGAGTGTGCTGGAGATTTACTCAGAATATGCCAATTCTTTTTGAAGTAGTTTGAATCTGGAACTACACATTGGTCTCTAACAAATAAAATTAACTGTTACAAAAGGACATAGCAATTAACTTCCCACTACACCAGGAAGAAAATCACTGACAAAATGACAGTGGCTGAAGAGATTTGGGTCTGATTAAGTATCTTTAACTCTGGGAAATTATTGGCTGTGTCTACTGATACCCAACTGGCACAAATGTGAGTGTAGTACCTATAGTAAGGTCAGATTACATCCAGAAACAATGAAAAATTCAAGGTAAGTTGCCTCTACTCAGATAATGGCACCAGTTTTTCACTGCAAAGCACAGCAAACACAAAATAATGGAATTCTCAGTTGTTTTCCCTGAGTAAACTACAGTTACCTACTGCCACTGGTAGGGAAAGGAGCAATTCTTTGTATTTCACATATAAACTCAAAAACCATTGACTGAACATGACCAAACACACAGACATAAGGCAGCTCCACAGCAAAGATGATTATCACCAACAAAGCACATGAATGCCTTTCTAAGGGAGAGTTTGAGCTCATGTCAGTCAGACAGAGCTGCTTTCATAACTGCTCTTTCCAAGACAAGAAAAATGTGTTCAGTACTCTATCATGACAATGTGCTGAAAATAATCAAAATCCAGGAATGAAGCTTGAATTCTATGAAACTTAAATGAGCTTCGCATGCAGAATGGAAAGTACAGACATCATTTTATGGTATAAGGAAAAACACTACTGACAAAATGTTGCTGTTTCACAAGTTCTTTACTAAGCCAAAGTCATTCCTGCAGGTAATAGGATAAATTTTCTGCCCAAAGCAAATAATGATTACTTAGACATTTTGGGAGCATTTACAAATGAGAAGGTATCGGTTCTTGAGTGCATAACTACAAGTTTTAACAGGTAAACCTTGGACACCAAAACCAGTAAAAATACTCTCCTACAATCCAGGTAACTATGCACATTTTTGTAATATCATGTACTATGCATCTTTACTTTTAACTGTCCTTTTAACAGAAAAAGGACCTCGAGCGCATGCAAAATGCTTTTTAATATAAAATCATATGGATTTAATATTAATTTTGTTTAACCCTAACTTTGAAATTCAGCTTTGACAAAAGTATCCTTTTAACTACTCTTAATGACACATACAGAGCTGTGTACATGCTAGCTGCTGTAAGGGAAAAGTCACCACAAAGTCAGACACCAGGGAAATCAAACAGAATCCCACTGCTGATGCCAAAGTTGCTCTTTGCTTTGAATATTGCCCAAAAAAGCTCACAGAAATCTTTCTTACAAAGCAGTTGGTTTACAGCACCAAAATAATTTTTAAGTGAAGTCTGCTACAAGAAATGATCAAGTCAAGTGTTTCAGCCAGTTCTTTTTCAATTCCCCTAATAAAATTGCATCTTTCTAATCCAATTCATGTCCATTTAGGTTAGCCCATACTAAGTTGTGCTGACTGTTACTAACAATGAGAGCATAGAAAGCAAAATTTAATTCCGAATAATTTACTTTTCAAGTCAGCCACTGACATATTCCTCACAAAGAAAAAGAAAAAAAAAGCATTAATGTGAATATGAGTTATATTTCTGAAGTTAGCTGGCACAGGAAAAAAACACAATAAATGGCTTAACCTATTTTAAGGAACGTTTAGCTCTACATTATCAGAAATGATCAGAGCAGAGCCATGCAGCTGTAACCCGAGCCATGTTTTATGAACAAGGGAATACAAACAAGACAAGCAGCTGGAGCGGCCCCATACTCACTGATGCACATCTCTCCCCCTAAAGCTATGAGGGCCATTTTGTCAAGCAGGATGGAGCAGAACAAAAGTGGCTCTGAGAGCGCAGTTGCAGGCATGCAGATAACTCCATATAGATGTCCAGCTAAAATTACCAATTAGCTCCCCAACTGGCTGCAGCGGCTTCGATCGGCCGCTAATGGAGCCGGGGCCGGCGCAGCGCAGGCCGGGCGGCGCCGTCCCTTTGTGCAGTGACACAGGATCCCGGCGGCTCCCGGGCCATCCCTCTGTGCCCTGACACAGGATCCCGGCAGCTCCCGAGTTATCCCGCTCTGCCCTGAGCACCGCCGTTCCTTGGAGCAGTTACACAGGATCCCGGTGGCTCCCGGGCCATCCCTCTGTGCCCTGACCCAGGATCCCGACATCTCCTGGGCCTTCCCTTTGTGCCCTGACCCAGGATCTCGGCGCTCCCGGGCCATCCCTGGCCATCCCTCTGTGACCTGACCCAGGATCCCGACATCTCCCGGGCCATCCCTTTGTGCCCTG
>JAHLSL010000053.1:2649876-2666096 GCA_025920805.1 Petroica traversi | reverse complement strand
ATCCTGACATCTCCCGGGCCATCCCTCTGTGCCCTGACCCAGGATCCCGGTGCTCCCGGGCCATCCCTTTGTGCCCTGACCCAGGATCCCGCTCTGGCTGCGGCAAAGCGGCAGCTCTGAGCCGCCATGGCTACTGAGCCATGTCCACTGAGATGAAGCTTAAGCTTGAAAACTCTTAATTTATCTCAGAAATAATTCAACCATGTTCATTACACCTTTACACACAAGGCACCCAAGCCATATCTATGTATCTAGATGCATGACTTGAGAGTTCTCAATTCCAAATCAATAGCGGAAGACCAACTCGAGCCCAAAGCTGAGGAAATACACGCAAGCACTGATCCTTTTACACACATTGCCACTGTTTGGATCCTCACCCCAACCCTTCTGTCTGCAGTTTCAACCACAAAGAGCCACCAGAGCCCTTTCCCGCTGGGGAGCATCAAACATCTGCAGTGACAACACAATCAATAAAACTGCAACAACTCCTAAGGATACGGGAGAGCAAAAGGCACAAAATACCAAAAACCCCAACTAACACTTTTATACCAGGTTAAGCAGAAGGTTTAAAATGCCAGAAGTTGTCACATTTCATTTTACATGGATTTTCCTGTAAGACAACCTTTGTAAAAACTACAATGTTTAAACAGAATAGCACCTGCCCGTTTGACCAAGACAGAAGTTTAAAAAGTCAAAATTAAGGAAGTTTGTGATAACGTGAATTTATCTTAATTGAAAGGATTTTTCAAAATACCACTTTAAAAATTGAAGGGAAGGTTAGCAGTGGGACCATTTGGTTTCTTATTTAATATTATTTCTCACCTATATACGGTAATCAAAATGGGAGAAACTTGATTGTGTCTGTCAAAACCACTATGAAATAATGACAAACAATAGGATTTACAGAAGAGAGACATTAGTAGTAAAAATAATTTGCAAGACAAAGCAGTTTCACACTTCATATCTTAATAAACAGAAATGATAGTAATTTATCAAAAGACTAATCATCATTTAACAGTAACCTGCAAAAGAAAATCTCACAGACAAAAGACCACAGCACTAACACATATTCCAGCTGCTCAGGTAAGGAACCCTTTTGGGCTGAGAAAAAGATCTTTTGAAAGGTAAGAGTGACATGAACATTACATAAGTTTCACAACACTTGACACTGGACTGCCCTGTTTGCTCATTTTTGGCTTTTTTCACCTCTGTTTTGCAAACAAGTAACCTCATCCACACAGATACATACATCATTGTCAAGAGTCTGCTAAAATGAAGACTTTTCACTCAGGCTACGCAGTATCCCCATCCAAAAGCAGATCAAGTAGCCCGATTAAAATGTTGAACGATATCTAACCCCCAAAATATGTGATAATGATACAAATATACTTCTGTTCTTTCAGTCCCAAAAGTTTAAAATGCTAATTTAATTACAATGCAAGGCTGGCTGACTTTCTTAAACCAAAAAATTCTACAGAGCCGTTTCCTGAGCAGGAAGACAGTTGAGTAACAAAATGGTAAATTGTGTCAGACCAACCAGCAATTTGGAAGCCTCTGAGCTACTGTTCAGTTCTCCAAGCTGCTTTCAATGAAATGTATTTGTATGCTAATCTCAAAAGCAATTTGGCCGTGTCTGATTACAGCAGAGAATGAGATGCACAGGATAAGAAAAAAGTTTACTTAAATTGATATATGAATTTTTTTACAGTGATTAGATAATCATTTCCAGAATGTGTTGAGTTTCCAGCCATGTTTAATATGAAAACCAAGTCATATCTTTAACATTTCTTTTATAATGTATTCTGACTTCTCTTAATGCTTGCGATAAATTCCATTTCCAAAGCATGAGTGATTTTTATTAAATGACAAGGGTATTTCTACAGATCTACTAGAAAATCACAACAAAATGTGAACCAGATGCACGAGCTATTTCAAACCCAGGTTATTTGAAACTGGGAAGTGTCTTACAGTGACATCCCAACCAGACATTGCTTACACTCGACCACCAATCACTTTCTTAACAAAGGGAGAATGAGAAGAGTGATAACTATCACTGCAGAAAGGGAGCAGTGTGTAATTAAGCCCCTTAACAGGAAGCAAATGAATGTGAAAAGGCTGAACTGCAACAGTGCCACCTACAGTAAAGGATGTTACCAGGAAAAAGATATCAATCAGTGTTTAGTCACAAAAGTAACAAAATCAGAACTCGACATACAAAATCTGATTTCAGAAAAAAACTGAGCTCTAATAATATCACATACAACATCACAAGTTTTATACACTTCAAAAATTAGTCCCTGCTCAAGATTGAAAGCATTTTCTTAAATATGAATACACATGCCCTCAGCATTCCTATTTAAAAGCCTACACAAAATACAAATGAAAAGCTTCTGAAGCTCTAATTCCTCATTTAGCTTTTTTTTTTTTGTAAAATATGAAAAAACCCATGCAGAAGCCAGACAGGCAAAGGACAGCTGGAGCCTTACCTTGCATTCCACCACGCTCTGATCTGACTCACAAGTGACATAGATCTCATCCACTGCCCGCCGGAGGTTGTCGAAGAGAAACGCCCAGTAGCGGGCCCGCAGATCCACCTTGCGAGGCTGCCTTGTTTTGGTGGGGCTTTTGTCAAAGCTTTTGTCTCCAGCTCCTGCTGCTGTTAATTTACAGTCTAAGGTAGAGTTCTGAAAGCAAGAAGGTACAAGGGGAAAGGAGAACGACAACAGAAGTATGGTAAGGAGTTGGGTTTCCGTGCAACACACTTTTCATCAACATAATGAAGCACCTGTAAACAAGAACTTCTTCACTGAAGACGCATCACTGCACTGACTTGAATTTTTTAAGACACATTTTCTTAAACATAGGCATCACTTGTGTTCAATTAGATTCCGTTTCTTTGACATTTGTAATACTTGCATTCCACAATAGTACAAGATACTCTGCCTCTCAGCACACTGGAAAGATACATTTTCTCATTACATATTCTCTATTACTTATTCTGGTGTGTATATCCAGAGGTGACAATAGCATTTTCCTACTAAAGATACCAGCAACATTCCACCACAGGGAAATTCTATTATCAAGACATTCCACATGAC
Organism: Petroica traversi; assembly: GCA_025920805.1. Taxonomy (NCBI): domain Eukaryota; kingdom Metazoa; phylum Chordata; class Aves; order Passeriformes; family Petroicidae; genus Petroica; species Petroica traversi. The sequence goes on along the minus strand of JAHLSL010000053.1, from coordinate 2,662,998 downwards.
AGGATTGTTTTTAAACCCTCATGCTAATATGTGTCAATGCCAGTGAAATGCTGTTGTGGCTCACCCTAAAACACAGACTTTACTGTCACAGTACTGCTTTGGTGCACAGGTGCAGGGACAGCCAACGTGCTAAATGGGATGGGTGCACAGGATATTCCAAAGGGTTCTATTTGGCTAAAAATACCAAATCACCCCTTGGTCCCATGACTCTGTCCTTATTAACCCTGAAATTCTCTCCCACAAAAGAAAAGAAACTGCAAAATGCTGCTACCATAAGCTTGTGCATTCCATAGCCAGTGGACAAGCACACCCAGTAAGCCCCAAGGGACACCCAACTGTGTGCTACTTTGTGAGAGAGGCATTAGCTACCTGTTAAAGTACTCTGCTTTGGGTTGGCTCTTTTCCATTCATGTATTTAGTAGTACCGTTAATGTAGTTTTGATGCACTGGTCCACTGTGGCATTTATCTCCAGCAAATCAGTTCTTACTGGAGTATTCTTGCAGGAATTAATGCAAAATCCCATTCTAAATGCTCTCCTTTGGTGATTGAATAAGTACAATCAAAATTGACAGGATACATAACAGCACACAGTATTTATAATTAGAATATCTAATCATTAACTGGAAACAGTATAATTTTCAAAACAATTGGCTGGGATTCAAGCCTTTTTGTCCTGTACCACATATCATTAAACAAATTCCACTCTGCAATCAGGGAGGGAGACACAGGCACTGTCAGAACAGTTCTGCTCTCACCTGTGTTTGTGGGGAGATGCAAATTTTTCTGTAAGAAGCAGAAGAATGGGCACCTGATTTACTACAAGCACACTAACATCTCTGCTACCCTTACATATATCTCCAAGTGCTCCAAGTGTACTCCAGATGAACCCCAGTTAATGTATGCACAAGAGTTACACTCACAAAGATGCATGACATAAACAACCAATGAACAGCAATTTCAGAAGGGTTTCATTTTTTTTCTTCCATGACATAAGTCACCTCTTAACAAACTGCTGGGAGAAAAGATGCTCCTAGGCTGAGGCCTTGTGTAAAAACATTTAAAGCACAGCTTATATATTGGCTAATTTATAGCTCCTTGAAACTACAGTTTATGACACAAGCACAACTACAGAATCATAAATAGCTGCATTAAAATAACAGTGCTACCTGTTGCTGCCTGTATTTATAAAATGTGACCTCAGGAAAGTGATTAGCTTTGCTGCCATTCAGCTAATACTGTTGATATAAAGGATCAGTTGTTTTGGAATGGGAAATGTGCACAATTCCCACTATTTGAAAGATATGTTTTCAAGCCTCTCTTTAAAAAGCAATGTCATGGAATATGTTTTGGTATTACTACCTGATTTCTTGTAAACACTATCACACAAGCAGGTAAGCATTACATTGATGGTTTGTTAATAGAAAAAATATTTTAACTTGCAGTGATAGTTCAAACCTCCAGCTGCAGAAGATGCAAAGTTTATGTACCTTTGAAGTTAACAAACATGGGAATATCCCTTCTTACATCTGAAGTAATTCAGCATGGATGATGAACTAATCTCTCTTGCTGGTTTTTTATTAATTTTTCCCCCCCCTAATAGTTCAGTAACCTGCCTTGGACTTGTGGAAAGTATGCAATGTATATTTATACTCTTGGGATGCCAAAATCTATTTAATGTATATTTGCAAGCACCCTACTGAAAGGAAGATGAGGTTGGTAAGATCATATGAAACAGCTCTTGTAAGTTTATTTTCTTAAGATTAGTGGCCCATTTGTATGTAAAGGAAAATTAGAAGTGAAAGCTCAACAAAACAAGGCTAAAAAAGCCATCAATTACAGCAGTATCAAGTGTCTGAAAAGCACTAGAAATAAAGGTGCTGAATGCCAAATTGAGATGCCAGGATGCACAGACACTCAGCAAACCTTAACTGAAGCCTCCAGGAATGCACTGTGAGGACAAGAGCTTTAGTACAGCCATCCCACCCAGAGCAGCAACCCAGCATTCTCCTGAAAACTCCGTGCTCACATAGTCCCCAGCTCAGACAGAGCCCAAACTGCACACTGCTCTCACACCCTGAATAACCTGAGAGCAAACCCTGACAGGGAGCCCCAGCTCCATCACTGACACTGCACCTGCCAGGCCCAGAGAACCAGGATACAGTGTTTGCAACAAGCAGGGTGTGAGGAGAGAACACCAGGGTAATGTGGCTATGTTTTAAAGATGCAAATACATCTCCATGGAGGCACAACGTTTTTTATTTTTTAAAAAAATAACATTTTTAGATGCTTTATTACCAAATTCTGACAGGCGGCCTCAAAATACTAAGTGGCTAAAGCTGTACTAATAGCTAAATCCACAAATAAAAGAAAAACAGCGGTTAAAAATATTATTCATGAGGAAAATTTGAGGTACTACTTCATTAATATAATAAAGGTTGTCATTCACGGAGAAAAAAAAATTTGAATAAAAATAGGAGCAGCTTCTTCTTCACAATTCTCATTCAGGCTTGCTTTCCAGTCATGACCCTTGGAAATTTTATTCACCTGGACTTTTTTCCTAATTAAGATATACTGACTTGAGCCACTGACATATGAGGTCAAGAACTTTCCTTAAATGAGAAACTGGGGAGAAAGGCAGCCCTGGTATAAGCAGCATACTTATAGGAAGAATATTCTATATCATTTTATTGAACAGCACTTTCCTTAAAATAACTTAAATGCTAATAAGTCATGTGTGCAGAGGCTGGGAAGTGCCAAAAGGAAAGGCTGAGGAAGAGAACCTAAATTCTGGCAATTTTAACTTCTGAATATTCGACTTTGAAAGTTATATGCTTTAAAAATACAACATTTTCAGAGAAGTATTGATCAGCCAATAATATATCAGTGATGTCACAGGAAACCACTGTTGTGTCACCAATTTTATGCCACAATAAAAAATGAGCAGATACCTGTTTTGCAGTCTTGTGTGTTCCTTGAGTCACCCTTTTTGTTTTTCCACCTGATTGCCATTTCGATTTTCCTGTGGGAGAAGCAACTGCTTTAATCAACAATAATTATTTTAATTAAATAGAGCACTCTAAAATGCACATATCTCATCTTGCAATGTACTGAGAGGGGCCCAATTTCTGATTTAAGAGGTTTGGCAAATTTTATATTCTAAATATATATTCCACTGTTTAGAATGTGGATAATGCCAGAAAACAGTGGAAAATGAAAAAAAAATACAAGAAAGGCAAGACATACAGACTTTATGAAACAAAGGTAAGCTTTAAGTTCTCAGTGCCTCTAAAAATCATATCATTACAATCTACATGTCAATATGGTACTGATTTTCTACACAAATTTTAAGAAGTCTGCTTTTGCATGACTGCTCAATCAGCTATTGCAGAATTAAAACAAGAAATACATTTGTTGGGAAAACCAAATGTAATGATTTGGGTTTTTTGGAACTGTTCTGCCAAGAAAGATGGGAAAACCAGAACTTAGGTCAGGATTTAATTCATCAGCCTTTAGGTAGCCAAAGGAAGAGAGACAAACATTCACAGAACACAAGTTAGTCACCTTAAAACCTGAAATCCTTTCTCCAATATACCTGTCCTTCCTCCACTGCTCATACAAAGTGACTTTAGCAACTGTGCTTCCAAAATCAGTTGGAATTCCCCCCCACTCAGAAGGGGTGATCTCTCAGTGCTGCAGTGGTGGCAATTAACTGATTTACAGTTATCTTTCCATAGAAAAATCTGTGTTAGCCTAGACCAACCTGATCTGTTTGCACGTAACCTTTGGGGTTTGCTGTGGGGTAATGTAAAAAAAAATTCATTCCTCCAAGTATCTAAACCTGCACAACACGAAAATCATAGGATCCAATTACCAAAAATGTAAGCAAGCTAAGACAGAGCAGCAACTATGGCCAGAGTTTTCTCTAGCACAGATTACATCCAAAGAGAAGTTTCAAGATTACTTAGCTGGATGAAGCCAAGCAAATCAATGCATTAGTTGAATACAGTCCTCCCTAGACCATGGAGATCGTTCTTGAATTTCAGAATTGTCCAGTTGAGTTTTGAACAGTTCTGAGGCCAAATCTGCAGATGCAGCCCAGCTGTTTTACATTGCTCTGGTTATGTAAAGCAGCTGCAAACCTGTCTCAATCAAGCAGTTGTACAGCTGGTTTACACAGCTGGTTTGTATCACTGGCTACTCCAGGCAACAAGGCTTTTAATTTAAAACAAATCAAAAATTATTTGCTTGATAATTCATTTTTGAAACGCTACATTAGCAAAAAAACAGGTATAAACTAATATATTGAACTGAAATTAGCAGCATTCAGGAAAAAAAAAATCATTCAGCTACTGCATATATAAAACCCTCCTAGCCACTAAAGAGCTTAAACTGGGGAACAGATCCATGGCAGACTTCTGATAACTGAAGTATTTCAATCACCCAAGTCTCTCTTCTGATGTGATTTACATTCTGCAAAGACAAGGTTTTAAAGGCAACAGCATACAGGACTTGCACAGTGAAAAGGTTTGCCACAAATATGGGCAAAATTAAAAAGGAGCAGATGAACACATCGAGTTGCAGACTCTTTAGATTCTATAAAATCCAAAATAACAATCCATCATCTAAGATCTGTAAAATGTCTGAACATTCTTCTAAAGACAAAAGCCAGTTTCCAGGCCCTTCCTATATGGGGGAGATATTTAGACAGAAATAGCAGATTTTGCAAATTTAATGTAGTGTGGGGTAAGGACTAACTTTTTCTTAAGGCGTATAAGTCAGAAAACTTTGCATTTCAGCAGCAGCCACATTTTCAAGCTTTCTTATTCCTTTTCTTACAATAATGGCTCTGGTTACTAGAAAGCATCTTCCTTTTGTCCCTCTGTACTCCCAAGCAGTGGCAGCACTGCTCAGTGGCTCTGTGCATGTTCAGGGGGGCACTGGTGTGTGACTGGTGTGTAACTGGTGGGTGACTACACCACGCTGGCATTGCTAGAGATGCACAGACCTTGGTGACACCTGAAGGGCCCCCACTGCCAGCAATGTACAGAATTGTAAGGAGAGAACCATAGTGACCCAAGAAGATCATCTCCTTTTGCTATTAAGTTGCCCGTGTGAAATGTATGAAGTATCAAAGTTATGCAGCACTGGAGGAGCTACAGCCATATTTTACACTGAAGTCCATTTCTTCCCTGTCTGGTGATTAAATATGAAGCACGGGGGGTTTATGATTGCTGCCCAAAAAGCTGAATTGCCAATATCTGCCAAAACCCCACATTGATAACCAATTTTCAAAAGTCATCTTTTATGTATCAATCTCAACAACCATCCCACTCATCTCTCTCTTCTGGATAGTTCTACTGGTATGGGAAATGTGGGAATTACCTTTAAATTCAGTAGTTAATCACAGCCTTCATTTCTGTCCTGGCTACAGCAGAGATCAACCACATGAGGAATGATAATTTTCAGCTCAGGAAGCATATTGAAGTTTTTAATCCTATTATGAACCATGTCTTCTCACAGGTTTGTAGAACAGCAGTAGATGCTATTTTTCTAACTGTACAATGCTAAGGATCTGGAGAAATTACTGATTCCAAGCATGGATATCACCAAAATTCCCAATGTTTTTCCACCTCCAGACTGAACTACAGCAATATATTTTGCACAAAATTAGTTTTATAAATTACTGTCAGCATCTCATCCAGAACATAATGGCCCTGTATTCACCTACCCAACCAGACAGGATTCCCATTCATTCCAGTGAAATTCAAGGTTTGAAACATATGAGCCTTAAAGAATTCCCTTCCTTCACACTGCATTCTGCCAGTTCCCATCAGACCTGTGCTGCAAGGGCTCACATACAATGTGTGCAGTCAGGACTCTCACAATTCCTCACAAGGCCAAAAAGAGCCAAGTTCCATGACTTTGATCATATCCCATAAAACCTATTTTCTGCAGCAGGCTCTTACTAGAACACTGGAATATGCTGCAGGCTCCCCAAAGTGTGCCAGGTACCTTTCAACCAATAAAATATGTTTCCTTATCCTGAAATGCTTAATCTGCAAATGAATTCTATGCGGCAAGAGCCCAGGTGATTTTAAACAAATAGGAAATAAGAAGGGAACAGTCACAAATACAAGATTTCCCAATTTTTCTACACAACTCAAAGTTCCAAAGGTATCTTACCATCTATTAACATTTATGTGCCAAGCCTCTGCAATTTTTAAACTGTTGCAAATATCAAAGCTAAGATTTTGTAATAAAATTTGTGTGTAGTTGCTTATCTGCATTAAGTGCCTCAAATTCCATGTGAAATAACTACAAAGGAAAAAATTCTGAAACCCTCCCTTGGAAGCATCGCAGCTTTCCAAGGTGGGCAAAAGCAATGTGACCACAATCAGTGACCAGTGGCCGTAGGTGTGGAGTGCAAATTCCATTCTGGAGACAGAACAACAGAAGAGTGAATTTTGCACAGTTCCAAGACTCATCCTCAGACACCAAGTCAACAACAGTGTTGATTAGTTTATCCAACAGAATCTGCTGTGTACTTCTTCTGTACTGCTAATTCTGTACTGCTTCTGTGAAGCAGTATTTGAATTTCAATGGCTGAAAAGTTTTACAGTCACTCTCTTCTAGACCACCACCACCACGCCTGGGATTTTGTCATGGCATTGATCATTCAGAATTAGAATTTCAGATGTGACATAACTGGGGTGCTCCAAAAGACACAACAGATATATCACCTGCCATTCCAGAAATCTCTTTCCTTAAGGAAATACTGCTTACTGGCAGGAACTATATATTTACAGAATGGAATCAGAAGGTTTGGATTTCTCTTTCATCTACGTATGCTACACAAAACACACAAGTCTTTCAGAGCAAGAGGGAAAAATGGGAATAAGAACACAACAGAATTTTTTTTAATTAATAGAAAAAGGATACAAATGGGAAAGATGAATTCAGCATTTTAATTAATCAACCCTCTATAACACTACCCTTAGAAATAAAAAATGCTCATACCTTCACTGTGTTTTGAAAAAAAATCTCATTATGAGTAACAGTATATAATTTAAAATGTTAAATCACACACCGGTGCTGCCAAATCAATAACTCTGAACATTACAAGCAGAAGAAGCTACCCAAAGAAAGAATTCTGCTTTCTACAGAGTGGCAGGATTGGCTCTGGCACCCTGAACCTTTGGCCTGATTTACAAAATCCTTGAACCAGTCAGAACTGTTCCAATACATAATATTGCTGTATCACCCCTCAGGGACACAGCACATATGGGAGGATCAACACAAAATGAACCAGAGCTCAGTGACACCAACAAAAACACTCCCATGCCAGGCAAGGGTCAAGAGATAAAAGATCTGGCTCTGCCAGGCTTGCACTAACCACAAGTTCCTTTTCACAGGGAAATTTTCCATCAGGCAATAATCATCAGATCCTTTGCATTGTGCAAAAAGGTCAGCCTATAATTGAATTTTAAGAAATTTTAACAAGAAAGCACCACTGACAAAGTTTAAAAATTACAATGGGGCTAATATGACCCCATTGGGAAGGAAATGAATACAGCTACTTGGATTTTAATTACTGTACATAACTACTATTTAATGAAAGCTGAAAATTCACTTTCATTTATCATGGTTTAGTAGAAATTGTTAGAGCAAACATTCATCCACAATTCACAGTATTTTTAAGGAAAAAAGTCTTAAAGTTTCTAAAATAATATTAGAAGCAAGGTAGTATTAAAAAATAACAGACTCTTTAAACAGAAAGTGAATCAACCCACAAGCTGCTCAAAAATACTGCTATGCTCCTTTACCACACACTCATTCATATCACTGCCTTCCCCAGAAATGTAATTTGGAATCTGGAAATACTTTGGGTCCAAATTCTATTCTGCTTAAAGACAGTTTAAACTTTGCATCAGACACTTGCAACTTCAGACATAACATCTCTTAGAAATCTTTTTTCCACTGGCAGAATCACAGAACAGCTGAGGTTGGAAGGAACCACTAGACATCATTTAGCTCATCCTCCAGGTTGCCCAGGGCTATGTCCAGGGAGGTTTTGAGCATCTCCAAGGAAAATTATGCCCACAGCTTTTCTAGGCAACTGCTTCCCATCATAAAAAAAATTTACTTTTAGACACCCAAAAGCTGCAGCATCTGGACAGGGACATACAAGCTACAAAATACTTGAGAAGAAGTCCTCAAAAACAGCATTCAGACATCTGGAACAGCTTGAGTAGAATAAAAATAAGTCAATTTCTGGCTCCTTAAGTCATCCTACCACAAGAAGAGTATTACAACAGTAACACAACTGTTCTGAGGACTTACATGAAGAAAGCTGTCCCCACATATCCCCTTCTTTTGAGATTTTTCACTGGCATTTACCAAAGCTGAAGTGATCCCAAAAGAAACTTCCAAATTTCTTTGTTTTAGAACACAGAGAGCAATTTGTTAGATTGTTCTAAGTCATCCCTACCATTCTGAATTTCCAAGTTACAAGAGATCACTTTAGGACAACACTATTGTGTTGCATAACTATCTTGATAATATCAGCAGAAGAAAACAGTTGTAGATGTTACTTGCAAACAAATTAAAACAGTTTTTAATCTGTCACTGGAAGGTTTTATAAAGTGACCTGCCAAATGCAAGGCACATTTTGGAAACAAACTTCTAAATGATACTATTTATACTAAACAGAACACTTTTTAATAAAGAAATTCTATGTCAGGAAAATGTTTCCAGACAGATGAGCAGCTACAGGAGACAGAGGAATGGAAGTGCAAAGAGCTGGTAAACACATACCATCCTCCTCCTTGTTTTCCAGTGGGACACTCCATGCAATCAGGTTCCTTGCTGTCCGTCCCTCCTCTGCCACTATTTTCCTCACTTTGTCATGGCTGTTAGAGCGCTGGAAAGAAGCCTGAAAACAAGAAATACATGGTTGGGCACACAAGAAAGAGAAATCTTTGGTCTGACATGTTGATCTCATCCAGTATGTGGTTACACCATCCCAAGTGGGGTGCACAGGTGCTGACCCTTCCTCAAATATCCAAAACAGGTGTATGCATCCATTTTCATCCCCATTTTTCTGCCTAGGAGCAGATTTATTCATCAGCATGTCCTGGGAGTTACTACCCAGCCCTCACTATGGGTGTCTAGACCACACCACTTCCATTTAATTGCTTGTCAATGCTGCTGAAGCATCAGACAGCAGACTTCACAAATGTTTTAATTACTTTGTTTCAATTAAAACTAATCGCAAAAGCTAAAGGCTGCACAAGACCAAAATCCATGTGTTGGCTGACTGGTGAGAGCCCAGAGAAAGGCAGGAGATGTATGAGAAGCATCTGAAACATGTACAAAAGCCCACCTCTCTCACTAAAGACAAGATAGAAAGTATTTCCTGGCAACAGCGATGGACTGTTTCTACAAAGCTGCAACCACTCAAAGACAGAACCAGGCACACTGTTGATGCACTTCATTTACCTAACAGAGTTCTTTGCACTAGTGAAATGCACTACCACGAGACACTTGAAACCAAATACATTAAGAAGTATTTGTATCAACTGACAGACGTCAATCAGATAAAATTCTGCCTCTTCTACAGTGTAGGAAAGGTTAATCCTCAGAAAATTATTTGCAACAAAGCCAAATTATAAATGGTAATGATAAACTTATGTACTGTGATAGCACAAAACTGCTGACCACGTTAGCTTTAAACACCGGCACACTTAACAACAAAGAAGGTAAATAAACCTAACTATTATTTTAAGCATGAACAGACTGATTTTCTATAGGACTAATCAGAGGTACATTTTTCCTCTTTTCATTCTTACCATCATAGGGCTCAAGCCTGCAACCACTTCTACATCTTCAGAAAGAAAATACAGTAAAATTACACTAAAGACAAATATAGAACATGAGTGGCTAGAATTTATTAAGACATCAGGAAAAACAACACAAATGAGAAACTCCTTTTACTTTCATGCTAATCTAATAGCTTTTAACTTGGGTTTCTCTCATCCAGATGTCTTCAGTTGCCTGTTTGGAAGTCACAGTGTGCCATCTAGTGCTTCCCAGATCTGCCCAGAGACACGAGCAGGCAACAAAACAGAGTTAAAAATAGCACTGCTGTGTCTGTGAAGTTTTGGAAAACAGAACAAATTACTTACATTGGCCCAAAGCAACTCATATAAAGCACAAAAAAACCATCAGAACTTGTACTGAACAGGTTCTAGTCTTATTCTATACAACTAATTGCCTATTCTTGCAATATGGATTTTTAGTAAGAGTGACCATTTCTGCTGTAGTAAGTTTGGTCAGGGTTTTTAATTCCTTGTTGCTTAACGACGTTGAGCGAAAAACTTTGCATTACTCCACAACAAACTAACTTTCTAACTCACTTAATTTTATACAAGCCAGAAAGGCTTAAAATGTAACAATAAGTATCTCATATGACATTTCAAGGAATTTTGTATGATGAAACTAGAGCCTAACTTAAAATTCTCATCTCTGTAACTCGCTTATCAGTGAAACCAACAAATCCTTGAGGGAGGCCAGAACAGGAGGAAGGGCACAGCCACTGAGAGGTGCAAATTGCTGTGCTGAAGGCCAGAGTGGGTGTGAACAGTCTCTTCATTTGACAGGAGCTGGCTGTAGCAGCCTCCCTCACACAAGTGACACGATGCTGACACCTGGTTTTCCACTGCTCCCGCAGCCTGAATCCCTATTTGCTGCTCAGCTATCCACAGAAGTTACCTTCTGCTCTGCATACAATCAGCCCTTAGGCCAATGGAGGGACTTGGAACTGCTCAGCCTTAAATAGCAAATGTTATTTAGTCTGTGCTGCTTCTTTTCATGGCTATAAAAACTAAAGGACTTTTTATAAGGACTCTTTTAATGATGTTCATACATATAAATACATTGATGTAAACAAACCCACCAGTTCCATCCACTGCATTTCCAAAGGAAATTAATTTAGCTCTAGCCTCAGCTCCTTCTAAAAACACCACACTTTGGTTTGGTTAAGTGTAACCAGACATTAAGGCCTTACACTACAGCACAGGCTGGATGAAAGCAGTTTAAAATGGGAATCAGCTTAAATAAATAAATGCAAAAAACCCACATATATTAACACAGCTAGAAATTACATTAAACAGATGAAATACTCAAATTTATTCTACCATAAAATTTCCTTTTGAAGGTTTCTCTCTCAGTGTTAATGATTAACATTTATTAAGCTCCTAGAATCAATACTTTCATAGAAGGTACAAAGGAACCAATTTATAAATGAATCCCAACATGAAAAATTAAATTTTCTTGCTGCTGAAAAAATACTCTACCATATAGTGTTGTAGCTACTGAATGTCTTACCATCATGTTATAGCCTTCCTCTGCATCCACAGGCTCACTTATTACATTTTTGGATGACCCCATTGAGTTTTCATACCTGTGTAAAAAAAAAATGCAATTAATGATTTTATCTTAAACCACTTTCAGCTGAACTACTTTTAGCTTGCTGGCAGCATTTAGGTCACGGACGTCAGATGAACACAGTAAGGTTGTCAGAAGACAATTTTATTTGTAAAGTGTTTGCATTGCTCCTTACTAAAACCAGCCAAAAGTCCAAGAACAAAAAAGAGACTGACACTACAGAAAAATGTAATTTTATATGTGGTTAGACAGCAAACAGTACATAGACTGTCAGAATTTTCAAACAAATCATTGCATGGACTGCTCCAGAACAGTGATGCAAGTAGAATAATCTTTCCTGTGACAGACAACTGGGCAAGTTGGTTATCAATTCAAAAAGAAAAATGAATTAGAGATATACCAACAATCAGCATCATCTAATTACTGATGAAGCAAAATAAAACTGAAACTTTTATTCTCATTTAACTGTAAGAAGTGAAGGCTCCTGCACAACTCAGCTCTGACAAAGTGCATACTTTATGCAGCTGTCATACAGAACCATCTCCACAAATGAATAAAGCACATAGGAGTAAATATTTATAGGTTTATCAAGAACTTCCAGATCAGGTTTAAGAAATCTCTAATGAAGTTAAACCCTTGGCTTCAAGGTTGATAAATTCTAAACAGCTGCTGATTTGAGTGCAAACAGTCTAATCTTACTTGTCTGAAGAATCAGATGCTAAATGGAAATTAAAGACACTTCTAAATTATCCAAAATTAGGTAAAAAAAACCAACATTAGCCTTTAAGCAGATCCAAAGTCAGATTTTGTTGGCCTTTATCATGAATGTCATTGCTTTAAGCAGGCTGTTCACCTGTTCTGACCATTATATAAATGGCTGAATTTTCTAAAAGGATATAGTCCAGCCTGTGTCCACAAGCCCACAGACGTCTGTATGCCTTTAGACAACTTACTGAATCCATACAAACCAAAATGTTCTGCAGTTGGATGAAGGAAACCATCTTTGAAAACAAATATTGTACTTCAGCACCACTTCAGCTATCAGAACACGCCCACTGCTCAGCCTTCAAACACTGAAGCATCTTAGAAAACATCTTTTGTACACCAAACTGAACTCGATTGTAATCGAGGGATAATAAGAGCTCATTAAACTGACATATATCTGAGGAGAAAACACGAAGCTCCACATATTTTCCCAGCAGTGCAGTGCATTTGGAAATAATGCAGAAACAAGAATCTGTATTTAAAGAACTGCATAGAGAATACAGACCCTGAGTACACTGCGAGACCTACAGTGCTGTCAGCCGTGATTGTGTCTCTGACAGCAAAGGCAGACCACAGGTTTATGCTAGAAACGACATTAGTAGTTTCTAAGATGCAAGCAGTCACACACCATGTGGCATTTTATACGAGTTAACAGTGCATTTCCTTAGCGCGGGTGCCTCTCCCCCCGCCCCCCCCAACTCCCACTCTGGACGGGTGGGCCTGTTCAGCCTAAAGGACCGGCGGGTTCGCAAGCACCGGGATCCCCCAGAGGCTGAGGCCGAGTCCCCTCACAGGCAGTGCGGGAATGACGGCAGGGGCTGGCTCAGACTGACAGCCCACTTCCCCCTCACGGCACGGCCCGGCCTGACCCACACCCACCGCTCCCGGTCGCCTGTAGCAACCAGGCTGTC
>JAHLSL010000053.1:2554661-2644876 GCA_025920805.1 Petroica traversi | reverse complement strand
GCTGTGCCGCAGGAGGAGGCCGAGGAGTACGCGCGGCTCAGCCCGGAGGAGCAGCAGCGGCGGCTGAAGAACATCGTGAAGAAGATCGACGCGGACGCGGACGGGCTGCTCAGCGAGGGTAACGGCGGGGGCCGGGCGGGCCGGGCTGCTTCGGGAGGAAAACGCGCTCTTCCCGTGGCACAGCCCGTAGCTCTTGTGCTGGGGAAAACCCCCGTGGAAAACATCACGATCCCTTTCACAATGACTTGGAAACATTGACAGGCTCATACAGAGGCTATCTCAGTGCCTAAGGTTTCTGTTTGACCACTGAGAGGGGACCTCACTGAGAGTACAAGTACCTAAAGGAAGGGTGCCAAGAGGATGGAGCCAGGCTCTGCTCAGTGGTGCCAACTGCTTGGGCAGGAGGCAATGAACAGAAACACATGCACAGGAAACTCGACCTGTATATGAGGAGAACTTCTTCCTTGTGCAGAGATTGTGCATTGGCACAGATTGCCCAGAGAGGTTGTGGAGTCTCCCTCACTGGAGGTGCTCAAGAACCTTCTGGACACAATCCTGTGTATTTGCTCTGAGCTAACCCTGCTTCAGCAGGGAGATTGGACCAGATGATCCACTGTGGTCATTTCCAACCTGGCCCATTCTGTGATGGAAGGAGTGTGGCCAGCAAGAGTTCCCGTGGGTTAGAGCAGTATCAAGTTGAAGGTACCTCCTTTGCACTTGTACCTGCTCCTTGCACGTCTGAAGCTACTTGGAATCAAGTGGGATTCCATGTTGTAATCCTGTAATCTCTGCAAATCAGAGAGCAGGTTTAAGATGGAAAGAAAGTACTGCAGCCATAATACAGCACAGATGTGCTTCAGTGCCTGGTGACACCAAGTGACATTGAGGGATCATATTTCATCATAATACAGTATCAAATGGCTCTTCCCAGACAGGTTTTTGTCTTACTTAGGAACTCCATGGTAAACTTAGGCCTTTTCTTTCAGTACATCATTATGACAATGTTAATTTGATTTTAAACCATGTTAGGAACATTGCATTTTTGTTTTGTGATTTTGACAAAAAACTCTCTCATGTGTGCATGCACAAAGCAAGCAGAGTCCTTGGTCAACTGCCAAGACAGTAATATTTCATTAAAATGATACTAAACATGCAGGAAGCATTCTAGATGAGAGGACAAAATGAGGTTTTAAAGACAAGATGGACTATCTTTTGAATGCTTTTCACTTTACACCCTCAATTTAATCAACTGTACCCTTATTTCGGTATTCCTGCAGGGACTGAGTAGAGGTGGGATAGTCTGTAGCTTCAGTGGGATGGCAAATCCCTGTCACACACCACAGGCAGCTCACAACATGAAGGCTTGAAGGGAAAAAGTCTATATAATATAAAGTATATATTCCACCCATACTCCATCCTCATGGTGTATATATTGCATCTGATTCTCAGTCTAATGAAAACTTGCCTCTTTTCACTTCCCAAAGGTAAAACTCACAGTGAAATGTATTTTTACACTAAGAAACTTATGGTACTGAAGCTTTTTGAGCTCAGGTATTCCTCAGTGTATTTCAGAACTCTTGAGAACATTTTCCTCATTGGTGCCTTCACTTGGAGGCTGACAGTGAGAGAGGATGGAATGTTAATGCTGCTTCTCTGATGTTGGAGTATTAATTATTTCAGATTCATGGCACTCGACATTACATGGTCACGTGGCTGTGCCTCACACCTTAAATGCTGGGAAATAAACCATTAATTAATGTTGCCCATCTTTAAGAAATCACGTTGCTGTTTTTTGTGAGGCAGTGCTGGTTTGTGCTCAAGCCTTGGTGGCACACACACCTCTGCACATTCAATCAATTCACAGAATCTGTTAGGAAGCTGTCTCCTTTCCTCATTTAAATTCAGTATTCAAAGTGTATTTTAAAAAATCCTGTGCTGCTTTTCAAGGATATTTAAATAAACCTAATAAAGTTGTATTGATGCCTCTGCCAAGAAGGACAGGTTAAGATACTTTAGTATTTAAAAAATGCTGTAAGATTTTTCTACGTTAAAGTGGTGATTTCTGTAAGACTTTTTATTAGTCATCGTGACTCTTCAGAACAGGATTTCAGTTGAGTTGATTAAGATGTATAATTTTTGCAATGCAGAGGAAGATGTTTTTCCCTTCCAGGCACCTGAAAATAACTGAGAGATACTAGGAGAATATGTTCTCCCAATCTTCTCTAAATGAAGTAACTTTAATGTATTCCTGTCAGTTCATTGATATATTAAGTTTTATTTCTTTTAGCCACATTTCTATAAAAACAAGCAGCTAAAAAACATTTCCAAACTATGTAAGGCTTGATTTCAGCCCCAAGTAAATGGAAAATAGCTCTACATAAATAGTTAATATTTTATTTTGGGTAATTAAGGCAATTAAGTTTTATTTCAGTTTGTGGATGTTTCAAAAGAAAGCCCAAAGTAATGGGAACAATGTTTTTTTTGGGGTACCAAATTACATTTAGAGTTGTCCATCTAAACCACACTCAGCATCATTTTCATAAAGCTCTGGAGAAAAAAAGAATGATGCTATGGTGTTGATTTCCTTCAGATTTGAAAAGTCATGGCCACATAACCAGTAACAAAGCCCCTGAAGTCTGGAGCTGTGATCTATTCCCTCATTCAGTTCCCTTGGAAAAAGCCACAGCATGGAGCAAACAGACTGGCTTGCTTTAAGTAACCTCTTGCCCATATGCTTTCATCTGAATTGCAAAGAATAGATCTGTGGGATCTTCACAGTTTTTATAGTGCAAATGATTCTGATTGTCTATTTTATTATATTTTTAATGTTTTTCCCAGATGAGCTGAGCTCCTGGATACAGCAGTCTTTTAAGCATTATGTTACACAAGAAGCTAAGCAACACTTCAGTGACTATGACAAAGATGGTGATGGATTGGTGTCTTGGAAGGAGTATAACTTGCAAATGTATGATCGTGTGATTGATTTTGATGAGAACACTGTCCTGGAGGATCAAGAAGAAGAATCATTTCGCCAGGTAAAATGTTTCAGCATCAGCTCCTGTGAGCTGTTGGCCAAAGGCAGCAATTTTTGTTTATTGTGAGGGAACAAGATGGGTAGAGAAAGCAGAGCAGCTGGCATATGTTTAACACTTCGTGCTGTCTGAAATAGGGGAGTAATTAAAGGAAAGTAGTGGAGTATTAAAGCTGCTACTGACAAAATAAAGACACAATGAAATGGTACCTCCTGAGTATACTTTGCTGGCTGAGTGGAGCATAAGTCTGTTGACAGTCTTAGAGCAGAGCAGTCTCCAGCCACCATCTCAAACCCAGGCTGCCATCCACTGTGTGAGGGCTGCAGCCTGACAGGGTCCTGCCCTCAGCAGGGGCCAGCACCACTGGGGCTGGAGCAGAAGGAAGCTCTTTAACCCCTTGCTTGCACTGTTCCAGCCACTTTTTCAGTTACTGCTCAAGCACTCAGTGTGGCTGTCAGTATTGCCTGTTGTAACATAGCCTGTCCATTAGAGACCCACAGAGAAAGCAATAGCAATTCAGACAGTTTTAAGCAATGAAAATGCAACTCCCACAGCTAAAAATGGATGTTTAAACACAGAAGTTGTGTGTGAGTCACCTCTATGAAAGCAGATGTTTAAGTGGGGAAAGAGGCAGGAGAGGCAGGGAGAAAAGGTTCACCAGGAACCACCACAAATCAAAACTTGTTTCCTTTCAAGTTCCACGTTTATAAGTATGTGTAAATGTTTCCCAAAAAGAGAATAATAAGTGTATTTCTAGACTATTCTGGCGAGAGGTTTTTTTCTGTGAGGATTGCTTTGTCTGCTTTTAGTAAAGTAGTAGTAGTAGATAATACAGGATATTATCAGAAGTGAAACTCATATAGTGAACAGAGGATTTTACACACTGAAGAAACAAACTGTAAAGCTTGGAATGACACATAACTGAATAATTACATAGCTTTTAAATACCACAAGACTTCCGGAGGAATTTCCAGTCAAAATATTGATACCATGTTTGAGACGTTGGAATCATAAATATATAGAGAGCTATAGATACATAAGCTGGGATGGAACTGCTTCCTTATAACTTGACTGCTTGCTGGGTTTTCCTGCTTGCTGACTTCTCCAGCGTGGATTGTAAATGAGCAGCATTGTACCAGCATCACAGGTCAGCCACCTTCAGCATTTTCCTTATGTTTGCAAATTAGTGGTCCGAATTCCTGATCAAGATGCAAGAGTAAGGTACTGTTTAGAATTGACATCAGGTAACCACGGGAATTTACCAGAAGGTGGCGGCCTTGTTCATCACTTCCCAAAAGACACGGAAAAACTTACTTTCTCCCTCAATGGTTTAAGCTTATGTTGCAGTATAGTAATTTCTGCAGTCCTTCTGGCTAGTTAAACTCTCAGCTAAGGTCAGCTTTTCTCTAAGAGGACATTTAACTCTTTTGCAGAAAAATTAAGATCTTACCCTTGATTACATGTTATGCTCTGAGTTCACATCATGTGCAGTTTGAGCAGAGATCACTTGCCAATGGTGTGGGTCTGTATTTTGTCCTAAGAAATTGTACAAAATGAAACACGAAAAAATTAGGAAATCTTTGCACATCTGGAAGACAGAAACAGGAAGTATAAGACATTCAGAAATAAGAACTTGCCTGCTTATATCTGATATTGTTTCTTTTTTAAAGGCAAACTAATACATATACTTAAAACAGGTTAGAGAGTGACTTCTCTTTGAAATGATAATGAGTCAGGGACTGCAGTCCTGTAGTAAAATGGCTTCAGAAAAGATGTTTTTCAGATCTTCTCTGAACTACTGACAGCCCTTGACATAAATAAGATGTAGCTCCAGAAGGTTAAGTGTCCTTAAATTTAAATTTTGGAATTTGCAATGGCTGCCATGAATTATATTCGTTGTACTCCACTTTGTTATTTTGGGAATTGGTGACTTTTAGAAGAGGATGCACATATGAAAATGAGAATTCTTGGTCTTTTCATTATCTCTCTTTTGTGTGTTTTAAATGGCTCCTTAAATTGGAAAAAGCAGGGGTTTATGCGATTCTTAGAATAAAACCACCTCAATTAAAACTGTTGTTCTTACTGCTCTCAATGAGCTCTTTTTAGTGAAAATTTAACTTCAGTATAATACAAGTAGATAATGTGAAACAATTAATATCCTAATGAGCTTACAGCCAACTACTATAATGTTGGTTTTCCTTTCCAGTAAGGGCTCTAACTAAATCTATTTTCTAAGCTTCATTTAAAGGAGAAAAAACGTTTTGAGAAAGCTAATAGAGATGATGTTCCTGCTCTAAATGTGGATGAATATATTGCATTTGAACACCCTGAAGAAGTGGAGTACATGACGGTAAGATTTAGGGGAGCACCAATACCAGCCTGTGTTTGTTCATGCAGCATCTTTCAATGGGTGTCCTTAGCCCCAGTACCACTGAAAGCAGAGCAATTGTGGGTATGGCTTGGACAGCCCAAATTAAAAATCAGGCAATGTGTTGTGATCCAGTGCTGGAGGTCTGCAGCTGGAGCAGGAATTCAGGCTTTTCTTTGAAATCTGTTTCAAGACCTAGGGTTTCACAAGTATCCCCAGCTTTGGGGACTGGACTGACTGAGCCACCCCTTGTCTCTGTTGTGCTGCAAATCCATCAGTGAGATTTTAGCTTTTGGTTTTCGCTCTCTGGTGGACCCAGGACTAACCAGTTCTCCTGACAATTCAATTTAGTTGCAAAAATGCAAATTGGTGAATTCACCAGATGAGAAAAGTGAAATGAGATGATAGAGCTTTGGACATATTCTCAGCTGCTTTTGCAGTTTTGAGTTGTGTTGAAAGATTCCAGCTTTATGGACACCTTTCAGATTTGGTTTTCATGAAATCTGACATTCTAAACTCTTAAGGACAGATCTGTTTTATTGCACAGGAAGCAATTACTGCACTAGTCTGCATAAAACACAAAAAGACATTTGAAATGAGGGAGTCTTTCATATAAGGAATATGTCATTGCTCTAAAATGATTCAGTGCTGTTTCTCTTGATTATGAATTGCTAATTTTGCTCTTTGTATGTATACAAAAGGACTTCGTCATTCAGGAGGCTTTAGAAGAACATGATAAAGATGGTGATGGATTTGTTAGCCTGGATGAATTCCTTGGTGATTACAGGAGAGATCCAAGTAAGGAAAAAAGGGAAGGGGCATGAAAGAGGGAACTAACAAAAGCTTTTGGAATGGGGAGCATTGGATGCACCTTTATTTTCAGCTTTCCACACCTACACCTACAGATTCTGAGTAAGATTTTCTGTCTTGGAATAATTCTGTTTTCTGGAACTGGGCATTGTAGACTCCTTATTTCAGTCTGCCCCATGTGTATTTGGTGGTGGTTTGTGTGTAGCCCACCCCACAGTCTCCTTGCAAGTTGCTGCTTGTTTTCTGAATGACTGAAGCGAATTCCTGATCCCAAGGGATGCAACTGAAATAAGGTGCAGCCTTATTTGCCAGCTAGCAGGAATGTGAGGGTGAGCTGCCCTGGCCTTGGTCAGCCTGAGCAAGCAGCTGCCAGCCTTTCTTTGGAAGGACTGAGCTGTTGGGAGAGGGATGGAGGGGAAGTGTGAGGAGTCACTTCACTGTACCAGGGATCAGAAGCCTGAGAGCTGCCTTCACTCTTTGGTTTGTTTGGGTTTGTTTTTTTCCAATCTTGCCCTTCCTGAAACTTGGTCTCTTCCTTCTGGAGATAGAAGGACACTTTCCTGATGCTTATCAATATTTATCAATGAATATTTTACACACTGTATTTGATTTACTAAAAGCTAGGGCAGATAACTCTTCCCATTTCAAAAAGCCCAGTAACTTCAGTTTTGTGGAAAGTCTGCTTGGCCCAAAGGAGTGCTAATTCTGAGTGGCATCCTAGCTGGGGAGAATTGTGTAAGCCACGTGAGGATATGGAGAACCAGGGGAATAATCTGTTTTTCTTCACTCTAATCAGCCACCTGGAATTTCACGTTTTATAACCACCTTTGTTTGTCAGAGCCAGTAAAAACAACAGATCTCTGATGGAACTACAGGGTGCTTTATCTTTTTTCTGCTCTAACATGAAGAAAAGTTATTCCAACCCAGTCTATAAAAAGTTGGAAAGGAGTGAAATTGTCGCAGTAATGCAGAAGATAACAGATTTGTCATTACAACTTGTTAGCAAGACTTGAGAATTAGCTGTGATTGTACAAACTGCCTCAGCTTTTCTCCAAGTGGCCATCTCTCCTGCACACAGTGTTCCTGCAGCACTCTTTAAAATGACTAATGGGCTGCATGGGGGCTCTGATTTCATAATTAGCTTGTGGTTTGGGGCAACAGTGTATGGTGAATTGTGACATAAAGGGATAATCTGCTTGCAAAACCAAATGTTAGAAAGGAAGGAGAGACTTCACTTTTTGTTCTTTAATACTAGTGTTGTGATCATTTTAAAACTGTTACTTACCTGCTTGTGGTACCTACTGCTTTTGACTTTCATAAGGCTTAGAAAGCCAGTTCATGCTTGTCTACAGTGTTTATAATTTTGATGAATTATTTCTCAATTCCTTGAAGAGTTAAGGACAAGTCTAAGATTGCTTCCTGTAGGCTGCAGGATGCAATACCTGTACATTGGGTGACTATAAAACAAGTGTGAATAAATACTGACAGTGAATGAAATTGCTTTCCCTTCTTTCCTCTGCCCATTAAGGTCTGTTTTTGTTTAGTTACATCACTTTCCGGTTTTGTTTTGTGAGAATAAGAGAATTTGCTTAGGAGAAAAGATGAAAACCTCTGCCTTAAAGTGAAGAGTGGCTTTAAACTTGACAACTGTGTCTTACTAGCTGCAAGGGAAGATCCAGAATGGATACTGGTTGAGAAGGACAGGTTTGTGAATGACTATGACAAGGATCATGATGGAAAACTCAACCCCCAAGAGCTGCTGTCTTGGATAGTACCCAACAATCAGGGTATTGCACAAGAGGAGGTATGTGGTTGGACTGCTGGTTAGGTTTTAATGACTGCAGGAGAGTTTGGAAGGTATCACAGCAACATGAGACAAGCATTCAGATTTATCATGTCTTAGTTATTGAAAAAGGATGTCAGTAGATCTTTGCATATATTTTTAATTTCTTTTTCATTTTGACAAGGAGTGCAGGTCCTTTAACTGCATTAGGCAAATGTGAAGTTCCTATTAATTGTATAAATGTTTGTAAATTAACAAAGTGCTTTTGTACATATTTAAATAGCTTTTCTGCTTTGACTCAAGGGTACAGAATTTTAATGAGTAATTTTTTAGTTATTGTAGGTAAATCTAATGAGATACACTACTAAAAGAAGCTGCATAATTTTGAAATAAGGAATTGATTGTAATTCTTCTAACTGGATAAATCATCATAATTTGTAGAACTAAAAACTTGTCTTAAGTACAAAAAAATGGAAGTACTCTGTGATTCAAGATGGTGTAAAGCAAACTTTGATGATGCTAATTAAAATGCTTTAATCAGGGGTAGAACAGCATAATAGCTTTTAAGTGGATTCTCATTTTAGCTTATTTTTTTGTAGCAGTTTCAAGTCCCTGACTGCAGTAGAGAGATTTCTGCCTTTCTGCCAGTAACTTCTCAGCTAAATTTTCCATGTCTTTGCTTTACCCTGGTGGATTTTGGTGTTCAGAATGGCAGGAACACCAGGTCTTCCCATGGCCTTGTGTTCCTGGGGAAGAGAGGAGCCTCCCTGTGGCAGACAGAGCCCCTGTGCTCCTCCCTGAGCTGCCACCTGTGCCCTGCTGGCTCTGGGGACAGGAGAGCAGCAGCAGCAGCAGCTCTGGGTGCTGCTGTGTGGGACCTGTGGGACGCCGAGCTGTGCTGGGAGTATTTTTGTAAATGGGGATCTGTGAGCCTTTGCATGGCCTCGTCTGGCTGTGGTCAGTTCTTAGGTCACAGAAATAGCCCTGTTCTCACATGAACTCTGTGTGCTGCTGTGGCTGTTCATACCTGTGCTGGCTTGCTTGGTTTGGGGGTTTTTTTAAGCTGTTCTTAGCTATCATGCAAATTTTGGCTTACAGCAAGGCCATGCTGTAGTAATAGCTCCGTTCTGCAATGAATAATTTGTTTTATTTGTTTCTCTAATGTGCTAGGTTTTTTCTCTGGTTAATATAAAGGCTTAGCAAGGTCACCTCTCCTAAAGAGAAGGTAGCATTGATTTCAGTCATAAACTGCTGTCTGAAGTCAGAGTATCACGCTCCCATTTCAGCGTTTCAGAATGACTTGAGAAACCCGGTAGCTAAATAACATAAAAATAGAAAAATTACTATCTATTCCATTATTGGGAATTGACATGTGTTGGCCAAGATGCTTCTCGTATTAATCTTTCAGCTTTTGCCATGCAGAGTGCATTTAAAATCCCCTTGGCTGACGTTAGTCCTCGTTATTTTGGCTCAGTTACATTGAGCCAAACCAATCAGGAAAAGTAGGAACAGAAGGATTCTCTAAATCACTGTATTTGTAGATGTTCAGCAAATGAAAACAAAGCCCATGTAATACCAGGACTCCTATTTCTCTGAAATAAGAGGTGCAGTAGAGCTGCTGCACAGCCTGATAGCTTTGAGCTATGAAATACTGGTGAATGAGCCACTTCATGGTTCTTCATTTTACTGCTAAACTTCCCTCTTTTTATATATAAATAAGCAAAAATCAGAATTGTTTAACTTGGTGCATGGGGTGTTCTGTTTCTTTTACAGGCTCTGCACCTCATTGAAGAGATGGATTTGAATGATGATAAAAAACTTTCTGAGGCAGAAATTCTTAAGAACCAGGATTTGTTTCTTAACAGCGAAGCAACAGATTATGGTAGGCAGCTTCATGATGAACGTTTCTACCATGAAGAACTTTAGATTATTTATTTTGCAATCCTTCTTTCTTCCCTTTCTTTCATTTGGAGCTTTTGTTAAAAGCACTCATCAGCTGCATTGCAAGTTTTATGCTGTAATTACAGTACACTAATGTTTGTGTAAATAATTTGCATTCAAAATTTAATTGCCCTCCTGCAAACTTCCTGGGCCTCTTCTAGCCTTCAAAATTACTCTGAAATACTTGCTATCAAAATTCTGTAGTGCTGGGAAATAAATTACTTCAGGGTAGTACTGTATTGTGAAGAGTTGTTCTACTGTACTTGAAGAAAATGGAGAATCTAGATGGTTCTGAAAGAATGCAAAATGTAGTAACTGAGACTACTATTTTTCTAATCAATTTAATTAGGGCCAAGTGTGGGGAAGGTGGGGGGGTGTTTAGAGTCAGTATTAACTGTGTTTTGTTTAATACCTTTGGAGAATTACTTACATAAATGCCTCAGTTGTTTAAGAGGTTTCTACTTGATTTTGAATGGTTTCTATACTGTGTTTTACTCTATCATAAAATTTGCTATTTTTACATCTATAGACAATAATTATTTTTAATGTACAGTTGTAGAGCATTAGCAATACAGTGGTATTTTACTGTGTCAAGGCCCTCTTCATTTGTTGGATTAAAACTTAAAATGTTCTATCTTTTTGTGTTTTGCATATTTATTTCTTACTGTGAGTCACCCATAGCAGCTCCTGGAGATGTGAGCAATGTGCATAATGTCCAGTGGCAACATTCTTGGCTTTATCAACCACAGATGTGTCATCTTACCTGGCTGCTGAAGAAGATTCAAAAAAGCAACGAGTGCATTTAGCATTTTCTTGACAAGTTTGCAAAAACAATAGTGTTTATTTTTAAGTCTGTGCTAAATGGAAGGCTAAAGCATCAAGGCATTACATGAATAATATTTGTAGTAATAACCTCTAAAAGTTAACCTCAGCTGAGAGCTCCACAAGTGAGTGCTGTCGCATTTTGTGATAATTTCAAATCATCTGAAGGGTTAATGGCACTTCAGGTTCAGGGTGGGAAAGTCCTAATATTCAGTTCTGTCTCCTGGGAAGAAATGAGCTGAGTATTCCAGACAAAGACAAAGCCTCTCAGAGCATCTCATGGGGAGTGTTGTAGGGTTTTTTAATTCCTACATAAATAACTCTTGTAATACTCTCACAATGTTCTCCCTGACTAATGTTTTCCTTCCTCCCAGCTCTGTTGAGCAAAAGCAGCTTTGATTTTTTCCCCAGGATACCACCTCTTAATTACACTCAGAACAAATGGAATTCCTTTTGGAGTAAGAGCTGACGTGTCACAGTAGAAGGTTAGAAATTTTGATTCAGAGCGAAACCACATAAACTATATTTTTAGATATCATGGTAATAGAAATTCAAAACACTGCTTCAATTTTAGTGGTTGGATTTTTTTCTACCCATATTTTTTTAATGTCAGTTCCTTGGGAATATGAGCACAACTCTTGCCATAGTGATGGTGAGATCTGATTTTTTAAAAAAATAATGTCTAATAAATCCAGTGTGCCTGGGAATATTAAAACAAAAAAACAATTATAAACTGGCTGGTGATTTCTAAATAAGCACAAACGCAGAGTATTTGCTAAAATATGCTGAAGGAAGCTAGAGTGTTGCCTCCCATGATGTTAAATAAGCCCCTGTATTGCTGAAGAAGGGACATTTGGTCCAGAGGCACACCTGGACCTGGAGATGATGCAGCTGGGACAAAGATCCAAGGTCCTTTTGAGACATAGAAACCTCCTCAGCACCACCAGCATTGCCTGCTTGGCTAATGAATGTGCAGTGCTTGCAAATGAGTAGTGATTTGCTTTGAATTAAGACATGGACAGAGCCAGAGTATTGATAAAGCATTCAAAAGGTGACAGAGAAATAAAAAAACATCTTTCAGCAGGTACTTGGATTTATGACAAGAAGAGGGAGGATAAAAACCCAAATAATTTCATTTTGTCTTTCACAAAGTACTTCTACTTTTCTCCCAAGAACAAATAGATCCTGTTTGTGCTATTGAAGGCCTTGGTGACATTGCACTTTTTCACAGTTCCCTTTTTCCTTTTTTTGCCTTTGAAATATTTTCAGGGTTAAGGGTAGTTTAAACACATACCAAGCACAAAAAGACCCCACTTTTCTATGATACAAACAACTCTATTATAGACTAAGTATCACAGTGTTAATTCTAGAGAAAATCCATTCACATTCTTTATGATTATGGCAGAGGCTGATGATCTTTCTCTTTGGCAAAACAGCAGAACAGGCTCCACCTTTCCAAGATGGCCTCTATTAGAAAATGTTATGAAATGCTAGATAATAGGTAAGAACAGAGCCTGTGCAATTAATCTTTATATTAATTATGGATTTTACTGAAGCAGAACACCGGCAGGACTGTCTTGCACTATGAAGCTGCTTTTGGAAGGCTGTTCCCTGTAACAGGAGCAGAGGGAGTTGTGTTCCAGAGCCCAGCAGAGCCCTGGAGTGGGGTCTGGGGGAGTCCCAGCTGCAGCCGCCAAGGCCCAGAGGAGCTGGAACAAACCAAGCCTGGCATTTGAGGCTGCAGTTTCTGTTTCCATGGGAACAGAGAGTGGCTCCTCACAGAAGGCAAGGTGATTTCAACATTTTTAATGGGTGTGACTGTGGATAATTTGCAAGCCCCTGACATTTCCCAAATGGAAATTTGGAGATCCATTCGTATGGAAAGAGCAGGGCAGGCACAGCTCAGCAGCTGAAGTGTGTCTGTTTCAGCCATGGTTTTCCTCTGGAAGTGGTTTCCTTGCTGCTGCTGTGCCCAGGCTGTGGGGCTCAGACAGACACCAGGGGCTGGGCTGTTGGAATTTGGACATGGCTGCACTGCAGCAGTTGTTTGTATCTCAGGTATAATGGTTCTGGAGGCTGGGAAGGACTGCACCAGTGCCTTCTAGTCTCCATTTTTCCCAAACCACCCCTCCAAGGGACCACAATATACCCGAGGACTTCTGAAAATTACAATCAGCTCAAACCAGGATTATCTGAGTATTCAGCATCCTTTATATTCTGACTTAATACTTTTCATAGAGTCCCTCATCCTCTTGCTATGTAGAATAAAAGGTTTACTGTCTACTTTTTCAGACTCCCCAGAATCAGAAACATTTCCTCTGAAGTATGTCTTGCTTGGAGGCTTGGATGAGCACAGAAAAGTTTGTAGATGCTATTTTCATATTCTGCCAACTGTCAAATCCAAATCCCTGATAAAAAGCTTTCCTCAGAGCAGTATATAGTTAAAAAGTAAATGAAACTTGCATTCTAATGAATGAGACAATTTGAGGGGTTTTAATACAATTTTAAAAAAATCAGACTTATCGTCACTTTTCATTACAGAACAGATTCAAATAGTACATTCTGCTGCCAAACAATTTAATTACTGGGGAAGAAACCCTCAGGAAGTGTGTTCTTAGCCTTATCAAATAGAACAAGTGATTTTTAACCTCTGAGAGCAGTGGTGGAAGGAGAGGCAGTGGCTGTTGGGGAAGAGTTCCACTGAATGCTCCTTGTTGACACTGCTGAATTTCTGAGTGAACCTGTCAGGTCAGGTCAAAATCCCCTTTTAAAACAGTGAGAAATGGCAGCTGAAAGGCCCTGCAGGTGTCCAAAGCATCCTGACAAGTCTCAACCCCTTCCTTGCCCACTAGAATTCTGCTTCTGACATCACAGTTGTGTAGGGGAATTGCAGAGTGTTCAGGGTGGTTTCAGTAGATGGCATCACAGCATTCTCAGCCCAGCAAGGTCCTGCCTCAGCCCACAGATCCTGCCAGGCTCAGCCTTTCCACACTTCACAGGGCTCTGGCCACACACAGCAGGATATTAACCCAATGTGAGATGGAGCATTTCAGAGCTGGAGGCCTTGATGTTCCTACTTAGAGCAGAGGGGAATAGAGAATTGTCCCCCTCTTCTAAAGCCTGCCCAGCCTGGCTACCCCTGCATGGCACAGCACCCTATGGGCATAGCCCAGCCCCACCAGGACCTGGGACCCAAATCAACCCAAATCTGCTCCATCAGAGCCAGGGCTGGGATATCCTGCTCTCTGACAGCTCAAAGTACCCCAAGAGAGCTGGGCTGGGCTGTTCTGAGAAACTCACCCACAGCACAGGGGAAACTGCCCGTGCTGATGGTGCTCCTGAGAGAGCTTCCCTGGGATCTGCTGGAGAGGTGACTGTGCTGCATCAGAGCTCTTGGGTGGGATGGATGCAGGCACAAAGCCCAGCATGAGGTTCAGTCAAATAATTGGCTTTGTGGCTGGAGGCCAAACTAAAAATAACAGGAAAGTAGCATATCATTTTGGAGGGCTAAAACACTCTCCGTGCATTTTTATGAACCCCAACAGCAGCAAAGATGGTTTCAAAACACCGCTGTAACTTGGAAATAGTAACAGGAAACATTTAAATTTGGAAGGACTGAGATAAAACACTCTAAAAAAGGTCTTTTTGCATACAGATCAAGTATGACTAGTGCCCGTGCCCTCAAAATACATTTTTTCAAGTAATTTTCTTTTCTGGAAGAAAGCTTCATTCCTTGCTCCTCAACACTGTCTGCAAGTGAATCCTTACATTTCTCCTCCCACTCATGCAATGATGCTTTTTTCCTGCTACACCCCTGACCCTCCAGATTGCCCTTCTCTGCTTGCACTTCATTTTCCCTCTCGAAGTCCCTGCACATTCCCTGTCTTCTTCCAACCATCAGGAAGGAACCTTGCAAATCCTTCAAAACACCAGCCACAAATTGCCCCTGGAGTGAGCAGGGATAACTGCAGCCCCCAGCTGCTGCAGAGCTCTCTGAGCAGAGCCCCAAGTCCTGCTGGAGCCCAGGGAAACTGAGACTTCCCCACTCTGGAATGATCTGCCCAGGGGCTGCTGCTGTGGGGACAGCAGGAAAGCAGCAACACCCAGCAGCAGCAGTTGGTTGGAGTTCAGTAAGTCCTGATGTGTTCCTGGTGTGGACAGACAGCTTTTGCACAGGCAACAACCCCAGCACTGTTTTTCTTTTCTTTTTTTTTTCCCTACACCCCAAAAATGCCAGTGAGTGGTTAAAACCAGGTATTTAAGAATGCTTAAAACATGCTAAAGGAGGTGAACAGAGACAACGTCACCTGGAGGACAGGTGCTTTGGGGAGGGTTTCAGGGAAGCTTTAGAAGTGTTACCCTGTGCTCAGGTATTTGCAGCTGTGTTATACAACTGGAGGAGCTGATTCTGGGAGCTGCCTGAAGTACCTGGTGTCAGCAGGGTGCTGGGTGTGGCCTGGGTGCTGCTGCTTCACTGTCTGTGAGGCTTCACTCAGGACCTGACGAAATCTTAGCTCTCTTTTTTTTCAATACTTTGGATTTTACTTCTAAATTTTGCACATCTTGCATATTCATATGAACATTTACATGAGGGCATGCAAATCCAGAGTGTTCTCTACATCGAGATCTAGGTATCTAAATGTGTGCAGACACCTGCACACTTCTCAGGGTTCTTAATTTAAGCTGAGTCCTGAAAAGCCTTTTCAGCTGCAAAATGCAGCTTTGAGTGAAGCTTCCCATGTGCAAAGGCATGGGTCTCTGCCAGCCCCAGAAGCTGCTGCAGAAATGGAGCACCTATATTTCTTTTGCTTCTTTTTCTTTGCAAGACCACAGCTTTAGAGATTAGCTTATCTCTTTGTATTGTGCTGGTTTCCTTTGCACTGTAATTGTTCTCTCTCCTCCTGTAGCTGATCAAATCATACCACTGAACTTAGTGCCTTTTTCTTCCCCCCTCTATTTTTTTCCTGTCCGTTCACATGCACCCAAGGCAAGGAGCAGCCTGACACCATTTGACATCTCTTTGCTTCCTCATTTCAATATTAACTGTTCACCAGAAGAGAAACAGGTTTGGGGTGCGGGTGCTGAGCGCTTGCCTGTCTGTGTGAGCAGCAGCTCTTTTGCCCTCTGTCCCTCACAGCCACAGGTCACTTCTCCGAGCTGCCTGGACCAGCCCCATGCTATTGGCACCAGCCTGACTTCAGGAGGGACAGGTCTGTGGATGTGTTGCACTCTCTGCCTGGGCTGGGCTGCAGTGACAAGGCTTAGAGCTGTGCCTGCTGCTGCTCTCACCCCAGAACCGACCTGCTGAAGATTCCTACCCCTCCAGAATAATGACCCAGCTGCAGTTTAAAGATGCTTTTTGGGTAAGTGACCATTTACTATGTGTTTCCTCTAGTCACTGTATCTGTATTTTAAAATCTTTTAAAATACAGCTTGGTTCTATATATAGTTTAAAACTAATTTAATGCTGTTCTGTGTTCTAAATTTAGTTTACTAAAAAAACAAATTTGTCTCCAAGCAAAAACATAGTGTTTGGTAGTGAAAGTGTTTGATCCTGGGCAGAAGGATGCAGTGTATCCAGTGAATATATCCAGTCCCCATGAAACCACTGACATTCCCAGTTCCTGTGCTAGGTCCAGAAACTTTTGAAAGGGCCATGGATTTTTCTGTCTCACAGTGCTAAGAACCTGCTTGCAGTGGGTGTCCTTGGCTCCCTCCCGGAGCAGGTGAGCTGTTGCTAATTAGAGGCTGAATTCCCCCCTGGTTGGTGAAGAGCAGAGCCAGCAGCTGAGAGCAAAATGCTCCTGCTCAGGCTCCTCCAGGCTCCCACCCTGCTGCCAGGAGCACCCCTGGGCAAGCAGTGCCCAGGAGCTGTGAGGCACACAGGTTTGAGAGGACCAGCAGTGACACTCCACAGCTAAGCCCAAACACAGCTGACCTAAAACCGGCAAACAGTGAAATGAGGAGATGTGCTCCATACTTGTGTTTTGACTTTTTTTGAAAATCCTTTTGGTCTCCTGTTTTCAAGCTCTTTCCCTGCAGTTACAAGGAAAAAGGACCTTAGCAGGATCTCTTGCAGTTGATAAATGAAAGTTCAAAATCAAAATTCTAACTTTGCAAAGTTGAGTAAACAGGATGTTATGAGGTTGCCTCTTGTCTGGGCAATGATTAATCCAGCATCTAGGACTTAAAGAAAGACA
Organism: Petroica traversi; assembly: GCA_025920805.1. Taxonomy (NCBI): domain Eukaryota; kingdom Metazoa; phylum Chordata; class Aves; order Passeriformes; family Petroicidae; genus Petroica; species Petroica traversi. The sequence continues at coordinate 2,627,920 of JAHLSL010000053.1, read as the reverse complement.
TGAAGGTATATGAATTCTTGCTGCCATTTCCTGGCTGTTCTTTCTGATGTGCTCTCTCTCTCCACCCATGCTTCAGGGTAAACCCTCTCTTGGAAGAAAAGGCAGAGGCAAAAACAAATTTTTATGAACCACCATCATCCGGCCACTTCCAGGAAGCCTTCCCCACCCCCACTCCACTAATAGATTTGAGCGGTTGAAAAGAATAAAAATACAATGAGGAAATACAAAAGGCAGGGTTGATGTTGGGACTAACTGTGCCTGACCACACCTATGTGAGAGTCTCCTCGTTTGTGCACCCACTGAGTGCACAGTGCAGTGCATAGGGTGGGACGCAGCTGTGGGCCAGGGCTTCCCTGGAGCTTTGGCCCTTTCATGGCTGAACTTCCTTGGAAAACAAGCCTTTCAGAGCTGCTACATTTGGTGTAGTTACTTTTCAGTACCTTGATCTTCAGGGAGAATAAACCAAGCTATGGGAGTAGTGTGAGGGTGATTAATGCCAGCTGACAATCTGGCCAGGCTGGTTCTTCATGGCTCTTCTTCCCTAAACTTCTCTCCTGTGCTTAGTCACATTACCATGACTCAAGTCCTTGCTTAGCTTTGAAGCTAACACCTTATTTAAAGGAAAGCATCTTTGGATTTCATATTTTTTTGACTGGAAATGTATTGCCCAGCTTGATTAAGGAGGCAGGAATAGATCTGGTTGCAGGATGGAAGCTTTAGCTATGCAATAACAAGTCTTTCAAAGTGAAAACTTACAGGATATGCACAACACAGCACAAGTGTGCAGCTTGCCCCCAGATTACAAGATCAGCAACTATTTTTCCATTCATAAGATTCTGTTGTGAAAGGAAAATGTATTTGTGTGGTTTGCTTCAGGTAGCGATTTTCTCCTGTATTTGGGCTGTACACTGAACAGGAAACCTTTCTGATGGAAACCCAAAGGGTGTTTGCCTGTGGTGGGTGCCTCAACACAGAGCCCTGATCTCTGATTGCTGCACCCCTCGCTGTGCTTCACCCTGACCAGGTATCTCTGAGCAGCAGCTCCCTGCTCCACCAGCAGGAAACTTTGGGATAAGCAGGGGTTTCCTCAGTACCCACCTCAATGTAGAATAGGTAAAGAAACCCTAAAAGCAGGAGATCTCCCCCAACTAGCAGAGAAGGAGCGCATTCATTCCTCCCCAAAGTTCTCCAGATTTCATAAGAACAGGGTGTGCTGTCTTCCAGGAAAATGCAAATTGCTCCTCATAATAGGTTTAAGTTTTATCCTCTCTTTTCCTCTATAAAATGTAACAGTGGTAGTACTATACTAAAACTTCCACGCTATGTTCAATTTTATTTTCTTTGTAGCATGGCCTGAGCAAAAACCTATGTATATTTTTAATCACAGTTTTTGTTTCTATATGCTCCACACACTCTGTAATGGTTTAAGGGGAGTACAGCAAAAAGTGTATACTAAAATGTGCTCATTAATATATCCTCTGATAATATTTTTTGGAAAATGTTAGTGAGGTGAAAATTGCAATTGGATTTGATATCCAGTGCAGGGCAGTTGCTGATGGATTAATATTCTGCTGGGCTGCTGTACAAGCCTGACAGATGTTACCTGCCTTCTCTGGCATCACATGAGACAGGTAGGGAAATTCCCATGTTAATGGAGAGTGCATGTGTGGTACCAGCTGAGTTCCATGTTAATGGGCTTGTGTTAACAGGCAGAGTAACAGTGATTTGTTTTGTTATAAAACCACCATTCAGAAAATCTTTCCCCCTCAGTCACAAATATTGAGTGTCTTTCTCAGTCTCATTCTGTGTTCTTGCACTCATCATTGCTTTTCCTTTGCAATTCCTGTCATTGCCTTTTCCTTCTATTTAGTCTCCCTCCAACCTGCTGCTCAAAGCTGCAGCTGCAGCCTCTGAACTCAGCTATTTCTGGCCAAGAGGTGGGAAGGTACTGGCACCACTTCCTGGCTTTGCCATACCCACCTGGGACCAGGGAATGAGGAAAACTTTCAAAGGAGCTGCTTGGTTTTGGGGGAGGCTCCAAAGTGCCCAGAGGTGAGTGGGAGCAAATCTATTCCCTTGAATAGAACTCAAGCAGCCAAGTCAATTCTGAAAATGTGTTATGGGCTCCTAAGGTACTTAGGATTTAAAAATAAATGCTTGAAGTGTGAAATGCTTGTTCCTTCTCAGCTGTGGGATGAGCCTGTGGATTGTAACAGCCCACATTTAAAAGTGTGGGGAGATGCAGGCCAGCAGAAATGAAGCAGGCCTTGGACAGGAGCTGGCAGGATTTGCCCCCATCCCTGCTGTGGGCTGGTCCTTTCACAGCCCTGCCTGTGGAGCTGTGGTTGTGGTCAGACACTGCAGCAGTGGCAGCATGGAAGTGCTCCAGGAACAGGGACCCTTACAAAGAAGCTCAATCTCTCCTGCTTTGAACTCAGGTTTAGTGCAAAGCTGATTTTGTAGGTGAGCTCTCAACTCCTGTTGTAGCTTTTTCACACAGTGATCTGTTACATATGCCAAAAAAGATGTAATTAGCTTCACTAATAATTTAGCTTCTAATGAGACTCTTAACTGTGGAACAAGAGCTTTGTGATGATAAAAGTCACAGTAAAACTATTTCCTAAACTTATTAGGTGAAGTGCTGAAGAAATACAACATCAATTGTTTTACTCAAAATAGGAAGCTTTTTTTACACCAGGAGCTACCTTGCTTTCCTGTAGAGGCTGAGCTGTGCAGGGCCCCTTGTTCTGCAGCAGGTCTGTGAGGAGGAAGTGAGACTGGCCAGGTTTGTTGGGAGGATCTGGAGCTGGGGAGGCTGAGCTCAGGTAGGCAGGGATGAGGCTGGCAAACCTTCCAGCCTGGCATCCCAGCTTTGCCTGTGGGTCTGATTTGAGTGGCATTGCACTGCTTGCATCTGTCCCTACTGTCACAAGGCAGATCAAGAGAAATCATCTCTTGATAGGGGGCCAGGCTCTGCTGTCAGCATGTCCTGCCTCTCCCTGAGCTCCAGAGGCAGAGGAATGGCCATGGTCCTGCCTCTCCCTGAGCTCCAGAGGCAGAGGAATGGCCACACCCTGATCACATCCAGGCCAAGTCATCACTGTGGGATATGTGTGGAAATGGGGAATAAAGGGGGAACCAGCTTGGAAAAGCTGAACTGGTTGCCCAGCTGATGCCTGTGTTCGTTGTGAGGTCAACTTCATCTCCACATAAGAGGCTGCTCTACTCTTTTTTTACATGTAATTTCTTCCTCCATTCCCCCAGCTGCTCTGGGAAGGACACTTGGCTCACTGAGGCCATGAGAAGCACTTGTGGAGAGTGAAGGGGGCAATCACAACAGTCATTGAACCCAGAGGAAATCACAAGTAGGAAACCTGCTGAGTCCTTGTGGCTATGGAAACACTTGTGCTTCACAAGTCACTTTGGAGCAGAGCACAACATGAAGCTCAAATGAGCTAACACTAGATGAATGGATTTACAGAGAATTCATTTTGAGTCTGTGACTGAAATAATTAGACAGTTAAACACATTTTATTACAATTTTCTGATGAGCATGTTGCGACTGAGGAGTTTTGACTATTGAAATTCATTGATTGATGAAGTAAGTCACTGTGACAATTTTCTTAATATTTTTACACAGCTGTGTCTGGTTTGTTCTGATCCATTCTGCTCTGCAAAAGTTGGTTGGTTTTGCTTGGGCTCAGAGAAGTGGAGGATTCTTATTTATGCCAATATTAAGTGTGCCATGAGAAGGTATTTTAAATATAGAATAGGTGAGTCATGGACTCTTTTTGTCCACATGGGCACATTCAACAAACACCACCTAAGGAGTGATTCATGGCCCTCCCTTTCCTCCCTGCAGCTCCCACTCCTGCAGTGCAGCAGAGCTGCCTCTCCTCAATCAGTGGCTGGGGACACTGAGCTTGTGCTGCTTCATAGGCACAGGGAACACCTGGAATTTCAATCCAGTAACACTCACTGCATGCTTGTATGGAAGGCAAGTTAGGCTGCTTGCTTATAATTCAGCTCCTTTAGCTCAAGAACACCTTTTTCTGATTTTATTTTCATATCTTGCCACAGCAAGATTCCAGTGGGGCAGATGGCACAGAAAACACTGGTTTCATCTCCAGTTTAATCTAGGTTTTGTAATAAAACTTTTCTCAGCAGCCACAGTGCAATAATGTACAAAGTTTTCTGTGTTGTTCAGTCAGAGTTTGGGGATTTGAGGCTGGGATGAGGTGAGGGCTGGGGCCACAGTTCTGTGTGAAGATCACTCAGCCTTGCTCAGGGTGTCAAGGTGAAGGAAAAAACCCACATTGAAAATATGCACCTGGACCCCAACAGCTTTTCAGTTCCCCAGGAATTGCTCCTTTGCTGTAAATTGAGTTTAGTACTTCTTTAAAGTGGTGGGGAAATGTCACTGAACAAGACTGAGGCATTGAAAGTTCCATAGCTCTTCATGCAGCTTTATCTTTCCTTGAAATGAAAGGCAACAGTCTTGGGAATTAAGTGAAAATGTACCAGCTCGGGCTGGCTTAGAGCTACGAGTGCCTGTTGTTCCATTCAGAGCAAATAAATAAACAAATGCAAGCTTTTTTTCTTTAAAGGAAGAGCTTTTCAAATCAAGAAGCTATTTTGTGCTGCTCTCAATTTGTCCAGGCCTCATGCATTCCTAATATGAAAGAAAAATAAAAAATAAAGGGTGGGGACAAAGACAAAAAGGAAAATAGATGGTCAGCAGCCCTGAGGTCTGAGTTGCATAATTTCATGCTCCTTGCTGTAATTACTGAAGGGTTATTAATGAGTCAGGACTGACAAACAGCCCTGGGGCTGCTGCTCAGCAGGATGGAAATCCCCAGGGGCACCAGCAGAAGGAAAAGGAGGCCCCTGCCATTGAAAGACCCTGAATGCACATTTGGTTAGGAGTTGGGTTTCTGACAGAATCTTCTTTTTTGTGGTTTTCCTGGAAGTAGGGATGCTGTTTTGGAAGATAAAGCTGGGCTTTGATGAAAAGGTTCACACCTGTTAAAGGCTTTCTCTGGAGATGGAGAATTAAGGTGCATTTTCCAACCAAGGAGGAGGAGTCCAGGCTCATAAACCCTCTCTGTTTCTGGGAGCACTCTGGAGCAGCAATGGGAGCTTTCATTGCCCACAGCCACTGCCTGGAGTCCAGGCATGCCTTCCCTTGTGCCACAAGGTTCACCCCATGTAAAACAGCTGGAAAAGGGGTTCAGATGAAATTGCACAGGCAGCAGATGGGGGATGGTGTGGCAGCTATGGGGGTGTCTCAATCAGATACTGATGGAGTGTAAGGATGTTGCATCATATTGAGTAATAGGATATGTTGAAAATATCATTTAGGTGGCAAAGATCTCTTGTGAAATGGAATTGGTAACATGTAGCTACTGAAATGACTTTTGCTAAGAAGTCAAGTAAATCTTTAATTCATTCCCCTTGTACAGCAGAACTCTGGGAATATTTCCTGAAATTTTATTCTTCCCCACGTGCCTGGAGACACCAGCAAAGAGAGCATGGGCTCAGCAGTGGCTGTTATTTAGTGCTTTTCTCTGGACTGACAGGAAACAATTCCAAACATTTTAAGACCAGTAGGAGAAAGCACATAGTTTTTTAATAAATGAATGTGCTAACTAAGCAGGTCTGGTTGCAGTGGCTCTAAAGGACCTGGTGGACAGTTGTCTCTGTGCTTGAGCAAGTCAGGGCTGCTTCGGGTTGTTTCACTCTCCATGGTCTGGGACTGAGCCCATGGTGCTTGTAGAAGGACAGGAGATCTCTTATAACAGAGAAGAAAACTGGAAGTGGATGAACCAAAGAGGAATAGAAACAGAAGTAATCTCTTACCATTATTTTGTGTAAAACGGAAGTATCCTCTACTTGTAAGATTCTATTTCTCTTATTTCTCTTCCAGTTTCTTTTGTATAGCTCATGTTTCTCAGTAGGAGACTGAAGGATCATCTGATTTCACCATTGACACGTTTATATGTTATGTTTCAGAAGGACCATGGCAACAGTGCCTTCTGTGCCTCCTGAAAGACAGGTGCAAATCCTCACTTGTGGCCTCTGTTGGCTCCGAGGAGAAGCCTCTTTAATTTATGGCTTTAGCTGTTGTCTGAAGTCACCACATGGAGAAAATACAAAGGGATGCTGTCACCTCAAACCTGTGTCATGTAGCCACATCAAGCTCCCATTTAGAACTGGAGAGGGATTCTGCTGCCTCCTGTCCCATTTCTTACTATCCCCATCACAAAGGTGTTCCAGAAGTTTGTTCTATATGGATCTCCTGCATGGAGTCCTAGTTTTTGTCATGCTTTTTGTTATGATGCATCTCTGTCTGCTGGCTCCTTTCTCCATCTGCTAGCACAGGAGCACTGGGACTCAGAACAATGTTTGATCAAATTATTAAGAAGGCAACCTAAACTGGAGACAATAAGCACAAGCAGAGTCCTTTTAGGAGACTGGAATGGAGACTTTCCAAGGCTGTTCCCTGTGTTCCATGAGTCTGCCTGCCAGCAAACCACCCGCAGAAGTGAGGAAGGCTTTTGTGCAGCCATCACTTTGGGGCTTAATCACCTTGTGATTAAAACATGAAGAGAGCCAGACAATGTGCGGTGACTCTAAGAATGCCTAATACATAACACATGAGCAGCCCAGGATGCTGGTGAGGATGGCGAGGGCTGAGGAAGCTGAGGAGCAAATTCCCCTGTCAGCAGAACTCTAAATCAACCATTTCCTTCTCACAGAAAACCCACAGGGTAGAGAGCAAAAGACCACTGGGGAGCGAGCGTTTTGCTCCATGTCATTTGCAGTGCTATTGTATCCTTTGTGAATCTCAATTTCAATTTCATTTCTGACTATCCTGGCTGCTGCAGGTCTGAAGTCTGATGAGAATCTCACTACAGGGGCAGTGGCAGAGGCAGTCCAGCAGCCCAACAATTGGAATGCTGCAGAGATGGTGTTTTTTCCCTTCTGATTTTTGAAGGTCCCATTCAAGGTTCACCTCTATTCTATTGCCTGGCAATACATTCCATTTGCTCCCCATGAAAGGTACTGCATGTCAGGTTTAGGTTACAGGCTGCAGCAAAACTGCAAACTAAGCCTCCTGTGGAAAATGCTGGAGTCAACTCCTGGAATTACCACCAAAATGTCCCTACCTATACCCTGAGCAAACATTTCTGTTTCTGATACACGAAGAGTGAATTTACAAGAAGTGACAGAAATCTTATACAGCCAGCTTCAACCCACCTACTCTTCCTTGCTTTTTCTGTTTATGTGAAAAAAAAATCAATACTTTAAAAAAAACATTTTTTTTAAGCTTGTATAAATTCTGAAGTCAGTTTTGGAAAGCACAAGCAACCATCACATTCCCATCCATTCCAGCTGATTTCAGCCAGTAGGAAAAAGGAGCTTTTACACAGTGCAGCAGAGCAAATGCTTTCAAACCCACCGAGCAGTTGATTGTGACATGAACACGTATGGGAAAGGACTCGTGTCACACTCAGCACTGCTCAGTGGAGAACATCTCTGTCAGAGGCTTCTGATGTGACCTGGTTCTTCCCTGAGCATGGTGTCCTTTCCCCACGTGTGTGCTCAGCTCAGAATGGGCTTGCTGAGCTGCCTTTTCAGCTGCTGGCACATTCCCAGGGGAGAAGCTGGGGTTGGTTTTAAAGAAAGGCTCTTCCTGTGCCCTGTGGTGCAGCAGGGCTGGGACAGCAGCCCTGGAACAGGAAGCAGCACAAACCAGCTCTTATCAAGCAGGGCCAGGCCAGGCAGCCCTGGGCCATCAGCAGGGCTGCCCGGGGGATTTCTGCACTCTCTGGGCCAGCAGGCACACAGAGCAGTGCTGCTCACTGTGCCCTGCTTATTTCAGGAGAGTGTGAGCGGCACAGAAAGCCAGCAGGAACCTTCCCAAAACTCTTTGTGTCAGGAATGTATTTCTAGAAGCACTTGGGAATTGTAAAGAATACTGGGGGAAAACATATGAAAAGCAAGTGAATGAATTACAGTGAAAGGCCATGGCAGGATAGGAAATATCCAGTCCAGTGTTCTTGGAAATTCTAAATTGTGTTTGGCTTTTGGCTCTTAGATCTGTTTGCTGCTCATCTACACAAACAAAGTCCATGGCAGAGCACTTGACCTGGCAGATCAAGGGAACAAGATTGGAAACACTCAGGGCCAGAAACAGTTAGGTATGATGCAAGAACACAATTGATATAACTCAGTCAGAACAATTTACTTTGAGACCAGGACTGAGATATCCTGTGTGATACCACTGTGGATAGAAAGGATTTCTTTCTGACAGTTGAAAAATATATTGTCAAAAAGATGCTTGTTCAAAACTTCACCGTGGCCTGTTCTCTCTAAACTTCCTCCTCACACCAGTAGTTATTTCCTTTTTAACTCTGGAAAAGCTGTTCTTTTTATTTCACTAAAATTGTTATAAGCTTACTTAAACTGAGTAAGATATAATGTAAAAAAGCGTTAGATTTGGAGAAAGATTCCAAAGATACCCATAACAGATTCGTTTTCAATTATTTTTCTCTTTGAAAATCTGTATTAACAGTTTATTTGGATCAGGTAGCAGCATTGAGCATTTTCAGTCCAAAAGCATGTGAGAACACTTCTGATACAAGCTTAGGAAAAATATCATTAGAAACCAAGTCAAGGAATTAACTTTTATAACTAAGTACTTTCAAATGCAAGAGAAATCGTGGGGATTTTAAATTATTTTAAAAAAATATTAGCAGACAATAAATTTCAAATCATTCCTGAATGGAATTAGGCTGAAAGAACCCCTCTGCTATGGCTGTCAGTGGCCTTTTCTCCCAGGGCAGCAAGCCCAGCTGGCACTCCCCAAACAGGACTCACGGCTTCAGCAGCAGAGCTGCCCCAGGGAAGATGCTGAGGTGCTGCCAAGCCAGCTAATCCTGCAGGAGCAGGGAGAGGTACCACTGTGGTATGAAAAGTAACTCTAAACAAAGTCCTGGATGGGCAAACCAGGTGCCAGCGTGGTTAGAAATGCTCCAAGGGAAGCAGCCACAAGAGAAAAGCCCAGAGTTGCATGGCACAGCCACAATGACCTGATGTCACTGTGGTCATCACCAGCTGGCTTGCAGGGTGTACCACGGAGTGAGGGCTTTGCACATGGCTTTGCATGGTTTTGCTTCAGCCCAGTCCATTGTAAAAGCTATTTACTGAAAGCTGCTTCAGTCATGAGCACAGCATTTTAGTCTTCTTGATATTATTGCAACAGTAGCCTTGGCGCTTCAAAATGTAAACGCTGGCACTTCAAAAGGCCTGGCAGTTCCCTCTGGGCACCGAGCAGCACCAGGAATTGGTTCTGGAATAAGGCTGATTCTCAGCGAGTTAAAGACACGAGGTTACTCAGCTTGATGCCACCAGAAGGTAACAAGGAGTTCTGTCACCCCCCAGCAATCCTGGTACTTTCTACCCTCCGGGCAGGGAGCTGGCACTCCCAGTCTCCCCTTGCCTTCATTACCGAATCAAAATCCTCTCCCTGATGGCTGCAGAAACCAGCTCAGAGCCAGCCCTCAATAACCTCTCCCACAATTAAATCCTGACATTTGCCTGGGTGGTTTCCCATGGAGAAACTCCCACCAGGAGGGACAGCACAGTCCCCAGGCACAGATCTCCCAGGGCAGTGCTGATGGGAAGGAGCAGCATTGTTTATCCTCAGAGGGGAAGGGAAATGGGAAGTAGAACGTGTATCCCAGCCTGGCTTCTGTCATCACCTCTCCTTACAGCTCCCAGGACTCCTTTCAAGTATTCTAGGAAAAGCTGTTCTGCTTAAATTGGAGCCCGGAAGTTCTGGGTTTCAGTCATACACTCCCTTGCACTTTTCTTCTGTCTCTGAAGGAACAGTGCTGCTCATTGCAATTGAGAGAAGCAACTTTTGTCCCTCAGAGGAGAGGAAAGGCTGCCCCTCCTTTACCTGTGATTTTCAAGAAGAAAACAAGAAAATGCCCAGGCAGAGAGCAGAGCACACGTGCAGAGTTAGGGGGTGAATCTCAGGACAGCACAACTCTGCCCACAACACTGAAGTCTCTGTGTCAACAACTTTCTTGCTGGTGATTATAGGCCTGTTGGACAAAAAGTAATCTTTTTTAGTAATAAGGATAAAATCCTCTTTCACAGCCACACATGCTTTGACTAAGCAGAATCCCTTTCTTGGCAATGAGAGAAATTACTGGTGATGAGTCAAAGCACCCTCTTCCAAGCAACTAGATTTCAGTATAAGCAAATGATGCTTTACACATTTAATGACTATATTTATTATCTAATTAAAGCGCTTTTTCTAATTAAAAAAAAATCAGATAGTTCTTTGACTGTTCATTAGTTCTTAAAATCACCACAAAATCCTTTCTGAGAAGTACCAAGCACTGTCTGAGTAGTGCAGCTTAACAGCTTTTGCAAAACCCACTCAATGCGTGCTAATTATAAGACAAAATGGTAAATGGAAAATAGAATAGAGGCGAGACAGCTTAGCAAGGCCAGACGGTTGTTTAATGAGATACAATCTCACTGTCTGATTGTCTTGACAAAGAAAATGTGGGGTCAGTTATGGTGCTGCACAGGAAATCCTTAAGACAGTAGATAAAAACAAAATGGGTCTGAACAGACAAAGCAGGGAAGAATCGTAAAGGGGGCAAAGACACTGATCTGGGGAAGGTGCTGGATGCTGCCATAAGACATGAAGAATGGGCTGGAAATTGCTGTGCTTGAAACAAACAGGTAGAATGAAATATTGTACAGGAGGTATCTGATAACCTTCAAGCCCCGGGTAACAGAAAACAGATAAAAATCAAAGTTTCAAAGTACAAAATGGGAGTAAGAGCTCAGTAGTGAAAAAAATCCAATGTACTCTGAGACCTTGTTGAATAAAATATCAGGAAGAGGAGAGAATTGCAGGTATATCTGTAGATCATAGCTCATTTAAGTGCCACTGCTATGATTTGATAGTGGAAGAAGGCAAATACAATCCTCTGATGGACCAAAAGTGTTTCTTAGAGAGCTGACATTAATGCCATGGTACAAAGCATCACTTAGCCTTTACTGGAGTGCTGAAGCATCATCCTTGTCCAACAGAGATTTATTCAGCCTTGAACAGGTGCTGTAACAACACGTGGCTATCAGTGGAATGGAAAATCAGCGTGTCAGGAAAGGGCAAAGGAGGTTGGTGCAAGGAGAGGCTGGGAGGGGATGCAGTCCTACAACACATGGAAGGAGAAACAGAGCTCTTGGAATGAAAGGGAAACAATTGTGCAAATAAGCTGAGTGATGTATGGCTCCATTGGGGTTGGAAACGAAGAAGCAGAGCTGCAGTGACCAGAGCAGCTCTCACTATGAGCCTGGCTGTGGTGTTTGCTCTCCCTCCTCTCAGCCCGTGGGGAGCCAGAGCTGTTCAGAGCACAGCCAGAGCTGCTGCCTGCCAGCCCTGCTTTGGATTTCTGACCCTGGCCACGCTGAAACTGGGCCTCCACATCCTTCAGGAACACAGAGGAAAGTACAGTAAAGCAAATTTTGAGATGAATACCCCCCCAAAATGAAGACAGATTGAATGAATGTCTGTGGTAGGAAATCCTTAGGAGCCAAATCTCTCTACAAGGGGCAGCCAGAGGAGCAAACCCCAGGGAAGCTGGCAGGCAGTGATGCTTCCAGGAGCCTGATGAAGCTGCCCCTGGACCCAGCCCCTCAGGCTGCCCCCTGCACTCTGCTGTGTTTGTGGGTGTGCTTTTGGGCTGATGAAAAGTTGGGGTTGCATTCTCTGTTTAGGGAATTTAATAAGTGTTCTCTCAGACATAAAGAATTTGTCATCCTTTCAGTGTAACAACTGGGCCAGTTTAAAAGAGGTAGGGAAAGACACCAAGTGAGTTTTAGCCTTTACTGAACCAAGAGGGATGAACAGAAAGGCAGACTAACTTCACAGTGAGCTTATACTCTGCCTTTGTTGCCTGTGGCAGTGACTGACTGCTGGGGTGATACCAACCCACAGGATATTTTCACTAACCTCATGGGCAGCATTTCTGGGACAGGAAACCTGTGTACACAGCTATGGGATAAAGCTGATTGCATCGGAAAATATAAAATTAAAATGCTGGGGGTGTGAGTTGGTTGTGGAGCTTCTGGACCGGAGCTTCTGCCAAGCAGAGGGAGCCATTTACGGTAATTTTTTCTTTTTTACAGCAGTGATGCCTTCTGCCATTGGAATGTCCTCAAATAAAAGAGAGAGGGGGGAAGTGCTAAGTCCATTGTCAGGGTATTATCAAGAACCTTTTCTCTCTGAATGGCAAAACTTGCTGCTTCTCATTTATTTCACAGCAGGATCCCTCCCTATGATGTGTGCATAAATTGCCCTTGGAAACATTAGGAAAACTCATGTTTTGGGCCTGAGATCTTCTTTCTTAAGGTCTGATGGCTTTTACAATGAACTGTAGCACTGGAAATGTTACTACAACCTGTAGTTTTACTGGGATTGTCTGCAGAAATTTATCCCAGCTCTTAAAGAACGAAAAAAAAACCCTGCTCCCAGATCTGCAAATCTCCACAAAACTCCAAGGTCTGTGTGAGCAGCCCTGAGGATGCCATCAACCTGCACCATTCATCCCCAGAGCTCCCAAGGGAGCAGCAGGGAAGCAAAGGCACAAGCTCAAGTGCCCAGCAGCTGCTTGCCAGAGGATCTTTTCCAAGCACCAAAACTTAAACAGCTGTGTTCTTCACAGTCATGGTGGAAAGCAATAAAGTAACCCATTTATTAAATGGTAACTGCTCAGGGGACAGTGGATGGATGTATAAACTGCATTCAGTTCATATATAAGGGCTTGTATTGTAGATAAACTGCTTGAGGGAAGGAACACACTCATTCCCTTTATGGTTTCACAGCTCGTGATTTCACCATAATGCTGCAACATAAAGCTCAGAAAACAGTCACCAGTACATTTTCAATAATGTTATCACTGTGTACTGGTTAACTCAGGCTCTCCATGGAAAAATGGCTTGTCCTGATCCTGCTGGGAGGCAGTGGCAGGACCAGGACTGGAACACAGAGGTTCTGTCTCCTTGTGCTACCAATCCTCCCACTAAAACTGCACCACTGACCAGGAGGCACCACCACTGCCCCACAGGCTGGGATTTGTACTGAGCTGACTCTGACCGTTCTCATTAGAAATTTGCTAAGAGGAAACAAGAAATAATAATCAGAATTAAGGTAAGAGGGACTGATGTGCTTAAAAGCTACAACTTTTTCTTTCTGTCTTCAGTGCAAGGAGTTCACCTTCCACACCGGCTACGAGGTGCTCGTGCAGAGGCTGCTGGAGGGGAAGAAGATGTGCAAAGATGTGGAGGATTTGCTCAAGCAGAGGTATGAAAACCAGAGTGAAAAAAGTGTGAACAGCCTCCTTTTTGTCTCGTTTGGCATCTGGAAGGGAATAGCAGGCTGTTTCTCAGTTTGGTAGTCTCATGTGTTCCTCCCAAAACATTGCACAGAAAAAGCCTGAGGGGTTTGAATCCCAGCCGTGTGATGTGAAGGTAGATAAACAGAAATCTCAAAGAATTGAGAAGGGAAGAGAAGGTTGAAAGAGTCAGAAACCCAGAACTTCTCTAAGACCCCTCATTATGGGTCCAGAATTACACAGTAGCACCTACCTCCACAAGTAGCATTTCTAAGTTTCCCCTTTTGCAGGGAAAAAAATGACTTGCACATTTCTGTTTCTCTTTGAACACGCTGTTGCCACAGGCACTGTTTCAGTTTCCTGCCAGCACCAAAAATGAGACGTTTTTCAAATACAAAGCTACATAAAATGCTGCCTAAAGGCTTACCCAGACACCCAAACCTACCCCTGCTGTTCACCAACCTTCACAGGCTTTGAGTAACAATGTTGTAGTTTATGTCCCTGGTTATGAGCTTCTTGGTGCTGCTCAACAGCAGCTTGGGACAGCTGACAATTTAGTGGGTGACAAAATATGTATCACACTGCTGCTCTGGGTCCTTTGCCATTCATTTTTGTAGTTGTGACTTAGAAAAAGAGCTCTGGAATTTGGTTCTGTTTTTAAGTGGCTTCAGCAGTTTCAGGATGTAGCACGAGGCCCATACATGCTCAGGAATGATGTGTAGGAAAGAGCACACAAATATGGATTATACATCCAGAGCAGCTCATCTCAGCACTGTCACCTTATGAACATTGATCTGTCTTCCTGCTTTTTCTTCCCATGCTGTCCTCCTAGTTTTGGGGGTTTAGGGTGGTTTTTTGAAGGCTGATTTTAATGCCCCGGGGCTTTCAAGGGGGTGTGAGCTGTGAGAGTCAAGGGGGTGTGAAGTCTCCCATCAAAACCTGAAGCTCTTTGAGTTGCTTTTCTCGACCACCAGTGGAAGCCTCTTATTCTGGCACACATCACACAGTCCTGAAGTCACATCTGCCTGGTGGCAGCTTAGCTGCAGCTGTTTAAAACAGCTCCTTTGTGCTCACAACTCACTGAGATCAGAACTGCACTGCAGGCCCCAGGCAGTGCATTCAGCATCCAATGCTACACACGCCTGTGTTCCTCCCAAAACATTGCACAGGCTTCTGCCATTTGCAGGATGAGCTTTTTCCTGGTTTGTGGTGGAGGCATAAAGTTTTTTCCATAAAGAAGAAAAAATACATGTACAGTCATTTTGCAAATGTTTCCATGAGGTTTTTTACACCCCTGAGACACTGCAGGGAGCGTGAGTACGTGTGTGCGCCTGTTTGGGGGGGGAGGAAAAGGACCAGAGAAGTGGGCACTGAGTCAAAGATATGATTCCCAGTTTATTGCTGGCAGATGTTTGTTCCAGCCTGTCATCACGTCATTCACAGGAATGACCCAGGAGAAGATCAAAGGATGGGGTGAATCTCTGTTTCTTGAGCCTGCCCATTGCATGTGGCTCATGCTGGAATTTCAACAAGGACTGCTGCAGTCCTGAAAGCAGCTGCCCTGGCCCTGCCACACCAGATCAGTTTTCCAGCCACATATACCCCCTAACTGGGCCTGAGAAGGGCCTAAAAGGTTTGGGAGTGAGAAAGCAATTGTATTCCAGAACTAAGCAGGGTTTAAACCACAGAATATGTTCCATCTCTGGATGGCTGCAGGGAAACCTTGAAATTGTGTGCAGGAGTACTGGGAAGTGGGAAAAGCAGCACAAAGGTATGAGGAGATGGTATCAGCCCCCTGTCCAAATCCTCTGACCCTGGGCTGGTCCTGTCCCATCCATGCTGAGGTTTCAGGGGCTGGGATTGGCTTAAAAGCTGGCCATGCTTTTTTCCCACGCTATACTTGGGTACTGAGCAAGCACAGTGGGGCTGCAGCTCTGGGGTAATTCCCATTGCTGTACAGGCCCTGGCACTCAGCAAAGCCTCTGACACAGAAGTGTTTCTTGATACTAAAATCAGAAGAAAACGAATCTATTCTTCTGCAGCATTATGTGTCTGGAGTGTATTTCCCTGTTGATGAGAAAGAAGCAGTGCCTCTGTGTGGCCTGTCACCATATTTCCCTGTTCCTGTAGCAGGAATGCCAAAGCAGTGCTGTAGGAACACCCCTTGAAGCACAGCAGCTCCTGGTGCAGGAGGGCAGCACATGCAGCATTCCATGCATGGGAGCTATGGACGGAGCCAGAACTCTCTGCTCCTGCAGTGACTGCAGCTGCTGCAGGGCCAGCACTGCTGCTCCAGGAGCTCGCAGGGGAGAGCCCCGGGATGAGCTGCCTCAGTCACAGGGGATGGTGGAAATTGCACCTGAGCACCTTGGTGCTCCCAGAGCCCAGGGGCAGCAGGAAGGGGGTGGGACATTCTCAGGGACCCATCCCAACAGCTGCCATGGGGCAGAGCTGCAAGAGCAGCCCTCAAACTGCTGGAACTCATAAAAGAGAAACACAAAGCACCTCCAGGCCAGGTGGGAAGACTCATGTGACTAAAACCCAGCAGGGTTGTAGGGCCTTGCACCCACATCAAATTTGTTTGTTGAACAGAGTACATTTCTCTAAGGTGCTCTAAGTTTCACGTCTTTGAAACTGCTTTTGAGAACTGGACTTACCCTAAACAAAACCACCCCTCTCCCCAGATGTTATCACCGGGCTATCTGTTTGTTATTTATTAGTGACCATTCAATAGCTTTTAGCACCCATTCAAAGACTGACAACTCGGTTCCACCCTAGTCTTGCACATAGAGGAAAGGAAGTAACACATTTAGTACAAATGTGTTTTTTTCAAAGAGAACAGAAGTTTTCTCCAGTGCTGGGGGAAGGAAAAACAGCAGAGGAATATTTGTATTTCTTTATTAACCATAGAAACCGAGCCAGTTTCCTGAGTCACCAGTTACAGTTCCCCATTAGGTGAGACACTGCAAATTGTCCCTTCCACAAAACCGCCCCAGCCTCAGCACACAACCACCGAGGCTCTGTCCCCCTTGGCCTCCTCTGCAGCTCTTCAAGCAGCACCTCATCTTTGTAATGGACAGAAATATTCCTGCTCCCCTGGCTCCTGTTTATTCTCACATCTCTTGAATGGATCCTTTGGAACCCGCTCTTCACTGCCCTCCCAGCCGGTGTTTCCATGGATTGAGTAATTTTTAGGTTCCTTTTGCTCTGGTCTGAGCCTTCACCTCAGCTCTGTTCGCCTCCTTCTTCTCACTGAATCCACGTTTTGGGGGCAGAGCAGTACACAGCATTCCACATTCATCAAAGCCATGAAGATAGGCTTCATTTTAATCTCATTTCTTCTAGAAATAACTTACACTAAATATTTCAGAGGTTAACCAATAGCACTAAGGATTGAGGACATAGAGAAATTAAATAAATTGCATTTCTCATGTTTAGTACCTCAGATACAATTACAAGATTTGTGTAAATACCATTGTGGTACTTCTAAGAGAAATTAAACAAGTTTTTCTTTTAACAGAGCACAAGCAGAAGAGAGATATGGGAAAGAGCTGGTTCAAATCGCCCGAAAAGCAGGAGGGCAAACAGAAATCAAGTAAGGAATTCTTTTATTTTTACTGCAAACAAAATGATTTTGGAAGAAATATCAGACTCCTGTGTTTTGCCTATGGATGGGGTCACAGTCACTCCAGTGCATTACACAGCTCTTCACAATGTACAGGCAAAGTGGGGAAACCCACAGTCCTTCACAGTAGGATTCACAAAGTTTCTACTTGGAAACTGCCAGCAGGTCTTTTCCTGAATTTTTTTTTAAATTTCAAGATTCTTAATGTTTAATATTTGCTTCCAAAAGCAAACTAAATGATGGGGAAAAAGAGAAAGGAAAAGGCTGTGGAATGTTTAGAATCGTGGCTTGACAATTCTGGAAAGCTGGTGAACACTGAGAGACTGTGACAGAACAAATACAAAGACCACAAAAATCTGCTTCTGCAGCAGGAAAATAAGCTTAGTTTAGGAACAGAAAATGTAAATCTCTTTGAAGGGACCTACTTTGAAATAATTCAATGGAACTACTGAAATACACTAAGATGACATATATTTTTCTTTGTCTCCTCCATTACTATCTTAAATCATGTATAAATTGTGTTGGGAGGGGAAGATAGATGTCAGTATGGAATTTAACTTAATAAACACTGCTGATAAACTGCTGCTATTATTGATGGCAGCAGCAATAATGAGACATTTTGTCATTATTGTAACAAGTAATAATACAGTAATAAGGTGGCAGAGGATGGAGATGTGGGGTCACAGAAGACAATCCTGCAAGAGAAGACCTCAATCTAAACACAAAGCAGCTCTATTGATCCCTGGGGCCTGCTCCTCTCATCCATCCCATATCTCATTCCTTAATTGCAGCCTCCTCCTCACGGCCATTTATCACTCCCAGTGCAAGTGATTTCCTGGTCATATTTTCTGGGAAAGCTTGACCCCAAAGCCTTGCCCTGCCATGGCAGGTGCCAGCCATCCCAGAACGTGCCAGGCTTTCCCTGCCAGGGCTGCAGCTCTGCCCCTGAGCAGCACCAGGGACCCCACAGCCCTGGGAGGTGGCTCAGTGCACTGACCCAATCGGTGAAAAGGAAGGAGAAGAAGAAATATTTGGAAATTAAAACATCATATGAAGGATGGATGGGTTCTTCTCAACCCAAAGGCGAAGATCAGAATTCCAGGATTAAAGACAGGCTTCACCTCAACTCCTTTAGTGGCAGTTCAGGGCAGGCAGAGCAAATGTGCTGAGCAGCAAGCAGCTTTGGCTGCCCTCCAGTGACTTAGTGGACAATTCATGGCTCTGACTTTTCCTAAGAGATTATGAGAGCTTTAGAGGCAGAGCCAATGTTGGGATATGGATCCAAGCTCCCCTGAAGTTGGGGGAAGTTTGAACTTGGGCCCAGCTCCACTTTGATCCAGACATTTTATAGCTTGGCATGGAGGGAAGAATGAACTCACAACAAAACCATGTGTGGAGCTGATTTACTGTTCCCATAAACTGGGCAGGGACACTCCAGCTCTGCACTGATGCTTTTATCAGGGTAAATGTCTCACTGTGCTTGTTCTGAGGCAGAGAGGACACTTGGCTCTCTCTCATCCAGCATCCTCTGATTGCTTAAGAATTACACAGAGAGCCAGTGAAGGGCATTTGTCTGGGGCAAACAAAAAATCAGAAAAAACTGAAGTCTCTTCAGGGCTGGAACAACACAAGAAAATGCAATGTTTGCTTTGATGCCTTAAAATTGTTGAATTTTCTGTGTCTGTGGGCTCTCCTCAGAGTGAAGTTTCTGTTTGTTTATATGACATTGACTGCAGGCAGCAGTTCTGCTCCCAAGGTCAGTCCTTCAGGGAGACTTGAGGGGGGGAAATCTCTGAACTACCTAAAATAAGAAAAACTTGAAAGGACTGTGCATTTTTCCAAATGTTTCCTCTTTATAGGGCTCCCTAAGATCATCCAGCCCACTGGGTCCTAATAAAACTACAAGTACTTGATAGGCTGAACAGGGCTGGTCACATCTCCAAATGCAGCTCTGGATAGCATTATTTCTAAAAGTCTCATGTATTTGTACCTAAAACTTCCATTTGACAATCACCTGGAAACAAACATCGCTTCCAGGTTTTTTGCAGAACATTTTGCAGTCCTTCCTGTGCCATGCTGTGTATGGCAGAGGAGCAGGAATTGATAATTTTAAATCACTCAGTGATTTTCTTGCTAATGCAAAATTATTATCCTCTAGTCTTAAATTTAGCCACATTTGAAACATCTCAGATAAGGCTTTCTGCCACTTCTCCTGGGAAATTATTTCACACCCGAGTAGTTCTCAGGATCAGGAGGGTACCTGATAGCCTTTCAGAAAATCGATAAAAAGAACATAAAAAATGTATCCACAACAAACACCCCAAACCTTCCAGTATGAAGTGAGAAAATTCCCAGAAGACCTTCGGAGAAACAACTGCCAGGCCCAGGTTTCTGTTTCAGCACAGTCAGGAAAGGCACAAAACAAGGAGCAGGGAATAGCACAGTAAGATGGGGTTTCTGAAAAGTGGTGCTGGAAACCACTGACAGAGCAAACAAACACTGCAGCTTCCAGCTCAAGAAACAGAAATTCCCCCTAAGTGCTGTCCAGCACCAAAGGACACCACCACTGCTGCCTGGCCTTGCACAAACTCCTTCCCACAGGGAGTGGGGAGGTTCCTCTGCCCAGCCCACGGCTCAGCTCTCACCCAGCAGCTCCTTCCCATGCACAGAAAGGATGCACACACTGCACTCTAAGACTGCAGGAAGGATCACACAGGCTCAGACTAACCCCTGCAGATTAATATTCCTTCCCCAACACGAGATCCCAAGGGAATGGTGGAACAACAGGGCAGGCATATGAAGATATTTCTTCTAAGTTATCTTCTAGCCATAGCAATGAGTAAGTTCACAGAATGCCACACCACCAGCAGCTCTTTATGGAACAGCCCCCAGTGTTTTCTTCTTTTTCTTATTTAAAACCCTGAAACATTTTAACATCCACCGAGTCAATAGGTAAAGCAATGTGTGCCTGTTATCCCACTTTTTAAATTAAAAAAATTAAATCTGCATCACCATTTCCTAGTCTCTACTCATAAAAGAAACTATGGAAAGGTGATTACAAACCCGCAGCCATGTTTTCTTGGCAAATGACACCTTACACCCATATCCAACAGGGGAGAGAGAACTACAGGTTTGAAGTTTAAACTGCAATATTTGTACTCTCTGTGGTGCACACATGGGAGAGGACGCACAGAAAGTGGGATTTTCAGCCAAGTTAGAGACTGAGATCACAGGTGCTGCTGTTTGCTGGGAGGGCACACACCAATGATGCCTCACCCTGAGGTGATTCCCAGCAGAGCTTGTGCCTTTAAGAGGAAACACCTTAAACACCTTTCTGGCTGTGAGGTGCCCGGGATTTCCATGCAGTGGCTTTGGGCAACTCTTCAGCACAGCACCATGAAAGCAGAATATGCTGCAGAGCCCAGTTCTCAGCTGAGCCTGGGCCTCTGGGAACTCTGTTCCTCTGTAAAATAACTGATGGAAACACTGACTATCTGGTTACATTCTGCCCAGGCTGACAACAGCTATTTTTGTCATTTGCTCTGCTTGTCTCTTCTCATGTTTGTGATTTCCTACATTTTTCATCCCTTTTTTCCACTGCCATCTCCTTAGGACCTTGGGAAAGGGTAGTTCCTTCAAGCCCACGTGTGCTCTGCTCTTCCCTGCAATGCCTGAAATAGAACATTTCAGTGAGTGTGAGGTGAGGGCATCTGTAATGAAATGCCAATTGCTGCTTCCTGTGGATAAAAATAGTGCATCTGTCACTTAATATCCAGAATCCTCCGTATTATTCCACACAAAGCTGGCATTTTTGAACTGAAGCTAAAAGTCAGTTTGGAAGGTCACATCCTTCCATGGTTGGTTATTCTACACCCAATTGTTCTGAACCCACACAGAGTTTATACACTGACACTCTGAACTTTGAGGACTCTGAAAATGGACCAAAGCCTCTGCTCAGTGCCCGTTAAATTTGATCTAGATAAGCTCTCTGGTGATGAGGACAGGCATTCCTGAGCAGTGCTGCTCTCTTTCTGAGAGATGTGAGGCAATTTAGTTTGATGTTAAAGGTACAAAATTTGTTTTGACTGTTTTAACCTTTGATTTGGATGGCACAGTTCATTCTGGAGCCACAGGGATTTAATTTGTTGTCTGTGGGCTCAGATTTCCAGGGAGGAGAAGGAACATGGAGATGTCTTCCTGCCTGCTCCCCTGCCCCAGCAAAGCCTGGGTGATGTGTCTGTGCCCCAGTGAGCAGCCCTGGAGGGAGCACACAGCCCCCTTGCCCTCAGTTTGGGGCTGCTGCCACTCCTGACACAGCCCTGGAAATATCCAAGCAGCAGAACATGGATGTGAGCACCCCACAGCATGAGAGGAACCCTCCACAGAGGCTGCTGCTTCCCTGAAAGCCACACACTCCCAGGGCTGTCCCTGAGCCCAGCCTGGTGCACAGTGCAGCCTCTGCACAGGGCTTCACACCACAGCCCAGCTGGGACACAAATCCTTCCAGCTGCACTGGTGCCTTTCTGTTTAGCTCCTCTGAGAACAAGAAAACATCCTGGCAAAATTCATTCTTCAGTGTTTTTGCCACATGCCTACTAGAGAAGGCCAGCTATGATTCTCATGTGCAGCACTGCTGAGTGCCTGGGCAGTGACTTGCTTCCTCCCCTTCATTTCTTTTTTTGCCACGCAGACACAGCCCCAGGTGGGAATTATCTCAGTCAGATGGTTCCAGACACATCTCCCACACTTTGCTACCACCACTGGGCTTCACAGTGGTGGAATTGTTGGTAAAACCACGTTGGTGTTGCCTCTGTGCCAGGAGGGAAGGCAGATGTTGGGGTGGCCTCAGAGGGGACTGTCACTGCAGGGGTTTCACATCTCTGCTGTTGGATCCACATTTCCTGGGGCTGAGGGGGGACAGGGCTGCTGGGAACTGTCTGCAGAGCTCATCTGGCACTGGCTGCTCTCAGTTTCAGAAAAGGTATTTTTAAAAATTACAAGAACAACTGAACATTGTAGATCATACCAATGTCAAAACAGAAACCTGCCAGAAAGGAAGGTGGGGTTATTTCACACTTCTATTCACCAAACAAAGGTAGAGGAGAAAGAAAATTTAAAATGATCTGTGGTTTCCGGTTAGAAGAATCTGTTTTACCTTCCTGTGTACAGGATATAAAGGGACTCTCTGAATTACTCAGTTAACCCAGAGTCTAAAGGCGAAGCACTGGGAAAAAAAAATGCCCAAACTATCAAGATTAAAGTTGAAAGAATTTAAACAAACAGACAAAATAGTGTGGTGCAACAGTGTAGATGGTGAAAATAACTGTCACCTAAGCACTGCCCCTGACAGGGCTCTGCTAATTACACCTCTGGTGCCAGGAAATTCAGCTTTTGATTGCTGTGAGGCAAAGCTGATGGTGGCACAGAGGATTGCCCTGCACAGCTCAGTATTTCAGCAAAAACAAGGTCCAAAAACAGAGAGAGAAAGCACAAAAAGCCAAACCAAGCCGGTAAGAATATTGCAGCCACTAGATGGCAAAACCCCCTCGGAGTTGCTGCAGCGGCTGCTGCACAAGCTCTGTCTGTTCCCTTATTCCACATTCAGGCACTCCCGTTTCTGCCCAGAATTAATTTTGACAAATTGAATCTTTAAATATGCAACGGGGAGTCGTTTAACAAACGCACGCAGAGTAAATCTGTGTGCAGCCTTATTTTCAAGGGGACACCTGTGGGATTGTCCATGTGGGGGTGCCCAAAGGGAAGGCTGGAGCTCTGTCTTTAGCCAGAGTGATTTAAAAGTCTTCCAGAATCTATGTGGAAAACTTACAGGTTGTCAAATTAAAAAAAAAAAAAAAAAAAAAAAAGAAAAAGGAAATGGCATCCAATTTTCATGTTGCTTGAATTGTTTTCAACCCCAGGTTCTCTAATTTAGCCACAGGACAAACATAAAAAAATCAATTACTACCAGAATGCTAAGCAGGCACATCTACTGAGGGTAAAACACTTTCAGAGTGTCCAGGAGAGTGAGATGCCCTCACTTTGGAGCCTCAGTGTGAACCCATATCAATCCAAGAAAGCCAAACCCTCCCAGAACAAGAGGCAATAGGTGCTGTACATCCACACCAGCACAGACAGAATCAAAACTCATTCCTGTGTCAGCTACAGGAATCACTTGCATTAAACCCTGTGAAGCACTGAAATATTTCACTGATCGAACCAGAACATCCAGGAGAAAATCTACAGCTCTGCTGCTACAGCCCAGGAGTCATAAAGGGAGTCCTGATGGATCCACAGGTCAAAATTGGATTTATTTCTTCTCTCCCACATGTATAACTTGGCTTTATGTCATACTTGCTGTCCCCTTAAGCCCTGTAAGGGTGAGGAATCCAATTCACTGCTTTTAGCAAATTATTATAAAAATAAGGGAGGAAATGCCTTAACTCTATTTCAATCTGCTTGCCCCAGTCAGCAGCCATGGAATTGGCTGGAGAAATCCTTCAGGCAAGGAGGAAAAGGCCAGAGATTTCTGAAAAGGCCACTGGAGACCATGCAGGAGACAAACAGATCCCTCTCTGGGTCCCAGGCAGTTGCACCCCAGAGCCCCCTTGGCCTTAGAGAGGCAGCAAGAGGAGAGCAGCTCCAATGGTGGCCATGAACTGCTCTGGGAGCCCAAGTGCCTGGAAACCAAAAAAGCAGCAAATTGCTTTTGTCCTTGATCTATACTGAGAAAGTGCTATTTTTCATTATCCACTACAACAATTTTGCCAGTTTTGCATAACTTGAATCACCAACAACAAAGGGAAAAAATCTCTGAGAAAAACCGATCAACACAGAGTGCAAACAGGATGCCCAGTTTGCAAGTGCCCTCTATTTTTTAATTCCAGCATTTACCTGTTTCAGGCATGAAGTTGTTAGCACAATCCCCACCTCCTATTGGAAATTACCCACTGCAAAAGAAAATTTTATTCCTTGTATATATTTATTTTTTTTTCAAAATAATCCATTAGATCTTTTAGGTGAGAAAAAAACTCTCTCTGCTGCTGATATTCAACTTGTCTGTTAATGTCAGGCTTTTAATTAGGTGAAACAAATACTGCTTGTTTCCTTTGTGGTGTGAAAATTTAATTTCCATCAAAATTTCACACCGGACTAACTTTTTACAAAAGAAACCTTCAAATGTATAAGTATTGTTAGGAAAACACTCAAAAATACTGAAATCTGAAAAAAAAAATATCAAGCAGCTCTCTTTTTTTTATCTGAAAGTCTTTTCTTTATATTTCTCCAAACTTAGATGTGGAATGGGTTTCCAGGCAGTTTTTGCTGAGGACAAGCCCCACCTTTCCCCTTGCCTGGGCATTTTTCCTACTTCTACCAAGGCAGCCTCACTGCTGGGAGAGCAGGCTCTGATTAGCAAACAGATGTCCAGCCTAAATGAACACAGGGCCCTTAGGATCCTTCCTGTGCCTCCCGAGGCTCCCGAATGGCCCAAGAGATGCAGATTTCCCTGCCCATCTGCCCATGGCTGGGCAGTGCTGCAGCCTCTCCTGGGCTCTCCAGGGACAATTGGGCTCCTCATTCAGCAGCTCCTCCCTGGGCACACCAGGGCCCCAAGGAGAGCCCAGAACTGATTCCTTCCAGGAACAGCACACGCTGGGGCTTCACGAGATCACTGCTGGATGTGAACAGCTTCCCAATCACACCCAGGCCTGACTTCTGTGCCTGCAAAGGCCCTGGCAGCCCGCAAATTCAGAGCTAGAGGAATTCATTGAGTTGAAAATGCCTTTTACAGACCTTTTGCTCTCTCATCACATCTGTGCTGGTATCTCTGGTGCTTTTTAGAACTGGACTCTGCCCCATCCAAAGGCAGGACATCAGTCTGTGGGTCCCTCTCGAGTCCCACTGAGCGGTGCGGCTGCACCAGCAGCTCCGTGCCGAGGGTCGGGTATCCCGGTTTATTCATCGTGCTGTGCTTTGGGATGCTCGGCAGGGGCCGGGATTGTGTGCGGGAGCCGCTCGGGGATGGATTGTGGGCAGGGGCGCTGTAGGATGGGGTAGCGGGGACGGGAACGGCACCGGGGACGGGAATGACCAGCGGGTCACCCTTCAGGTTACTTCACCCTTCAGGTTTCGCTCCACCCTTTTCCAAAATCCCCCAGTGCCCCCGGCCGCCGGCGTTTCATTCGTATCCCCCGGGCAGGCGCAAGAATTTGTGCTGTGAACATTCACGGGCACAAATCCGGCGTGACTGAGAAAGAGGGGGCACAGAAGGAGTGGTGCAATTCCTTGCTTCATGGAGCGTTTTATTGCGTTTCCTGATGATAACAGACTGGTGCTGTTGTGCTTGTTAGCATGGTCAGCTTTTATTAGGAGGCTGTTAAGGGTTTTATCTCCATGTGGAGCTTTGAGGTTCTGAGGGAAAGTTTTTTTTCCCTGGATTCACAGCCCACCCTTCTAAGCCAATACTAATAAAGTGTCTGGTTCCTGCCCCACAGCACACTGAAGGCAGCATTCGAGATGCTCAAGCAACGTAAGTATTTCCCTGTTCCCTTCTCACCTGGGGAACACAAGCATCAATGTTTTCTTCCTGTTCCCCACACCACTCCCAGCTTTTCTATCCCAGCCTGTAGTGTAAAGAGTGGAGGAAAAGGATCCCTACTGGGCACCCAATCCACTCTCTGGTGGCAAAGAAACTGGCTTTTCTTCAAGTAAATATTATCTGGATCAATCACAAGATCTGAGCTCCTGCAAACCACTGACACTAAAGCAGTTTCTGAATGTGCCCAAGGCTCAATGAAACCTTTCACACACACAAAATGCAGCACCATGAGAGCAAACAGGACACTGTACCTGGTCACTGGCACCTGCTGTTTATACCGAAATTCCCTCTTGGAAGCAGCTGCTGCACTGAGGTATTTTTAGGGCCTGGGTAGGGGAGCTCAACACTCCTGGAAAATGCAGGTTCCATTTCAGAGGCACTGAAGCTGCCAAATGCAGAGCAGTTCCCAGCCACTTCAAACAGCACCAGCCAGGTGCTCTGAAACTCAATCCATCTTGGCTGACCCTGGGAATTCTCAGTGCAGCCTCATCTAATGACTGCACTGCTGGCAGCAGCTCCAGCGACAGCCCAGCAGCACAGCCAGGGAAAGCACCCACAGCAGCGGAGCCAGAGCTCCTTCCCCCCCTCTGCTCACCATTCCTGACCTTCAGCCCAGAAGAGAAGGGGCAGCTGGGGTGAATGGGGCCATGAGGAAACAGCCACTGATCTTGAACCCTCAGCAATGTCAGTGCCTGCAGAAACACAAGGGAGGCTTTTCCTCAGGCTGCCCTGCTTGTGGCAGCTCATAGGGCAGCCACATCACAGCCACATCTCCTAAAAAATGTGACTTTATCTTTAAAGCCTTCCCACTGACTGAATATGAATTCTGATTTGATTTAGAAATTGAAAGTGTTGGAAACTCTCATATCCAGCTGGCATTAATGCTGAAGGAAGAAGTGAAAGGAATAGAGGAATTTCGAGAAAGGCAGAAGGAGCAAAGAAAAAAGGTGAGAAACAGAGAAATGGTGAAACAGATGAGGTCAATGGTCCATGCTGATGTCCTGTCTCCAGCCACAGGCTGGGAATTCTGCAAAAGATGATAAAGCATTACCAGCATGCCCTGTTCCCTCTATTGACCAGACTGTGGAACAAAAATCTCTTTCTGATCCCAGCTGGAAATAAAGTAGGGCTCTGAACTCAGGAGCCAGAGGCTTTATTCCCTTTTATTCTCTCTGGGGTAACTGCAGATACTGTTATTATTGTTTCTGTAAGAACTTAATACTTCCTTTTCTCTTTTTTATACCCTTGCTAATGGGTTTCTTTGATGTGACCCCACATTAAATGAAGGCATAACACAAATGTTTCATAACATGAAAGCAAATTCATGCTGAATGCAACCCCAATATATGCTGAATTACAAATACATGGAAAAAGTAGCATCTAGTTGATGTTGTATAATAAAAAATTTCAGTATATTTAAAGTTATTTATTCCCTATGACCTTATCAAGCCTTAAGTCTCTTGAAAAACAGCTCTCAATGGAGACATCGAGTTACTATTCTCACACCTTCTCTGGGTCTGTGGGGTGGAAGACAAAGACAGGACCATCCCTTAACTCTGACAGCACTGAGTGATACAGGAGTAAAATAAATATTCATTTCTTTGCTAATTTTAAACAGAGCAAAATGCCTATAACCAGTATCCAGTGCCACAAAAATCTTGTGTCTACCAAGTCCCTGACACACAGGAACTTGGAATAGCAAAGAATTCTGAATATGAAAGTGGGTGAAACCAGTGCTGCTGCTAAGATTTGAGGCTGGCAGGGATCTGATGAAGCAAATAAGGCATTAAAAGGCAGACAGTGGGCACCAGGTTCATCAGTATTTTTACCCCATTCCCTTTGCCACTGGGATGTGCAGAGAGGCTCCCTCCTGTTGAGAACAGGAAGCCCATAACTCAACTGGGAACAGTTAGAGGGGCCTGGGGAAAAAGGAAAAACTGCTTTGGAGTCTTAGATAAGCTTTTTTCTCTGTCCAGCATGTGGCTGTGAGGAAGCCAATATTAGAAATGCTGGATGGTGTCAGCACTTTTGGTAACCTCCCAAAATGCTGTGATTTGTGTTGTACTGTAGCTGTCTCACAACTGTGCCCAATGTGAAAAAAGCATCTGGGTAGCCCTGGAGAGAGATTTGCTTGAGCAGAATGTAGAGATTAAAGGACCAAAAGTCCCCCTGAAGAAACCCATCCCCTGCCATATCTCACTGTCACACAGAGCTGGGCACAGCACAACTACAGCCATGAAAGAGAATCCAGCACTGCCCTTCCAACAATGCCCAGACAACTCCAGCATGGAAATCAAATCACACTGAGCATAAAATGCCAGCAGCAGTGGAATAGAAAAGAGACAGGAATTTTTTGTGCTGAAAATGGACAACTACCTGTGCTCATGTGGGTGAGACAGTGGTTTGGTCTGTAGAGATGGGGGGTCAAGCTCTGGCACCAGCAGAGGAACTCTGCTGGCAGAGCCCACAGCACTGGGACTGGGTGTTGCATTGTTTCACCTCCTTAAGAAAAAAAAAGGGAGGAAGAAAATGAAGATCTACAATCTCTCTGCTATTAATGGAAACTCTGAAGTAGAATTATCTAGGATTATTTTTTCACCTGGCACTTTGATCTCTCTGTATCACTTAGAAACCTGTCACTTAAAAAAAACAGAGCAAAGTAATTTTCCCCACAGGCAGGTGGCTTAGAGAAACACCCTGCCTATGTGGCTCTCCTAATCCTGCTGCTGGAAAGGGAGGGAGAAGTCCAAAGCAAGGAAAGCTGACTTGTGTGTGTTTCTTTCAGTACGAGTCTGCAATGGAGCGCATGCACAAGTGCAAACTGTCCCATTACAAGAGGACCATGGAGGTGAGCAGGGGGGGCTTGGGCAGGCTCCTGATGCAACTGCTCCAGGAAAATCTCTATCACGTGTACCTCTATTTAAAGAAAGGTCAAAGCTGTGTGAGGGTGCAAGTGTGAGAGAGAGGGAAGATATTCCTGCTGTGAGGAGGAAGCTGATCTTCCCTGCTGCACCCACTGGAAAGTCTCCCAAAGGTTAATACGGGATGAGCGGTGCCCCAGGTCAGACAGGATTTCATTCTTTCTAGGCAAGGGTACTTAGAGGAGTCAATATAATTTTTCAGTGTGTATAAACACAATTTTAAGAGCAGAGAGGGAATCTTGGAGGCAGGAGGAACCCTCTCCAGCTGGAAATCTTGCAGAAACTACAGGCAGCTGGGTTTGGTTTCCAATGGGCTGCCTTTAAAGGAAGACCTGTCAGTGCTACAGCTGAAGTGTACTCACAATTTGTTTTGAAATGTGGTTGTTCTAAGGATTTCTCTTGCTTCTCAGAACTACACCAGGACTGTTACCTGTGCTGTGCTGGCTCTGCCTCACAGCCTGGAGCAATGGCCAAGGCCACACATGACAACCAGCCCATGGCCACCCTGGGAACACGGGCTCCCAATTCCATCTCTCCTTGGCTGCTCAGGCTGGTGCCTGATGCACCAGTGGTGGCAGAGCTGCCTGTGCACTCCTGACCCCTGCAGGGAGTCACGGTTGTACAAAGCAAACAATTTCATGCAGAGAGAGGACACAATTTATGCTGCCAGTCCCTACTCCAATTCCTCAGTTCTATTTTTCTACCTCCTTATGGTGTCATTGGGATATTTCTCTATTGCCCAAACTGGGCACTGGTTTGCTCCCCCAAACTGCAAAAGAGAAGGTGCCTGGAACCTCATCAGACCCTCACTTTTGGTGTCATTTCCTTGCAGTCCAAGAAGAGCTACGAGCAGAAGTGCAGGGAGGCAGACGAGGCTGAGCAGTCCTTCGAACGCACCAGCGCCTCAGGAAACCCAAAGCAAACAGAAAAGGTACCTGAGATGGCAGAGCTGTTCAGGGCCAAAACTGAGGGGTTCACCTTCCCAAGGTACAAGAGAATACAATTAACCAACCCATTCTGCAGGATGCCAGGGGCTGCTTCGGCTTCAAATTAACCCCAAAGGATCCCCTGGGAAGGGACTAAGATAATTAATTTTTCCCAGGCTGTGATCCAATTGCTCCATGAATCCTTAAAGGGAACTGAATGAGATTTTCCTCTGAAATTATTCATTAAGAAAAAGAAACAAGTCAAAAATATGTCATGCAGTTAGTTTTGCCTTTTGTTCTCTTGCACTTAGAAGGCATATCATCTCACATTAAAATGCATATTTGTCCTCAACATTTTTCTCCTTATGGTGAGTTTAATTTCAACTAAATTTACAGACTCAAAAATAAATCGTTGGAAATTAAGGCAATGCAGTCCTTCATTGCCTCGTCTTGATACTTGTAGCTGACAATTCACTAACTTTTAATGGGAACGTTTTACAGTGAAACAGATGGAGAAAACAAAATAAATGAACTCCCTTTGGCTCGATAAAAATCAGTGCAGTGTAAGCAAAAAGGATCAAAAATCATCTCAAGGAGTGTGGAGGGTGGTGTGGAGACTCTAAAAACAGCATCAGAACTTCACATTTTATTTCCAGCATTCCCTAATCTTCGATGAGCAAACCCCTGCAGCTTAGCTGCAAGGAGGGGATGGAATCCCAGCCCTGCCAAAATGACTCCAGAACATTTCACAGCTTCAATGGCAGCTAAACCTGACCCAGCTCCTTTCATGCAGAAGGATCCCAGGGTGCTCCATTGCCAATTTCTTCCCCTCACACGCCAGCACGTTGGGAATGCGCAGAGGCAGCTCACAAGCTGTTTAATTCTGCTCAGCATTTGCAAACACTTTGGGCCAGGAAGCAAATAAGAATGAAGCTTCTGTTCCCAGCTCACTGCACGTTTCCCAGGCAGCTGTGATGAGGAATATGATCATAAGAACCCCTACCTGAGCCTTGTCTTCAAGGGCAGGATGGAGGAATGTATTACACTGATGTCTGGAGCAGTGCTTTACTGTGCTGTCATCACCATCTGTGCACAGGGACCTGCGAGTACAGACCTGTCAGTGATGCCTGGTTTTTCATTTGCTAAAAGCTGCAGGTTTTTAAAACAGAGAACTTCTACTTAGGGTGAATTTTGCTTTTAGGCTTCTGAGTTGTTACGGGAAATAATCTGGCATTTGCAAAGCACTTTAAAACCTGTGTGCTTTTCATCTGAGTATTACATGAGGAGCTTGAAAGATGAAGAATTTAAACTGCCATTTATTTCTGCTTATAAATATCTATTAGAAAAGCACATCAAACAATCGAGAAAAAACAACTCAGCCAGCAGGCTCAGCTTCAGGCTGGATCATGCTGGCTCTGAGCTCCTGTGGCGGGGATGTCTGAATGGAAAGCTTTCCCTTGAAGTCATTGGACCTGTGGCTGCACCTGGGAAATTCTGGTCCCTTCTCCACAGGACTCGTTCAGCAGAGCTGTGCATAAAGGGGGACAGCCAGGAAGTGCTTGCAAGTTAGAGGCTTTCCCCTAGAAGGGAAAAGAGAGCAGGCAGCACAAAATAAAACTAGGGCAGAAGCAAAAATATTGTCAGAAATTAATTTGGGGTGTTTCTTTTCCTGTTTCAGAGCCAGAACAAAGCCAAGCAATGCAGAGATGCAGCAAATGAAGCAGGTGATGCTGTTTGCAGCTGAGTCTGATTCCTCTCAGCAAAGATCTACCAGCACAGGATTTTCATAGAACACCATCCAAATCACCCAGGCTGTTTCTCAAGGGTTCCCAAAGTCACCTCCCAAAAGATTAACGAGGAAGCCTCTAAAGAGCAGCAACCTGACAGGCACTGGCATTCAGGACCCTGTGTGGAAATGCCACTGTCCTGCTTTCATTCAAGAATTTACAGAAGACTTCCTTTAGGGGCTTCACCCAGGGAAGGAAAGCTCTTCCTGAAGCAAGTTTGAAAGCACAGTGGATATTCAAATTGCCCTGAGACAGCCCAAAGCAGAATCCCCTTCCCCATGTGCAGGAGCACAGCAGTGATCTCCAGCCACAAACCTGTATCTGCCCAGGACAGGCCACACACCCCTGAGCTGGCTCAGGAGCTCAGCCTTGTCCCTCTCTGCTCATGGAATAGCTCACACCAAATCCCACGGCTGACCTGGCTGGCTGGGATGCAAAGAGCCTGAGGATGCTCAGTGCCCAAGCATGGTCCAGGCTCTTCATCTCTGAATCCCATTATCCCTCCTGTAAAGTTTATAAATGATCTGCAAACCACACAGAGGATCCTTACTCTAGTAATAGCTGCAAAGAATAAAACCCAATGGTTATTGCACCCCACCAGTGCCAAACTCACACATTCTTGTGATACTCAAGCAAACCACGGGCCTGAAATGCAGGAATCACAGTAAAGGCAAAGAAGCAAAGAGAGAAAGGCTGTATCACTTTTCCCCTGACTGCTGGGTTTCTGTTCTGTGTTTACAGAGAATGTGTACAAGCAGAACATCGAGCAGCTGGACAATGTCAGGACAGAGTGGGAACAGGAACACATCAAAACCTGTGAGGTAAACACTGACTTTTGCAGCGATGTTTGCACACTCTTTATTTTATCCCATCTGAAGATCCCATCTGAAATATCATCCCAAGGGTTTTGCTGTTTGCTTTATGCAGAGTCTCAGTGGATGTCTTTCCAAAATTGCTGCAAAAACTAGAGCTTATTTAGACATAGCTGTTCCTGTCTCACTGACACTCTCCTTGCTTGGTCAGCAAATCTATATAAAAATAAAGGAGGGGAATAAGTGCAGAGGTGGGAGAGGTGGAGCAACATATGAACAGGTGGATACCCCAGTCACTCTTTATGTTTCATTGCACTTTAAATTCACCTGCAGGAATATTTGTCCTCTGCCATGGAGTAACCTTTCAGTTGAAATGTGGTGGTGGCAGAGAAGCCTCTGTTTCCATTTTACTGAGGATGGACAAGGAGATCTACACTTGGCTATTAAGTTTTGCACAACAATTTACAGGAACTGGTTGGCATCCAAGTCAGCCACACATTTGGTCTCAGTAATTGTTCAAGTACATTTGTCCATCTGCTGAAGTCTGGTTTTGCTATATTTACTTGTTGCAGGCTTTATTTCCATATAAAATAAAATGCCAGAGGATACCTTTCCATTTCTCTGCTTCCTCTGAAGCATTCCCTATCTGAGAGGGCTGCAAAGCCCCCCAGCTGGCACAGACATTTCCACAGACATTACACCAAGCCTCAGTCTTCCAAAGATGCATATTTTCTCCCTTCTTAAAAAGCCAACAAACCAGCAAAGCATTCCACAACCTCTCTCTTTTTTGTCCCAGTTGGCGAAATCCTGACTAACCCCCAGAGCTTGTGACCTGCCCACTGCTTAATCCAAACAGCCACTTATAAAGGAAGGGCATCTTTAATGCCTTCTCTTAAAAGGGCTTGTAGAGAGAAGAACTGAAACTTTTTGGAGTTTTTTTCAAAACCAGCAATTAGTACAAAAAGCAGCTTAAAATTCTCCACTTGTGGCTGCACAGTGGGGAAACTGGAAGTGCTGGAGTTGCTTAGATCTCTAACTGAGTGCTGGAAAACCATAGCCTGAAAATGCTGGCTGGCAAGTGGCAGCACTGGGGTGGCCTTTGTGCCACATGGTCCTGGAATGCCCAGGTTCTCCAGCAGCACCAGGGATGTGTCAGACACAGCCCCAGCTGTGCTTTGCTGGGTGCTGACAAGGATTTAAAAGCCCAGGGTCACTGCATTTCCCTCTTGGGATAACTGCATTTCCTGACAGGACAGGAATTTTCCACACCTGGAAAATTCCCCCTTGGCTCTGGTGCTGTTTCAGCAGCCTGGAGGGCCACGGGCTTTCTGTTCAGAACAAGTATTGAACTCCTTCTCCACCCTGCAGGTCCTCTTTAAAAGCTTTTACTCTCAGAAAGCAGTCCCTACACCAGCTTACTCCCTTGACAAGATTCCTTTTTCTGGTGTTTTTAGTTGGTAAGTTATTAGATGGCAGGCAGCATACCCAACTGAGCGTTCTGCTGAGTGTTGTACACATTTGTGGAGTTCTGGACATAATTACTAGCAAACAGAGATGGAGACAGATGGCTGGAAGCATCTGAGCTTTTCACACCTCATAGAAAACCAAAACCTGATGTTCTACTTTTAACAGTACAACGTAGAGATCAGGGTGATTGGGTTTTTTAAAAAGTTTTTAAAGAAAGAGCTTATCTGCCTCTTCCCCCAAATCGGTTCACACTTCTCTCTCTTCCCCCCTTCACTTTTCCTAAGCAGCAACATGAGGAAATCAGACAGATGAAGGAAGGGAGTAAACTCTGAAGACAGAAAAATGTCTTCTCTTTACCACAAAAATAATCTTAGATTTGCAGAGTCCACTCCAGAGAGCCTCAAGTACTTTCAAAAGAGAAAAGCTTACAGCTCCATTTTAGATGGCAGAGGTGGATAGTTTTGGCTCTGCCTCTAACATAAATACAACCCTTTCACACCAGTACTCTATTGGTCTGTTAAACATCAAGATTTCAGACAGGACCCTGACTCTGAAATCCTCAACAGCAGAGGCAGCAGTCAAATCCATACCTGGATTCCCCTCCCTTGCTTTGTTTCTGTCTCTAAAACACAACTTTAATTTGGTGCAACCAATTAGAACAAACTTTTGAGCACAAACAGCAGATGTAGTTTCTCCACTAACTGAAAAAACCCATCCTTTACAACGGGGCCTTCAGAACAGCTTTGCATCCCCAGCCCTGTAAAGCAAATAACTGCATCCCACGAGGCCACCTCACGTTTCCTGTCTGGTTGCAGGTGTTCCAGCTGCAGGAGTGCGACCGCATCACGATCCTGCGCAACTCGCTGTGGGTGCACTGCAACCAGCTGTCCCTGCAGTGTGTGAAGGATGATGAGGTACCACTGCCTGCCCTCCTCTGCACTGCCTGGCTCTGGGGGCAGCTCACTCCTCTCCATGCAATCCATGTCTGGGTGCAGCCAGTCTGTGTTTCACTCAGTGGCACTCACGTGTGTCCTCCTTGCTTTGCTGGGAATGCTTCCTGCTACCAAACCACTCAGCTGAGTATCTGGGCTCTGACACAATTTCAGAAAGGTATCCAGGCATTCCTCAAAACTGGAAGATGTAAAGAGTACACTCGATTTGTCTGTGAATGGTTGTTTCCTGCTATTAATTTCTTCATTGCATTGAAAAGCCCTGGGCTGCCTTTGTTCTGCTCTCTTTAAAGACCATCCAGAGCACAAACAAAAGCTGTGTTAACAAGAATATCTGTACAGGGGACAGGCTAAAGATCAGCCAGGTCAGACATATACCAAGTGTTAAGTGTCTCTTAAGGGGACAATTACTACAAGAGCATTATTTGCTAGTTCAATGTGAAATGTTAAAGGCTCAGTGAAACTCCTGGGTTCTGTTTTGTAGCTGTATGAAGAGGTCCGGGTCAGCTTGGAGAACTGTGTTGTAGAGTCAGACATTGACTACTTCATCAAGACCAGAATGACAGGAACACAACCTCCAGGTAATTATTCCTACTGATCCTGTCAGATGGCTTGTGCAGAACACGTCCTTTAGAGGTGACACCAGCTGGAGGAGTTTCTGCTCCAGCTCTTCCTTCCCACCTGCCATGGCTCACTTCCCCCTCACTGCGCTGCCATCGCTGCCTGCGTGGTGCTGCAAGTGGGATACAGGAATGATCCAGCTTAAAAATAACCCTCCAAAGAAGAAAAAACTTGTTTTGGCGTTGCAGCCAGGCTCATTTCACAGTACAGCTGAACAGACACTGCCAAGGAGGTGGCAAATTTCCTTGCAGAAATGGCAACTTCAGCTTCCTGCAGGGGTGACAAGACAGAGCCAACTTACCAGAGAACTGCACCCCAGTGTCCCCCTGACAGAGGTGCTGCCTCTTCATTTGCAGCACAGAGAAAACCCCGTTTTCTGTTCTGTTCCACATGCCCAATGGGGAATAACACACTTGCTGCTCTCAGGAAGTTGTTTGCATAAGCCAAGACTTTGGCTGGGGAAATTGTGAATGAAATTGGCCTTGTCCCTGCACACAGAAGTGCTGTCAGGTTCATGGGCTCTGCCCATTCAAGCCAAAGCTTCCTTTTTCTCGACTTCAATGCTCAAAACCTCTGGGCTGAAATGGAGATTGACACAGCAAGAGGCAAGAGCAGTTGAAAAACGAAAACCTGCTGCTCCAGGGTAGGAGTTCTCCAAACATTCCGCAGGAAAGGAGCTGCCTAATGTGTCACATGGCCCCACACAAACCACACCCGGGGCTTCAGCAGCAACACAAGGTAGCCACGGGCTGCTCCCAGCTCTGGGCAGCTGCTGCAGTAAACAAAGGCTCGGCTGATGCCACCCATCTATGCTGAAAACATCTCTCTCCATTTCTTTAATCTGTGCACAGATTCTCTCACTTGCCCTCACTGCTACATAAGAGCAAATCCCCTCAGTAGCTCAGAGAGCTTGCTTAGCTCCAGGCAGAGTGGGGGAGAAGTCACACAAGGAAATTTTATCCTGTTAAATCCCTTCCATGCTAGGAGTTTACAGGTACAAAATCAGCAGTATGAAGGCCTGCTCCCTTGGGGATAATTATCTTGTACAAGAACAAGTTCCACCCCTTTGATTTCACTGCAGAGCTCTCAGCTGGCAGGAATTACACCCCAGAACCTTCTTCAGCAGAGCTGGGTGCTGCCACTAACTCAGCCCTGAGCTATCTGGGCCTGCTTTTCACTCAGCCTGTTTGCCATTACTCTTATGATGATTAAAAAGTGGGATTTGTGGATTTTTTTTAAACTAATACTTTTGGATTGATGATGGTTCTCTGGATGCCATTTTGCTGCTATAGTTTATTGTTCTTCACACAGAGGATTTAAATTCACCGAGAATTTACCCAGGAAAAATTACCTTTTCAGTGGCAGAAAGGAGAACTGTGCCTTGCAACAGTGTGAAACAACTTCTGTATACTAAGAAATTTGTAATTATCAGCTAGAGAAGGTTTTTCTTTGTTTTAGGTTTTTGGGGTTTTTTCCTATTTGAGATTTGTCATTCTTCAGTCACCTAGGAAATTTCTACAGAAAGCTCTTGGCTATGTCATAGTAATTTCTAATAAGAACTTAGGTGGAAAAACCCCATAAGAGCTTTATGAAAAGCGAAGAAAAACCTGACTTGCTTTTTTGTTGTTTATATTTTTGCTGCCTTCTAGAAGATGACATGTCCTGGAAGCAATATCCTAATACCTCCACAGCTGCTCTGGCTAATGAGTTTGCAGTGTAGCACATGGTGAGCTGTTGATCTGTGCTATTATTTGCAAAATGCAGGAGGAAACCTAGGAGTAATTTTGCATTGTGGGGCAGAAGACCTTCATCCTCACCAAACCTTCCTTTTCCACCCAGTCTTACAACGCCCTCTAGACTGGAAACTGTACCAAGGTGACAATGCAGAGGGGCAACAGGAGACCCTTAAATTGGTCAGAAAACTCCCTAATTTTATTGAGTCTTCTTTGTAGGGAATTTTCACAGTCGCTAGCTCTGTGTGCCTGCCCGGCTTATTATTTTGGCTGAGGCAGTGTGAGAATGTCAACATAACCTTCAGCCCAAACCCAATGTTTTCTTGACTTGCTGGTCTCAGGGCTGAGATAAAACAGCCCGAGGCTTCAGTCGTGTTTGTTTGGCTCTGACACCGAGCAGCACAAAGGGTGTGTGGCCACCAGCTGCAAGCAGCTGCACTGGGAGCTCGGAGACAAATAAATCCATCTGTAACTATTTCATCTGTAAAGTCAGACTCGGAAATGGTCTCAATTTCACCCTTAACGACACCATGGGGGAGAGCGAAGGAACTGCGACCTAAACGTGTTGGAGAGAACAAAATCCAAATATCTCTGGGTAAACAGCAAATAAGCTCTCTGGAGGCGGATGGGGGAGATGTGAAAGGTGAGGAAACACACCAGGAAATTGCTCGTTATTGCTGCAGGCAGTAACACTCAGAAATCTCCCCAGCTCTGACAGAAATTCCTGTCTGGACACATTGAAGAAAAAAGAAACAAAATGGGCTGCAGCAAATTCTCTCATGAACAGGGTTTGAGCTCACAATGACCACCCTCTGCCCTCTTAAATCCTGAGCTTTGAGGCAACAGAAAGAACAGCCAGGAGGAAACTGCCTTCCTCATCAGGAGGGATGGTGCCAGCTCTTGGAATGGGCCTCGGGCCCTGGCAGTGCCCAGCGCGGTGCTTTGCCACAGGACAGGGCTGTTTGCAGCACTGAAGGGGCTTTTGTCAAACGCCCGGGTTGCTGAGCTGCTCCAGCCACACTCCAGGTGAGGGCAGACAGGTCTGCACTGCAGTTCGCTCCAGCAGCCCCAGGTCGCGTTCTGGCAGCGAGAAAACTGTTTTCTCCCAGTGTTTCCTGTTTGAACATCTCATTTTCCTTGCCCTGTCGCAGATGCAATAGGGTACGAGAATTATTACAGCAGGGAGCCCAGCCGGCGCAGCAGCAGCCCCACCCAGTCCTGCGGGATGATGAAGAGGTGAGTGGCAAAATGCAGATCCCAGAACGGGGATTTCCACACATCAACAGCCGGGCACGATGACAAAACACCACACGGAAAGTCATTGCTTCCTTCATTGAAGGCAACTACGTATCAGTAAATGTGTATCAGTATCAGTAAATGTGTATCAGTATCAGTAAATGTGTATCAGTATCAGTAGATGTGACCTGGCAGAAGTAAAGGCATTCCAACGGAGTCACAGAAACTTTGCCCTGCCCTAGTGGGAAGAGGGACAGGGATGAGCTCATCTCACAATTGCTCGGCCAGAGTGGGTAGCAGTCTCTCGTTTCCTCTTCCCTACTGAGCCAGGGCACGTAGCAACCAAACCAGTTTGTTCCAGGGAGGGTGAAGGTGAATCTGGCTGGGAGCAAAGGCTGGGAGAGCCGTCCCTGGGCAATTCCTCCTGGGTTATGGCACCACTCAGCCGAGCAGAACAAAGAGCTGCTCTCTCTGCATCAAAGGGGAAAACACAGGGTGGAATAACTGTGATGATCTGGGAGGCAACTTTCCTTATTCTGATCTATTTCTGCTGGTAAATGTTAGAACATGGATGCAGTTATAGCAGCAGAAGAGCCTGGTGGCTCTGTTGGTTTAAATATTTTATACTAAAATGGCCAATTCGCAGAGGGGAGGGCATCACAGTCTGAGCAGAAGAGATTTATAATTTACCAAGCCCTGTGACGTGGCAAAGACAGGAAGCAGCCTGGGATCTCCCATTTGAAATGGGGCTCAGGCTGGCCACTGAGCTGCTCAGGGTTATACACAATGCTTTGTTTTTCAGTTGGAAATTGGATCTTCTCTAATAATGAATTCAGTGCTGCATCCTGTGCAGTTACATAAGACAATTGTACTGCCATTCAGAACACAACTGTGAACAGCATGGGCAAGGAGCCTGGAGAGACTCAGCCTGAGTCTTTCAGGAACTCTTGAGATAGGATATGCATTTTCCAGAAAAACTGAATGTTCACTAGCTGAAAAATCAGACCCTTTAAATATGCCTTAAGCATGTAATGCTATTTCTATCTCTGCTTGAGAATCCTAACCCATTTTCTCACTTTACTTAGTCTTCAGTACCCAGCTGTGATACAGGAAATAACCAGGGATAGATTAAAATAAAAATTCACTTAAACCCACAGCTTTTAGAAAGGCTCGTTACACAAGCTCTGTATTTTAAATTGTATCAGGGTTTTCCTTAAACACAAAGAGATGTTAATCTCCTATAAGCAACTGACAATTTTCATCATTTTAACACTGTGAAATAATTGGAGTTTCACACCATGAGCCTTTGGCTCTGCAAAAAAAATATTATCTGCTGCATTTCACGCACAATTTAGTGATAGCTGATGGTTCAATAGTCTGCTGCATTTTTAAAAATACATTTTAAAGGAATATATCTACAGCATAAAAGAAAATAGAAGGCCCTGGGAAGAGGTGGCCTGTACTCAGTGTGAAGCAGATGGAGGGAAGGCTGAGTCAGAGAGCTGAGATGAAGGAATGTTCATACCCAGGCCTGTTCACTCATTTTGGCTTTGGCTTCTCTTGGTTCTGCAGATTCTCTGGACTTCTGCATGGGAGCAGCAAAAACAACATGGAAACGGCCACTCCTTCAGCCCCTCCTCTGGGTATGCTCTGCAGGAAATCACTTCACCAGATGTGTTTGGTTTAGATCATGTTGCTAAACCAGGCTTTGACACAGAGCAGAAATGTACAGCAGATATTCACATGCTGGCAGGCAAGAGTAGTCTGGAAATGAATTCTGCCTGGATGTGTATTAAACAAATTTCCCAGCTTAAAGTGCCAAATAATCCATAGGCTCTTCAAAACCTCCACTGAGGCAGGGGGGCTGTACATTCAGAGCAGCAGTGTCTGACTTGGATATTAGTCTTTTACCACTAGTAAGCCCAAGAGAATACATAAAATTTTTAACACTCCAGGCATATGGCTTATGAATACAAATATCCATCTCACCTCACAGTTACACTGTCTTGTAATCCTTATAACTAGGAATTTATCAGATGATATTAAAACACAGTATTTTGACTACGTAGAGGTAACAGTTTATGACATTTTTATTGGTTTGATAGCAAACAAAAGCATTTAACTGGAGTTCTTACCAAAAGAAAAGTTGTTTTCAAACAGCTTTAAAATCAACTGCCTGTGTCAGACCTGCCTGCTTGGGCACCCAGAAACACAGCCCAGACTCTCCCTTGCTGCCTTTGGTGCTCAGCAGGGGAAGCTCCCAGACAGATGCTGGGAAGAAATGAGAAGTTTCCCTAATTACAACAAGCTGTATGAAAACAAAACATCTGCAAAAAAAGTTATGTCCATAACCAATATGTGTGAGAACTACATAAACCACTGGAAAATGGCTGGTGACCCATTGGCACAGAATTTCCCATTTTTCTCAAGGGGAAAAGAACAGCCCTGTGAGAGCCACAGAACTGCAGGAATTTTATACCCCCAGCAGCAACATTTTTAAACCATTTTACTCAGAGCATTTCCCTCCTTGGATGATTTGGATTGTGTTTTACCAGGGGAAACATTTTTCCCAACCTGGATGAGGCTGTAGCCAGTTTCTGACCTCCCACAAAGTTCAATGGGTGCATTGTCATGCCATCAATGGGGACGGTTTTTGTGCAAGACTTTACCTACAGTTCACAGAGCTTTTCTATACATGCACATCTCCAGGCAGAGAGAACAGAAACCCTTGTATTTGTGAACTCTTGCATGTGATCCCACGCATTTATAAGCAACTGAACTCTTTGTTTCTGTGGTGGGCATTTCTTCCTTATTTTCTTTCCCCTCTGGCAGAGAGAACAGACGGAGTCTATGCATCCATCTTTGTCAATGAAAAAGCTGGCAGTGGCATCCCATCATCACAGGACTACAGAGTACTTTATGACTACACAGCCCAGGTAAAAAAAGGTGTCAAAAGAAACACTTCAGAGTGTCAGATGTAAAATAACTGATGCTGATTCAAACATCTTCTGTGAAGGAGATGTTACTGTCATTTCACAGCCAGGGACATGATCTGTCCTGCTGCAGTTTAGCACCCTGGCTGTCCATGCTGGAAAGGACTGAATCCCATAAAGCACATTCTTTCCCTGTACTTCCACGTTGCAGAATCACAGCAGATGTGCTTCATCTGCCAAAGATTGCTCAAGAGAACAACCTGCATCCTTAACTGGGATACACAATCTCCCTGACTCCAGTCCTAACAAGGCACAATACCATTGGTAAAAAGCTGTGTATAAATATTTGCTAATTGAGATGGACTCCAGAACCTGGACTCCAGGTTTATAAAGTTCCTTTGATCAACTTTAGAACAGCAGAAGAAACAGCACCCAGGAGGTCTCATGTCTCAGTGCAGAGAGAGCCTCACACCAAGGGACCTGCCACAAACAGCCAACATTGAAGAAATGTGACAGTGACAAAACAACCAGAT
Organism: Petroica traversi; assembly: GCA_025920805.1. Lineage (NCBI taxonomy): Eukaryota > Metazoa > Chordata > Aves > Passeriformes > Petroicidae > Petroica > Petroica traversi. Next base: position 2,586,356 of record JAHLSL010000053.1, on the reverse strand, counting down.
AAATGATGAAAACAGAGAAAAAGCTCAAAAGGAGCACTTTTCCTTAGGTTCAGCAGTATTCCAACACCTTTTGTTCAGTGTTGGGGTTTTTTTTCCTTAATTTTAAACTTTCTTTTATGATTTACCAGAAATTTCATGCAAGCACAGCTGAAAGCACCTCACTGTTAATGGCAGTTCCCCTAAGGAATCACCTTGTTACTCCAGGAGTCCCTTAAAACTGTGCCACACAGGGACATTCCCTGCTGAGAAAAGAGCCTGTTACTCCCTTTAGTATATTGTACATTGAGGCCTCTCATTTTCTGAGCCCATTCTTACCTACTCAGGTGCATTGAATTTGGTTTTAGCTGACATGTCAAACATCTCTGGAAGCCTCCCTTAGGCTGTTTTCTATTTACTACACTGTGGGCAGCAAAGTGGTTTCCCGTGGAAAATAGGACCACTGAACTCTGCTGCTGCCTGGGAGCTCAGGGAGAGCTTATTTGCTCTCTGCATTTGTCTGAGGATGAAAGTCACTGCTGTCCAAGAGTCACTGTCCCTCCACTGGTCACTGCTGTTCCCTGCTGAGAGAACTATTTCAGGCCTGGATTAGCAGAAATGCTGTTATCCCCCTTAGGAATTAAGCTGTGCTGTTTTATTTAGCAACACCTGCAGACTATGCAGGTCATGGTGAGCTGGTTCAGGAGAGTTGCATTTAACCCTCTCTGGACTGCCCCAGTGATAAAACCATCAGGTTGAGCAGGAGGAGACACCATGGAAGCTGGGGAAATTGGAGGATCTTAAGGAAATAGCCAAAATGCTTAATCCCTCACTGTCTGGTATTTCAGACTTGTTCTGAAATATATGCTTGGGTTCTCCTGTGCTCTCAAGCTAACTGGATTTATTTCCTCTGTCTCCTTTCAGAACACAGATGAACTGGACATCAGTGAAGGAGACATTGTAGCTGTCATTGCAGAAAATGAGGATGGCTGGTGGACAGCAGAAAGGAATGGGCAGCGAGGCTTCGTGCCAGGCTCTTATCTTGAAAAGCTTTGATGAAAAGAAGCCCCAGTCCTCAGACTTTACAAATATTCTATTACTGAAAACAATCAGCACACAAGGTCTGCTTCAGCTGACCAAGGGCATCCCAATAATAATGTTTTCTACAACTACCAGTCAGGAAATAACCAACTGACCATGCTTTTGTCTCCCTTGCTTCTGCCTCATCCCATTATCTCCTGGCCTACACTATCTGAAAAAAACATCTTCACTCCTGAGGGATTAGGGCTTGCATCTTTTGGCACAGTCCTACCCTCAGCAAGCTGTGCTGCCAGCAGATTCAAAGCTTGGTGACCATGGGGGGAAAATCCTGACCAGATCTCAACTGAACAAAGGGAAAAGATCACAGGAGCAAGGGCAGTTTCTCCAGGATGGAGCCTGTGAGCCACCCTCAAGGTCACAGCAGCCACGTTCTCTGCCATGGATCCCTTTCTCTCCCTGCACAGGCCATGCTGGCATTTTTGACAGTGGATGGTTTATCAGTCATGGATGAAAATACAAAGAACAGTGAATGCAGCTGGAGAGGAGCACCTGAAGGACCAGACTCATCTCCAGCAGGAAAACGTGAGGCACCCCCATCACAACCATCTCCCAACACAGTGAAATCCATGTTAGCCTTGGCTCTGCTTTGCTCTGCATTCTGGGACACATGATGGACCCAAGGCTTGCTTTTGCCTTGGCTGGAAGGTTTCCTTAACGCCTCTCTGGAATTCTAAAGTTCAGAAATCCAACACACAGGGTGTTATAGGTGGAGGCTGCCTGACAACCACTGCATCCCTTGTTAGCTACAGCAGGAGGGGAAACCAAAAGCACAAGAGATTTTGTGTATTCACTTCTTGAACACTCGACCCTCCACAAAGAAGACTGTAATAAACCAACAAATAAATAAATTTAGGTAGATACTTTGCAGATTATCTTAATAAAACAGAAGAAAAAACCCCAACCCACTGTGATGCACCTTCTGTAATGATGTGGGACACAGATTTTGCAGGACTCCTCACTTCTCTGGGGGTGCAGACAACCTCACACAAGGCACTGCAGGGCCCAGTGCTGATTGCTCTGAAACCCTATTGCAGATCATCTTTGCTTCCATGGTCTTCTTCACCAACAGACAGCTAGAGGCTGTTGTTTCTAGCCTATCAAATCATTCCATGTTTTTGCTGTTGAAATCAGGAAACCAATTTCCTTTCTACCAATCTCTTCTTCTGTCAAGAAAATACTGACAGAATGGCAAGAGGCGATAGGTATTGCAAAATCTCCCCAACATTTGGGTCCCACATGCTAACTCCAGACTGTTCAGGAAGTGAAAAAGCAGCAGCAATATTTTCTCATGAATCCTCCACTTCACTTTGTCTAGATATGGCTTGGAACTACTTATCAACCAAATTCTTCAGTTTGCCCTATCTGCACGGCAGCACTTGTCACAAATAGAACAGAGATATCAAGAAATACCCACACCCTCTGAGAATATTCACATTTGAGGTGTCATCCATCCACCCACCCCCCATCAGCAGGAAAAGCAGGAAGGTCAGTTGTAGGTTACTGCTTTAATAACATTGCCCTTATTAACATTTCCTCTCCAGTTTGGTTACATTTGGGCAATAAAACTGACACAATCAAGTTAGCATTCAATTTTCAGCTAAGATGGGAAACTGAAATGGGCCCTTTCCAGTGGCATTCTTACACTAAAGTCAAAACATGCATATTGTTCTCTTTTACCATTTACTCTCAATAAGGAGAAGAACAAGAAAATCTGTCTTAAATAACATTTAACCAGTGACAACCACCCGTAAATAGGAAATGTCTGCAAGTGCAGTGCAAGGTCCATCTCTGCACAGAACAGATTGCTGCAGATTAAGAGCCCACAAGCCAATAGGGACAACAAAGCAGCATCAGCCTAGAAACAGATCCAAGAGACCCAGCTCTAGGACAGCCAACACAGCCAGGCCTCCTGCCAAGCTCAGTGATCTGTAGAGCCATCTAGCTCCCAGCATTTCCAACTAGACAGCTAAAAGGGAGAAAGCAGCCTCTTCCCAGCTGAGCATGTAGCTGTTCAAGGTTTGGAGTGCTTGCCACCTGCCCCAGGACCCCTTGGGCTCTGTAGTACAAACAACCCCAGCACACAGCAGCCAAAGTGCTGAGAGATCATGCACATAAGGCATAAACAGTAGGGGCTCTTACCTTGGCTTCCTTCCTGTCTTGTTCCTTCAAGAGGTGGACTCGTGCTCTGAGTCTCCTCTCCAGAGGTGATTTTCTCCCAGTTGCAGCTCATACCTCACTGATTACTCAGTGCAGGTTAAGTGGAAGTATGTGGGTGCCAAGAGGAGCTGCATTACAAGCCAAGCACTAGGAACACCTAACCCCAACAGTGGTGGGTCACTCACACATTTTGTGATCCCACAGAACCTCCTGGCAGTATCACTGTGCCATGGCCTAAGTGCAGGCTTGGAGAGCACAGGGGACTCTACAGCAGTTCTGTACAAACACAGTATGAAAAGTCACTGTTTGTCTTCAGTGTGGAGTGGCAACAACTCTGTACTGGACAGGGCAAACTGTACAGGCCTGAGAGCAGCCCAGGCTGCTCAACACCATCTCCTTTTCCTGGCTTCCTTGCAGGGGTGGAGCACTGAATACAAGTCACCAGCCACACAGGTACCAGTGCTTGCCATGTCCTTAAACAGGAACTGCACACAGAGCTAGTGAGCAAGAAAGGAAACAGAAGTTGTGATGCTGAGTCTCATCTGCCTTCTGTAAAATAAATGGCTGCTAAGGAACTACAAGGGCTGATGGGCTGGATTTTGTAGGGGAAGAGAACTTGTGTGGAGAATTAGATTCTGGAATTAGTGTCCTGCCTGTGACTGTGTGATTAATAAAATGCCAATGCCACATCCATGAGAGGGCACAGAACCAGTCAAACTGTTTGCCATCATCTGTTGTTTGTTAGCAATTACCTAAGCTCAGCAGCCAGCTCACATTTTGCTCAGAGTTCTCTCCAGATCTGTGCACTCCTGGATCCCACACAGTGCAAATCTGATCAGTTTCTAGAATAGCTGGATAATCATATTTCCATCAAATTAGCCAGGGCACATGGTACAGGGTTCGACTTGTCCTTCCAGCAGCTGCTGAAGGACAGCTGACACCTGATCTGGCACAGAGCTGCTGGGGCACCATCAAGAGCACATTCACAGCCTAATACTGCTGGGTGCCATGTGGCTGCAGCCGTTCTGTCCCACACACCGGCCAAAAAATCATCAGAATTGTTCTATTCTGACCGAAAGCAGGGACTAAATCTTGCTTTTAGATACACAACTCTAACAGAAATCACTGTGACCTCGCAGCAAAACCAGCAGAAACCAGAGCTGACATCCCTGAAATTTCTAAGGGTATCATCCAAAACCACCGGGCAAGCAGAACTTGGAGCACAGCTTCGAGTTTATAACCAGGGATTCCACACATCATCCTGAGGGCTGAGGGTACAAAAACAGCTCGAGGGCAGAGGTGGAGTGGAAACAGGTACCCTAAGGGGATGTTTGAAAGCAGGAGGAATTTTACTTACCAGCTCTAAAAAAGGCAGTGTTAGCCAGATTTGGGAACATAAACCAGCACGTGTATCCCGGCTTTGCTGCCCAACCAAACCACCAAATCAAGGCATACACAAAGAGCAGTAACCAGGGTGTTAACAGGTGCAGTGCTGAATGAGTTAGAGCTCCATCAGTGCTGCTTTGACTTAAATGCTCTTTGACTGAAATTCAGGCATTTGCCGCAGCCTCTGCCTCAGGGTAAATGGACACACAATCCAGCTAAAGACATTCCAGCCTAAACTTGAATGAAATTTCCTGTGTGTCGAATTACACACCTGGATTGTTCAAACCCTTGAATAAATCAATGGCTTTGTGAGCAAAGCTCTGTCTCTGGAGAAGTCGCACCTCACCCCTCAGATTCCCCATTCATCACGGGGAGCTTGTAATCCACTCTGACACCGAGCTGAAAATCCTCCTGGCACACCCAGCAGTTTAGTGATGGTTCAATCCCAGACCCAGTCTAAACAAGCCAGCACTGGGTGGTGGTCGGATCAATATTTGCAATGGAAAATCTCGTACAAAAGGACAAACTATATTGTGCACACAGTGCTTGTTCTGAAATAGAACTGGCTGGCTCTGAGGAAGGGGGCTGCAGACATGAGAGAACACTCACACTCAAAGCAGGGAGCATGAGGGGGAGTGCAGTGCATTCCCTTCCACTCTGCAAGGGCACAAATGCTCAACAGCTGCATCTAAAGAAGAATTGTTCTGAAGTTTTAAGCCGAAAACAGTCCATGGAGGAACGTCTTGGGAAACTGGTGAACTTTAACCTTCCCGGGATAAGAATGCTAACCTAAGTGTGAATGGGGAAGCTTTCAATGCGCTGATAGACGTGAGAAATGCTTTGTCTTTAGAGAAGGGCTGCACAGCCTTTCTTGTGTCTGGGTGAGGAAAGGAGACTTAAGTGACAGTGACTTTGTTCTGCTAAGTGGCAGCTAAAAGTTTTACTAGGTCACTGCTCAATTCAGCAGCCACAGGGAAGATTCAAAACCGAAGTGGGAGAGAAGGCATCTAGAGAAATGCATCCTCCATGCTCTGTAGGGTCCTGTGCCAGCTTTTGTACCCACAGCACTTATCAGCACAAGCTCTAAATTTATGTTTCCTCAGTGCATCATTTTTCAATGCTGAAGGTGTAACCATACAGGGGGAAACAAAGCTATCAGGATAAATGCTGGATTAAAGTTTTCAAAAGGGACATTGCACTCAACAGGCAGAAACGCTTCACAGAGTGCAAGGCTACCAGCAACAAGCATGCTTCCCAAGGATGGGGCATTCTCCCAGTCCTGGAAGTACATGCAGTGCTTAGTTCTACAGCATGGAGTGGGAATTAAGTCCTGCCAGTTGCCTGGGAGGTGCTTGGTGAAGGCTGGCACAGGACTCCTCAATGCCACCTTTACCAGAGGTGATTTATCCTTCTACTCTGAGAACGTGACCCCTGCACACACTGATGTGCTGGCAGAGCTGTTCAACACAATTCAGACTCATTCAGGCAAGAGCAGACCTTGCTGCTTCCTTTGTCCAGCTGGGAGAAAACCTTCTCAACTCCATTTCAGAAGTAGTTTTCTAGACCAGACTGCTTTTGCATGCAAGGCATTCTAGATTCCATCACGCCCCACAGCTGCCAGTGGTTTGCTTAAGTGTTTTATTTGCAAGAAGAAAATGCATTCCAGTTCTTCAGTCACAGCCTGATCTAGCAAAGGATTGCTGACAGGACAGCAATCCTGGAAAATGCTTAAATTATTCTTTGAAATGGGGCAGGAGCCAATTTAGTGAAAGGAGCCAGTACCTGAAGCACCACACATCCAAACTAAACCAAAGCTATCCATTCCCTGGAGTGTCAACAGGAAGAGCTCCATGGTCCCACACTGCTGTGGCTCATGTCACCCAGAGCAGCCCAGTTTGCAGGCTTCCCTCTGCCAAAGAAAGAACTTTCAACTCAAAAGCTCTGACATATCTTGTGCATTCAGGGTGAAGAGAAGCAGGTGAGAGAAAACGTGTGGCTGAGTGCATATCACTAGAAAGAAGTGCTGCTTTGCTTGCTCCAGAAGCACCACCAAGCCTCAGGTCCCCAAACCAGAGCTCTGAGAGTCTCTCACTGGTGCAGGTTTATGTTCGTGTACACATTTACACACCTGGTCTTGCTTTTAAATGATAAATAAACTGTACTCTGTGTTCATCTACAGTGTAAATACCCCACACAAAACACAACTGAACTCCTGTCCTGGAGTCCAGACACTGAAAGAAGCAACATCTGTTGCCAGGCACAGATCCAGCAGGGATTACTGCAGTCACAGCAAGGACTAAATCAAAGGCATATGCCTGGACTAAATACCTATTGTGAGCACAAAACCTGTATTGTGAAGGCAACTGCCAGAGAGAAGAAATAAACTGGACAAACTCTCCATCTGATGTTTTCCTCTGCCACCCCAGGCAGCTGCCAGGACATTCAAACATACAGGGTGCAGCACAGGGCCATGGAGCAGCTGTACAGCTGTGCTGTCCCAGCACCTCCTCCTCTACCTAGTAACAAGCAGCCTGTAATTTAGCCTTATTTTAATCACTAAATCTTGTCTTGTGGTATACAGAAGGAAACAACTCGTTGCAGGACCACCTCAGGACTATCCTGTAGGTTTTTTGCAGATCATTCTTTCATGGGGAGATAGGGCAAAGTTTATAGCTACTGCTGTGTAGGGCACAAACTGTGACACTGCCCCATCAAAATCAGATCATACCCAGACTTTCAACAGATCAGCAGCAACAGAATTCTGCTACCTGCCAGTGAGTTTGCTCTCTCCTAATCAGTGCCATTACTGAAGAGCAGCCCCAAAACTGAGATGGACAAATAGCAAACCCAGTTATCACAACAGACAAGAAAGATTGGTGCTGAAGGAATATGAGACTGATGTGCAGGACAGTGGGAAATAGGCTGAGAGTGGCAGCACCTTACCCTCCCACAGCAGGCACAGCCCACAGCACCCAGTGATGCTGCCTCTTCCCAGGGCACTGCATCACATCAGTGCTTTGGCAGAGGAAGCTTCGTGCCCACATCAGTTCAGATGTAGCACAGATGGAAGTTGCTCTCCTGCCTTTTAGCAACAGCCCAAGCACAGATTATGGTTTAAAATGCTGCCACCCAAGAGAGCTTTCCAGTTGCTCAATGCAGCTCCAGAGATCAGCAAGGGAAGATTACCAATACGTGCCTGGAAAAAGGCTGTGGCAGTAAAACTAAGCTTATTATGTGTAGCAAGGAGAGCTGCCCCAGTCAGTGATGGTGGAACCCAGAGCAGAGACTGCAAAAAGCAGAGTAGAGGCTCAGGGGCATTCTCCAAGCACTGCAGGCACCCCAGAGCGTGCTGCTGCTGCAGGACACAGCACACAGAACACCACAGACCCACTGCACTTGCAGACTTGTGCTTGGCAAAAGGATTTGGCTCAGGCCCAAGACCAAGTCAGTCACAAGATGCACTACCTGTACTGTGAAGGCTATCACTGACATTATTATCACAAGTACTTATCTCAAATCTCATCTGAAAGTGCAAGTAACTGAAGAATCTCATGAGCTGTCTTTGCTTTCAAGGCAGAATTTTCTTTTTTCACTAACTTTGTTAAATTGAGCTTGTTAGACCACTTCTCCTCTGTTTAATAAAGCAAATACAGATGATTGTGCCTTACAAGACCACAGTCTGAATGAGACCCTCCAATTCTCATGAGTCTCCTATTAGGGTGCTGAAAGGCAGTAAAGCACAGGACTTGCACTGTGATGTACTTAAGTCACTTTAATAGCAATAAGAAAGACAAAACCCAATTAAAAAAGCCTGAAGGTAATTCTGATCTCCTGTGTTAAACCCCTCTGGATCAGGTAAGGTTTACTGCTGCAGGCAAGCTCCATGCAGCATTCATATATTCACTCAGTCTGAATAATTTCCTGTGCAGTCTGCACTGAGCCCTCTCAGACTTTTCAGCTACAAGATAACCAAGAAGGAATTCATACAGGAACTTAAAATACTCAACACAGGAATCAAGGAAAGAAAGAACTGGAATGAAACTAAGTCATCCCTTGTCCCCTAAAATACACTGTTAGACATGAATGTGTTAATCAGGAACATAAACACTCCTGCCATAATGCAAGCCAAATTAATTTTTTTTTCAGTAAGGGAAAAATAAGTATTTCCCAATGAATCAACCTTATTTCACTTGCTATAATTCAAACACATGATTTGTTCTTTCAAAAGTCACAGAAAAAAAAAATCTTCAAATATATGTACATTACCAGAAATAAGGGGAGAAATGTAAGATTCCCTTTGCTAGAATGGTGACCTTAGAAATTGTGAATACATGTGGATTCTGTGGCCGAAGAAAAAGGGCATTTAATCAGTGATGCTAAAGTTGAAGGAGAAGTGAAAAATTTCTTTTTCAAGCGTTAATGAGAATGGTGCTCAAGCTCCAAGAGTGCAAACTAGCAAGGAAGGACAGGGAAAGGGGCAGTGAGAAAGGTAAAGGATCATAGTGAGTTCAGAGATACTGAGCAGGTCCAATTAAGAGCCAGCCTGGACAGAGCCCACAGGACAAACAGAGCACTACTGAGCAACCCAGAGCAGCTGGGACTGGAAGCCACAGACCTGCAGCACCTGCTCCCAGCTTCACTGAGTCAAACAAAATGTGGTGTATTAGACCTTTTCAAGTCTGTGTTTGGTTGGCTTTTCAGGGGGGAGCACAGGGGTGTGCCAAGTTTGATTCTGCATTTTAGAAAACCCAAACATCACCATAACTTTATTCACACATTCCCGACCTACCACAAACTATGCAGTGCAAGAAGGTCACTGGTTCCCAGAAAAAACTAATTCACAGCAGTTAGAAGTTCAGTTGGGCTTTGTTTAAATTATAAAAAAAGCTGTAAAATATTGAGTAGTTTCCACATTCCAGCACAAATATTCTGCATTTTAAAGAGAAAACAGACTTCCTTCATTTACATGCAAGTACTGTCAAGTCATCTCTACTTCAAAGCCATATCTTCCAGCAAGATTAACAAGCACATTCACTGTATCTCCCCCAAACTATCCTCATTTCAAAGGGTATGTGCAGGCTCATGACTGTGGAGTTTCTTTCTGCCTTGTAGCTGCTAGGAGCTGACCACTTTTTTAAGCAACCTCAGCCTTATTTTGTGCATCACAGGCCTGTCTTAAAACCTCTCCACACGGGTTTTTACAAGCCAGGGTCATCTCAATCTCATTAGTTCTGTATTTACAATATGCAATACAATATGAAGATAATCAAATTCAGTGAGCAGGCTTGCTACTGCAGCTGGGAAATCTGATGCCACAGTCAGGAGGTCTTTGGGTTGAGCCACATTCTGTCCTAAGAACGAAAATTGCAGTCCCAAGGGAGTATAATTTGAAACACACCTTTAGAAGTTACCAGGATTCCAAAGGTACACTTCCACAGCAGTGAAACAGATCTGAGAAAAATCCCCCCACAAGGCACACTGGCCTTAACAACAGACTGCACACATTAGAATTTTCTGAGTGGTATTTCTTTAGTTATTTGAGATTATCTTGATGTCAGTTTAGCTGAGCATGCCTGCTTTGTACACAAGCAACTGGTAAAAATTCTGAACATTCCTGGCTTCTGCAAAGGAGGGACCTGAAGACACTGAAAGTAGGGCAGTGACTAAGCACCTGAATAATGTAAGACACATTAAAGCACAATTAACATACAGCAGTTACAGTAAAGCTATTCATTACCCACTGCTGAGAGGCAACAGATTCTTCCTTAATCGTATGCACAAGATGTTAAACTTCCATCAAAATTCAGCCAAGTTTGTTGTTCTGTGTTTCGCTACTACTGTTTCCAATAAAAAGAAATACAATACAAACAAATTTCCAGCAAACCATAAATACAGATCTATTGAAGTGAAGCCATCCAAAACTGCTGTTTCCACATCAAAGTTTGTGTGCCCAGCACACCCAGACCAAATACATTGGAATCTTAAACAGAAAACAAGACATGTTTATAGGGAGGATATACAGAGATTTATTTAATCAGGTTTACTATTTACAGTTGAGATCACTTTCACATACTACTTTGCTACTCTACATGGCTACATTGTTTCCAAACCAATTGAAGGTCTACAGTCTAACAGTTCACTCAACACATAAAACGCTCTTCATAGAAAAATGAAATATTTCATTATAGAACAGTAGTGCATACATTATACTCCTGAAAAGCCAGCTTGTATTTTAAACCACTAATGTTTGCAAGACTGGATCTCTGAAGGTCAAAACTGCAGTCACATAATCCTAAAATTGGTTAGGTTTTTTCTTTTTTTATTTTTTACAATTTCTTTATATATAAAGTGTACTGGACTTAAGTGTTTTTTCTTTTTTAAAAGTGACACTGGTGAGGGGCAAGATTAAAACACTTTTTCTTCTCAAATTAAATACAGCTGGCTTCCTTTGCACAACTTTGGCCAGAGAAGTTCCATGTAGCGAAGGTTTAAGACATCCTCTCTCTGTATGCAAGAAACAGCCAGTTAATTCTTAGAGGTAATCTACCAAAGTAGGCACACATCCTTTGACTTTCATATCAACCAAATTACACTTAACTTGCAAATGGCTCCGAAATGAGAAAGTTTACTAGCATACTAAAACATTTAGATATATGAATAGCTGGCTAAAACAGTGAAAGTCACAGGTAATCATATGGGTTCGTGTAAAGCTGTTGTTTTTGCCCATCACCAGTGCACAGTGCCCTCATGTCTGAAAGGTGTGCTTGGACTAAGCTGGGGGCAAGAAAGCATTGGAAGTAACCCTGGCCCATTCACCTTCCAAGGAGTGGGGGAGATGGAGCTGCACGTTGGGGTCTCCTCTAGGCATAGGTCCCGCCGGCGATGAGCAGCTCGTAGGCAGGATCCCGACTCCTCCTACATAGAACTATACAGGCACACAGCATGCCCAAGAGCTAGGGGGAAAAACAGAACACAAGCTTGAGGACAAAGAAGCTTCTTCAACCTCAGCACAGACAGCCAGCATGCCTCAAGACTGGACTGAACATAAATGGCAACAAATGACTGCTGCAGGAACCAAAGCTCTTTCAGACCAAACTGCAAGGGCCACAAACTACCCGTTTCTTATGAGATTATCCCAGACATCTTCAACAAAACTTTGTTTTGGTCAGCCTCTTGTATTCTGCCTCGATAATTCAGATTCAGATGGAAGAAGTTAAGATTTTTTAAATGAAAGGTACAGATTTTTAGATACCGTATCTGCTATGGAAAATCCACGTGCAATTCAAATGCATCAGCTTAACTGCTATGAGGAGAATGAGCTTTTCAAAGAGATTTCATAAAACTACCTCTCTGTGAACATGTCATATTGGAAAGCTTAAATCTAAGGCAAATAATTCACAGTGCTGGCATGCTTGCCAGGATTTAGGTCATGATCACCCTGCATCCATTTACAAGACTTAAACCATGTAAATAATCATGGATACAGGGCATGATATTTTAAAGAAGCTGCAAGTTTCTGAAGGTAGAATGAAGACTGCACCTACTAAAAACAGCAGGCATGGTGTTGTGTTCCATGGTCTACAGTAATTGGCAATAGCCTCCAGTAAAGTACAAGATTGTATTGATTTGGTTGCATGTAAAGAAGTTTATTTACTGATGCAAATATTTCAGGTGGCTCCTGTCCTACCTCTGCATTATAAAGCACCTCTCTGAAGGTAAACTGATTTCTTAAAAAAGAACCCATTTCAAAAACACCACAAAAAACCCCTTGGACAGAAAGGAAACAAGAATGAAATGGGTGAGTAGACAATCAAGTGCAGATCTTCCTCACTGATGACAGCAACAGCCCAGTGAAAACAGTACTGGGACAAAAGAATCACTGATCTTTTAAAAATACAGGCTGAAGCAAACATCAGATGTGTAACATTTAAAACTAAATGATCAAACACACAATATAGTACTCCAGTCTGCTGAAAACACAATGTTAAAAAAATCCTAAACGTAAATAGGCAGTGATTAGGAGGGGGCATGATGGAATTCCAGTATGAGCTTTTAATTTCCTGGAAAGGAACAAGCTGTAAAGATCAATACTCTTTGTCTGCAGTGCCTTATCTGTGTTGGATACAGAAGCCAGCTCAGGTTTAAAAATGCACCCCTCTTCACTCAGGTGGTTCCAGCTCACAGACTGACTCCTAAATATGTTATCACAGAATGGTTTGGGTTGGGACAGACCTTTAAAGGCCATCTAGTCAAGCCCTCCTGCAACAAGCAGGGACATCAACCACATCAGGGTGCTCAGGTTGAAAAATTCATGTCAGAGCAAGAGAAAACAAGTTACATGAGAGAATGACTTGTCAGGGACACAGCCCTTGGAAGTGAGGAGGGAATATCTACAATTAAACCCACTTGAGTCAGACTTGTAAAATGGAGAGTTTATGGGAGTTGCCAATGCCTACAGAACTCTCCAGAAGGCTCACAGTCTGCAAGTACAAAAACTTCTTCTCTGCTGTTCAAAGCCAGGATAAAATGAAGAGTATGATGCAGAGCAACATCTCCTTTAACTTTTGCTAGAATTCATTCTAGCCATGTACATCAAATGAATAACAGTAGATCCTGCACATTTACAGTTATTTGCACAAAGACAACCCTGTTCAATGACCCCCTCGAGGCATTTAATTTTTACAGAGTTGTGTGAAACCTCAAACATTCAGGTACTACAGTAAAACCCCATGCAATTAGCTTCTGAGTTATTATTTAAACCATTTATATCCTTTAGGAGGTCTCTGAGCTTATTCCTAGAATTCACTACAAACACACAAGTGACTCACATACCTCCATATTCTCTACAGACATTATTTATTATGTCATTAAAAATATACACCAGCACCTCTAAACATTTTAAGGCATTTGAGTCTGTTCCTCTTTGCTATTTAATATTGTGAACAGCTATTCTAGACATCTGTGTTGAGGAAGGATTCGTGCATCCTCCTCTTCAACAGCTTTCAGGAAAGTTTTGACATCTTCTACAGTAAAAAGGTTTGTTTTGCTTTTTATTAATTTTGGTTTTAATTTGCCTGCTAGCAGTAACTACATTCAATCTTTCCCCAAACCAATTTTTTCCAATAATTCACTGACTGTATATACACGTGTCCTTTGTAAATGATCACCAATCACAAAAGCTGTGTCTCTGCTCCCTCCAGTTTGCCTCCCATCTATTAATAGTTCTGTGGTTGGGACCAGGGAATTATTGCACACTGGAAGATCCCCATGGTAACTGAAACATGAACATACCAAAAATTACTTCTATGCAGAAAAGACTAAGTTGTTCATAAATTTCAAGCCTTGCAAAAACACTCTTTTCAGTGTTTTAATTTTAAAGCAATTACTGAAGGTTAAATTTGTTGACTATAGGCTCTGAGGGAATGAACTTTGAACAGCCTCATTGCATAACAAAATAATCTGCTCAGAAGGGACTCGATGCAGCAAGCATAGGGAAGGTGGCAAAATTCACCAAATGGTAAGAAAAAACATAATTATTCCTCTAAGTTCACAGGGTATTACCCAAGTTACAGCCATGTGCTGAAGGTTACATTCTGTCTCCCTTTGAGTAAGCCCACAGGCCATTTTGTTAAGAATTGAGCCAAGTACATACTTCTATTGTGCATGGCAAAGATGTCAGAACTTATGTCTCAAATTCCAGGAGATAAATAATAGAACAGTTTGAACAGAAGGGTGCAAGCAGCCACACTGCCATTGCAAGCACGTCAGAAACTCTGGGCCAGGGCCAGAAAGGATTCTGATTGTGCTGAATTTTGGGGCAGACCTGTTCCTCAAACTCCAAAACCAAGAATAATGCCTCCTCCTGGGATTCACCTCAGGCACTTTCATATGATACACTTCTTTTTCTGACATAAAAAAAATTTGTCACAGTAAGTATGGTTGTGATAAAGACATTAATTTTCAATACAGAAATACATTTCATTATTCAAACAGACCAAGTATTGCTTTAGCAACTGAAGCTTTAACAAAGACAATGTTTCCTTCAGGAGACTGAGCACAGATCTCACCCAATTTGAAGTTTCACAGCTGAAGTAGTCTGGGTCTGAATAGTTCAACATGACTGCATACAGTACTATGAGTACTTCCTTGTACCATTGAAATATGAAGGGAAACCTATTTTCACAAAGCTGTTTGCAAAATTTTATTTACCTATAAACACACAGTCCTGTGCTTAAATTGTCAGATTTGACAGGTATGTTTTCTGAACTCAAATGCTATTAAGAGCACTAAAGCAACTTTGAAATTAGTTTTTAAGTCTCCTGGGATTTAGCAGAGTACTACACTGCTCTGAGACCATAACACAGATACAGTCTGAAAATAATGTCATTAATGTACTAAGTCTGATAAGTTGATGAGCATTCAAATTTTCAATTTTACAAATATGTTTGGGAGACAGTTCTAGTATTTTTTTCTTCCTTAAAATTTAATAAATACTAATAAACACATAAGTTTATTTACTCAGTTACCTTTTTATGACCAGGGTAACTGTAACAAGGTTCATGGAAGGGTCTCCAGTTTAGAGCCTCTTTGTGTGCTCAAGTCCAGAGCCCAAGGAATCTTCAAGACACACAGTACATGAAAGAGCAAACTATCAAAAACCTTGGTGTATCTCCTGGGTGGTCCTGACATCATTTGTACACCATGAAGCATAGTTAAGCTCTAAAACAACTTCAAGAGTGAGCTGTTTAAAAGTTGGAAATGAAACACGATGCAAATTCTTCAAGTGTTAAATGCCATCAGAAGACATTTATGTTACTTAATACCTAAATAATTAAGTTTTCAAGAAATAATTTACTGTTTACATCAGAGTGGATTACTGCACAACATTCAGCTTGAACAGGAGACACATCCACATTGCAGTGGGAAGTTGTGGTAAAGGGTAATATCTGTATGTGCACACCTGTAATTACCTGCACTGCAGTTTAGATCTAATTTAAAGAAGTTAACAAAGAAAGAATATTTTCTTACCTGAATAGCAGCAAATGCTAGTGCTGCCCAGATGACATACATCATGATCTCCTGAAGCTTCTTTACAACCAGAGCCTCACACCCCTGAAACAAGTAGGCTTCTTATGTATCAATCTGGCACCAAAAACACACCAAAAATCCCCAAAGCATCACACAGGACAGACAGATAATGCAAATACTAAAAAAAAGCAATTAGATGAAAATTACTCACAGATGAAAAGAAGAGGGAGAAAACTCCCCCCCCAGCAAGAAACCACATCTACTTCCTGTTAAAGCAAATACACCCAGGATTTGATTTCTCCTAAAGAAAAGGAGTTGTCAGTGGAAGCAAGTGGCTGTGGCTGCCTTACCTCAGAATAAAGGTCCATGGGCCGGGTCAAGCTGCCAGTGCAATTGCTGAGGGCTGCTTTGCAACAGCTGAGGGGCACACTGTTGTTTTTAGTTTGTTTGAACCACACAGTATTCTCCCAGTCTGAGTAGTTATGGATCCCACAGCAGCGCAGCTGGAAAATCAGACAGGTAAAGAATTCAATTCTAACTGCAACACCAAGAGGACAATATATTATGTTCCATTGCAGAAATGTACTTCAGTGCTACGTATTTGAATACAAGCACATTGACAGATATCTAATGATATAAAAATTTATCCCCCCATCAGCAATATCACAATATTTATTTCAATAGAGTTAAGCTATTTACTGTGCATTCATCAATTCCCCAGATTTGCCAGAATGGAGGAAGGCCAGCTACACAAACCAGCACTTGTGTTTAAGGACAGAAAGGAGCAGATAATCACATGAGTCTCAGTCTCACCTGCCTCTGCACATAGTCAATAGCACGGCTGGCTGCATCAGGATTTGTCCCGTTGTATCCATTGTACACTTTCTGAATGCTGTGGTCAACTTCATCCTCCACCTAGGCAGGGGTAGGAAAGCACCTGCATTAGCTCACCAGCAGAAGCAGCACAGGTTAGGGAACACTATTTTGCTTCCAACTACAGCATTTCAGGAAACCAAGCAAGGTAACTCCCCCTCATCTGAAATCAGCATAATTAGGTGGCACAGCTTCCTGAAGTTTGAACTTGACTTTGGCAAAGATGTCACCAGCTTGCAGCTGAGGGAGAAGAAAAATCCAGGCAACCACCTTCCAGATTTTAGGCAAGGTAGGTTTGCACAGTCTCTCAGAAAAGGACCATGCTTTTCCTATAACAGATGTTTCATGAAGTTAAGGGCTCTCCACAAGAGCACACACTCACTGTTCTACTGTAAAGTTCCAAACCCAAACCAGTAAAACCATCTGGGCTAACTCATTCTCCTTGGGGACGACGAGGATTTTGGGATCAAAAGCTACTAAGCCATAGCACCTACTCTCCTGGTGGCAGCACAGGCAAATTCCCAAAGGTGCCTTTTGGCTGAGCCTACAGTGACCAAGCTCTCTGCTGAGCCCCAGCCTCCCAAGGAACACTGAGGGCAGTACATTGTATACAGCAACATTTACTGCAAGAGCTCTTAGAACTACTGCAAATGAGTCAAGATGCTGTCAAGCACATGTGTTAGAAATGGATGCCACCCAAGAACCATCACCTGTCCCCTCAAAAGGCTTTCTATGATGCCTAGTTTGGAGGAAACCTTTCTAGAATCTTTTAAGTATTATATTTTACTGTAAGCTATTACTTAAATAATACACAGTTTAGCGTAGATAAGCATTTGTGCAATTTTAACATTAGCTCTGATTTTATTTTTCAATCACATTCAGCAGGAATTACATGCAAGGAATGTAATTTTAGGACTGAGCTCTAAGTAGGCACATTCCTCAGATTTGCAAGCTACAGTGGGAAGGTCTTGTCAACACATCATTCCTTTAAATACTTCAATGGAAGAATTTTCTGCAGCAGTAGCACAAGCTCAATTCCACCACCACCCCCTCCTCAAGAATGCTGCCTATTTCAAGATAGGTATGCATAAATATCAATTTAGCCTGCACAGACAACCTGTTTCAGAACAGTTTAAAATCAATTGTTGGATGATTTAACTAATTTGATTTACAACTCCAACTCATAACAAAACAGCTGTTCGATTTGTCACAAGCATTTTAAAATAATTTATTTCACTGCTTGTTTGTGCATCTTTTGGCTTGTGGTTCAATCAGGGCAACATTATGATGAAAACCATGCAAATTTCATAAGATCCAAAGAGAAATCACTAGCTTTAGCTAGCTGGCAGGTTTAATGAAAAATGAAGAGAGCACAGTACCACTTCCTTGAGGCATTATGCTCAATATTACTTGGTACCAACAACTGTTATGACTTCAATCTTTCCTTTTGTTTGGGAGTTTGCACAGTGAACATGAAGTACTTCTCTCACATAATCCAGGTGCCTTTAAAAAAACCAAAACAAAGCTCCCACAGTTTTATACATGCCCTGTCAGAAATCAGACCGAAAGTAACAAAGCACAAAGCTGACTATCCTGGCAAAAATAATGAGAAGGCTAAACAGACTTCCCCTCCCAGTTCACTGACAATTTATTTCTGTTGCACTTGAAAAGAATAGTTTAAGATGCTAGAAACTGCAGGGTACTAGAAAACTGCCATTTTCACTAACAAAATCTGTCTGTCCTTTCCAAAGATTTAAGGTTCAGTTCTCAAATACTGACTTCCACAAACAGCTCAGCATGAGATCATGCTGTCACCAAAAGCAGACTACCTTCCTTCTTCTCCCAAGCTCTGGCCCTGCATTACCTACTGCAGTGAAAAGTGTATGGCAGCAAACCAAAAAAAGAGAAGCAACAGGAACACACAGCTGGATAAGGAAGATGCGTGTATTGACTTTTATCTGCTGAATACTGCTCACTGAAAAAGAGCAAGTTCCTTCAAGATGGGAACATGGAAGAGAGTAAGATGACTACTGCTTAGTCCAGAACAGATCCGTGGTAACTCCTGCACAAATCAAAGTGCACCGCTGCAAGAAGGAAACCATTCAAATCCACATGTAAGAACCCACTTCCTACTCCCTTGGAATTGTAGTGTTTTCCTCAGTGGCTTCTAAGCTCTATTTCCACTACAAACTTCAGAACCCCAAATGATCATCCCAGTTCACTGCCAAGATACCAGAAATCAAATGTAGAGCATGAGAAAAACATATTCTAAGTTCAAGTATGGCCAGTAGAGCACATCTGTTGAAGCAGCTCATTGTGAGTGTTATGCAGCAGGTGTACAACACAAACACTTCAAGGTCGTGTTGTCAGCTCTTTACTCTAAGCAGCCTTCCCTGGACCCAAGCAAAACCACCACTCTTCCTTCCAAGCTGCCTCCCCATTTGTTCCAGGACAGCAGGAGAGAGTAAGGAGGACAGAATACTGAACCAGTAAGACTTGTGCTGTTCATAGGACACAAATGGCCAAAGAATAATAAATAGTAGTATAATAGTAGCTGAACTGTAGTTCAGCTTGCTGGGAACATATCCCTGAGTGTCCTACACTGCAGACATACTCCATGTAACAGCCAAAATGCCTTCTCCAGTCTTTTTTTTGGTGGCATCTCTAATACCATGTAGTGCATTTCTGCTATATATAATGCTGGTAGAAACACATCTAATTTCATTTTTCTGGTCCTGTTTCTTAATTCCATTAAATGAACAGTGGGAAAAGTTGTAGTTTGTTTAGCTATAATCCCTGTCAACAACCTGTATAAAGCTGGAAAATATACATTAACACATTCAATCTATTTAACTTTATTATTATGCAATGCTAGTTTGCACACCAAAACACGAGACAACATTCAAGTTATTGCATACCAAAAAAATATGCCCTATGTTCAAACATTGTGTAGCCTCAACGATTCACAGAGTCAAAGCATAAATAAATTAGAAGACCATCTGGAAAATGTAAAGGTACCAATTCCTGTGACTCCCTTCTACTGTTTAACTATTAATGATATGTTCCAGGTAATTTTTTGCCTACAAGATAGCTCTCTGCATTATGTTCTAAATTTTAAGGTACTGGTATCACAAATTGATCCACTCAGATGTTTGATTTTATTCCCTTAACAAATACCATTGACAGTTCTACAGAATCAAACACAGTAAAGGTTACACTTCTGTATTATGGTCAGAGTTCACAACAAAATATTTACTGAAACTGAGTTCTTACCTTTGCTCTGTAAATGTATCCAAGAACCACGACCACAACTTCGGTGATAAAAACCAAGAGCAAGATGATCACAAACTGTAAAAAACAACCAAGAGTATTTGTGCAAATAGTTTTATTCATTTGCCTAATGAAAGCCTCCATGCAGATTTTTCTATCTAAAGTTATTTTTGAGGCAAGGTTTTGATTTAACAGCTAATTTAATGCAGGCACTTCAATTGACCAAACAAGCCCAGAATTCATTCAAGAAACTTTAGGGTCCACAGCTTCACCAAGTAATAAGAAGCTGCCCAGTCAGGCAAGTCAGGCTGTCATTAGTACTGAAAACACCATACTGGAGGTCTTTAATTGAGAGTTTCTTTCAATCTTCTTTGTTAGATGAATATGAATGTCTCATCAAAGAGGCTACCTAGGGAGTTACTTGGAGTGGTAGATGGACTAAGGGAATGTTTCTTCAGATTAAGCTCTGTAACAACTGGCAAAGACAGCAAGCTATGCATTTGTCTTGCAATATTTAACAGTGCTTGTAAACGGAACTGTTAAAGAAGTCCACACAAGAAAAGAAGCCCCAAATCCCCCTGTGGGGACAGTTTAAATCCCAGCCTCTCTTCTTGCCTACCTAGTTTTCAAGCCAAAATTACAGTTCAAATACTTGGAGACACACAGCATGAAACACTGCAGACCAAGTGTCCAAAGTAAGCCATGAAGAACATAATCAGGCATTATGACAACACTCAGTTAACCTTGATGCAAGACAACTCCTGAATCACTTTTCTCTCCCTCCAATTCAGCTTTTCAACCACAACAGATAAAAGTGAGACTTAAAAACTTATGACTTAATCGTATGGTTTTACATTTTTAAATGAGATTACCACAGTTCTAAAAAAGGTAAAACTGAGACGCCTTCTGCTGCTAGAACTGTTTAACACCTTTATTCAGAACAGAAAACTGAAACAAGATGTTCCTAACAAAATCGAGCAGAAAACTTTTAAGGCCACGATTAGCAAACTTTAAGTGATATTTTAGCAGAAGCCAATATACAGCAGGCCAGGAGTCTGTAAGAGCTCTGCACTTACCGTGGCCAGTCCACAGCGACTTTCTCGGATGGTAGCACAGCACCCAATAAGTCCAATGATAAAAAGCAGTGTTCCCACAGCTATGATGATAACAGCTGGAATTAGGGTGTAGACATCTTCAAAGAAGTGATCATAGTCATCATATGTGATGAACACATAGGCTCCCACGTAGCACAGGATGCCTGCTGCTGCCTGCAATAGGCACAAAAACATGGTGAGTTCCTTGGAACACCAGGCCCTTCCTCCAGCAAGGTAACAATCATTTTACCAAACACCATGAAGTATTGTTCCTCAGAAATTCTGCCAGTGAATCTATGTAACCTACTGTTTAAATAAAATAGATATATACATCGTAAACTTTAGCCTCTGCTAGGGAAAAATTAACTGCTAGAAAGAACAGCATTTCTGAAGGATTCCCAGCACTGGGAAAATCCGATTTCAACCAGAAAGCAGGGAGAAACAAATACAAACCACCAGTTATTAAAAGGTAGAACCAACTACCTACAGAAACATACCATAAACTTGCAATATTAATGTTCTCAGGACTGTTGAACAAAATGGGCCCTTTTAAACAAACAAAAAGTCAACTTAAAGTTACTACAAAATAAGCCCTGGAGGATGACTCTGCAACTAGGTTGATTTTAAACAGTAAAACAAAGCTCTTACATCAATCTGCCATGACCTTGCCTCCCTTACAGTTACAAGGATCCCCACACATCAATACCTTCATTATCTTTAAGCTGAGCAGACCTAGTGAAAAACAGACAACTGTTGCTTCATAACTAACACACATTTATTTTTAAATCCAAGAACCTTATCAGTTTGTGCTTTACAAATGTCCTTCCTTAACCATCCTCACACTTGCTGCAGAAGGAATATCAATTTGCAACGATTGACAGTATAATCTGAATGGTTCACCACAGGCTTTTCCAGCACCCCAGTACAAGGCTGAGCTAAACCAATGCACTCAGAAGATGCAGTGGCTAAGCCATGACCTGGGGAATTTCATCTTGCTGTGAAGGGCAGTGTCCCTATCACAAACCACTCCTGGACACCAGAGCTCAGCTGCAATGTGACTGCAGCTGCACTCTGAGGGAGAGCACTGCAGGCTGCCCCAGCCCAGGGTCCCACTCACCAGCCTTACAGCTGCCCCCTCACAGCACTGTGAAGAGGGGCAGACACACAGAGCTCGTTCCAGCAGCTGTAATACCACAGGGCTGGATTGGGTACTGTAGAATCAAATTCAGTCTAGGAGGACATAATTTAGTCCAACTGCCTGTGCAAAGCAGGGTCAACAACTAATTCAGATCAGGCTCCCAAGTCTTGGAAGTCTTCCCTGGGAAGCCTGTTCAGAGTGGCATAGAACAAGACAAGCAGTGAGACAAAAGGTAACCAGGATTTCAGCCCTGAGGTACTGCAACTCCTTTCTATAAAACAGCACTACACAACCACTACCAGAATATTACTTTATGCATGGAATATTCCCTGCAGCACTTTGCTACAGAAACAATATGTCAAGGAAAAAGTTATTAAGAGCCAGCTCAAAAGTATCATCATCTGCATGGATCTGAGCAATACATTTCACCTCTCTGCATCTCTTTCTGCAGCAAAGGTAATTGTGTGCTCTGCAGGAATCTTAAAGGCATCCAGGAGGCTCACATTCATCCAAAAGAAGGTGCTATGTAGACACAAGGGGAGGGAAAATTGAAAATTCAGTAACAAAGCCCAAGAGCAAGACATCTTTTCCAGACAAGAGTGAAAAAGCTATTGCAAAATCACCCCTTTGCACAGAAGATGTTGAAATGCTAATCCATCTGTACAAAGCCTGCCATATTAGGTACAACACGGCAAAATGCAGACACACACTTTCTGTACACAAAGCAAAGATTCAAAGTAGTGTCACTGAACAATGGAATTACATTAACTGTTGCCTAGCAATGAAGCCTGTGAATGGCAGGCCAGTGATGTAATCTCCTATTTCTAAGAACTAAAATGCTTGTTAGAAATATGGTATGTTACAAGGTGGCAGATGAAAAACCACAGCTGCAGCTGGCATCAGGCACAGAATATGTACCACAAAGCTGAAATCAGAACCATTCGCGAACTCCTTTGTCCTTCTTTTGTTGTAATTTAATTGGCTCCCTCCTTGTTTGAGAAAAATCTGGATCATAAACTGTGTAAGCACATACATATGAAGAATGTATTTAAAGTAAAAGTAGTTTAGCCTTAAAAGAAAAAATCAAGTTTCTCTACAGATGTTATCTTTCCTTCCCTACTTCAAGAAGCGCATGCATTTTAAGAAACTTTACTTTACAGTGTTTAGACTAGTCAGATTAAAAGCTGCCTGGTTTGAAGACTTCATTAAATCCCTTCCACACATGGTACAATAACAACTAATCATCTGTGACAGCACTGGGCCTTAGGTTTTGATTCTGAACAATGCTGAGGAGCTGGTGTTTCTGAAACAGCCACTGTCCCTGTGATGAAGTGACCGTACTCTTAAGAATTACTGCTACTACCTCTTCAACAAGTAATCTGCAGGGGGAAAGTCCTGATAGGAGAGGTACCTGCTGGGGCTTGCACAAGGTTTAAAACACATGAAGACTAAAACTCCTTCCCCATGCATCACAGCTGAACACTGTTTTTGAACAGGTACAAGACTCAATCTATCACAGAGCAATGAAAACAGCAGCACTACCCAGTGAGTTTACACATAAACAAGTTTGAGACGTCCTCCCTTACCCTTTCACATCACAACCACTGGACACATAATGTTTAATTCAGTCTGCTCTAAACTGGGAAGGGGGGAGGTCTCTGAACTGTTTTAGCTGGATGAGAGAAGTGCTTTTGAAGCAAGCCTTTTTGCTCCTCTTCCGACGATTTTCACTTACTACCTTCTGGCCTGCACCACTGAACAGTCTTAGGAGGGTGCAACAGAACTCGCTTTGGATGAAACTAAGCCAGAGGACAAGCTCAGTTCCTGTGCTGACTGCTCAGAGGTGTTCAGTCAATGGCACTGCACTGGCCAGAGGTCCCTCCCTCTTCAGAGCTCAGTAGTTCCAACTGAGGTCCTCAGCACACAGGACAGTGTCACCCACTGCTATAAATAACATACAAACACTGTGACAGACAAGACAGTTTTAACCATACAAAGTGTGCAGTCAATGCTGAGCAGGGCTGCACCAGTTAAATACACATTTATTACCTGCTGCAAACAAAGTACAAAGTTGAGAACATGTGCTTTTTTTAAAAAAAAAAAACCCAAACCAACTGACTCTCCCTTCCCCAAAAATCAAACAACACACCCCAAACCACCCAAAATAGTACCACGTGCTTAAACCATCTATCTCAAAATAGGACTCATCTAAGGAACCTGAAGTCTGCATTACAAACACACACAAGGATAACTTAAAAAAAATCCAGATCTCTATGTTTACTATTCTGCAGAGTAAATAGAAAATCGCAAAGTCTGAACTTATGCAAGTCAAATACACTTGAATAAAAAGCTACCGTGTTTACAATCATGTATTTCCCATCATTAAATGGAAGCCAAATACATGAACTGCACACAGTTCAAACAAGTCTTTGATAAGCAGAGCTTGAAGGAAGAATTCTCCAAGTTAATCTGCTCAATGCTCTGAATAGAGATGGCAGCATTTCCTGAATCTATGCCAGGTCACATGCAAGTTCTAGGGACATGACTGGTTATTCAGCATTCACACATCCTTTTACAGCTGTCTGAATCTAACTCATAGCTCTGAACCTGAAGCAGCACACTCATTTTAGGATGAATTAACCTTTAAAAACACTGATATCAAAGTACAGTCAATGAAGACAGCTCGCTGCAAAAGGCTTGAGCAATTCAACACTTTTAATCAGAAGAAGTTTCAAAGATATGTAAGACCTCACAGTTCAGGAAAAGGTTGATATTGCTTTGGCTGGAACCTCTACAGAATTACCAAAAGCTCAACAATTATGCAAAGAACTGGAGAGAAAGCTGGAAGATCCAGTGACACAATGATAAGCATCACACAGCATACTCTAGGAAAGCTCACTTGAAAGTCGAGGTTCATTGAGTAACAGCCTCATAAGCTCACGGCTGTTTCACAAAGTCAAGCCCTGAGGTGTACAAGGCTGTGCACTGCTTAGCTGCACCTTGAAACAGTTTCAGGGATTTTGTTTGCTTGTTTGTTTTCCAAGTAGGCTGCAAACACACACCAAGAACTGTTTTCACATTTCCAATAATGCTCACACGTTGCAGTAGTTTAAAAGCCAAAAATTACAGCTGCCTAAGCTGATGAATGTAAGATACTTAAACTTGTTCCGTTGATAATTTATTTATCAACCATGGGCACTGCAGCTTCATTTACAAGCCAATGCTTCCTTACACTACCCTAATAATGTTACTCCCAAGGAGATCTGATCAACACTTGTGTCTTCATGCTTTCACTCTTCACCTTGCTGCGGAATTTTCATCACTTTGGGACCCCACAGAGCAGAAGTTCTGAATTTCGTTTGTGGTACCAATTCAATTAATTAGGCCAAAGAACAGTATTTGTCCCTTTAGAATCTACATTTTATTCACGTTTTTAAGAAAACCACAAACACTCTGAACAAGAAAATAAAAGTGGCAGCAAAGTACTGTATCTTAGGAGAAAACATAACTGAATTCAATTGATAATTAGGCCAGAGAAGTAGTTCACACTTTTGGTAAGGACACCTTATAAATTCCTCCTGCTGCTGCCAACTTTGCAACTGCTGATTGATAAATGATGATAGCAACACAGACACCACTCTAAACCAATGATCCGTTCCACTATGGAAATACCTTTCAAGCATGGAACTGTTAACCACACTTACGATATATTCTGGTAGACCATCTACATCATCTTTGATCAAAAGAAACAAAGGAAAAAGTAAAAAAAGCCTTTTACACTAACAGACCTTTAGCTTTTCTGTCTGGATCCTGTCCTAAGACCATTTTCCCAACATGTGTATTACTTTCCTCATGTTAAATGTAAGTGTATCTTTGTTCTCACTGCCTTTCTAATAAGTTTTTTAAAAAACAAAGCACACGTATACTCCAGGACAGATTTTTGACAGTCTACAGTTATATCAGTTTCATCCTTCTTAACAGCTAATTTTCTTCACACGTACCAACTCCTGAACACTTCCCATCCACAAGCAGGACCACTGGCTTTCTGGCATGCCTCCAGATTTTTGGGCTTCTTAAAACAGTACCTTAACAAGTGGGATTTTTTCCACATTTCTCTATTATTTGACTTCTACTGGATTTGAGACATTTTTGTTTCTTTCCAACACTGGAACTCATAGCCTGATTACTGTCATAAAAGGAAGGGGATGATGAAAACTTTCAAGTCTTTCTTATAGCTTTCTGTTCTTCAAAATCTATTTCCTTAACCTCAAAGGCCCAACAGGATTTCTCTGGAGTTTATTTTTCTTACAGTCTTTCCAACACGTCACCGCTGTGCATCTGTCTCTCCACTCCCCTCCCAAACAAACCCACACCCATACTTGATATTTTCTCTGCTTCCTATGAAATTGATGCATAACCATCTTAGAATCCAAAGCTTTCCTGACACTCTTCTCTCTGTTCTCATCAGTAATAATTTAACTTGAACACTGAGCCATAACTGTCTTACAAAATCCTTTGGGAGAAGAAAGACAGCCAATTCCATTCAGCTTTGTAACACAGTTAAAACTATCTTAAAGGCTTATAAAACAAGCAAGCCCTGTAAAATGCAGGCAAGCCAGACTGCTCTGTCTGTACTGGGCACATTTAATTCTGTAACAGCATGCCCAAACACCTCAAATTCAAAGGCTTTTTAAGCTAAAGCTAAAGGCTGAGCTAGGCTGCTTTTGCATTCGGCATTACATATTTGAAGTGCCACTAATTGCAAGATGCAGCACATCTGCAGATTTGCACCTATTTAGTCACCAGGGCTGTAACTTGAGCTGGTGCTCTACTGTTTCCAGATTCCTTGCTCTGCACAAGAACAATGATGATCACTCTGTGCTTCAAAGCTCACCAGGTAAAGTGATATTACAATTTCCTTGTACTATTCACGGGTATCACATTTAGCTTTGCAACTTGGTTTTGTTAGGTATGAGACAGACTTTTAAGCTCAAGACCAGATGCCAAAAATCCTGAAAAATCCCAGACAAAGACCCGAAACTCATCCTGTAAAGAAACATGAACGACACTACCATGTTGCTTAAAAGCAAATCAAAATATTACTAAAATTCAGGACCTGGCCCATGTTTGCCATCTGAAAATCCATATTCAAATATTGTAAGAAAAATCCCTCAGAGGGCATAACACTTCAGAGTCTTAAATTTTTTAAATGCACAGGATTTCAAACCATTGCACAATCCTGAAGGTTACACTTGCTTCACACTACCACAGAAGCAGAAAATATTCAATTTTTACATCCAGGAGCAACTGGCATTCAAGACAAAATGGTTTTGGTCAAGTAATCCCTGCAAAGCTACCTTTGGGATCATCCATCAATTAGAGTCTTTGATCACCAAAGAACTATCAAGAAGTTTGTTCTAAAGTCCAGATCAATAACTTTTCTCAAGCTCACAATAAATTAGAGAAATTACTGGGCTTATTCCTATGTGTAAGAAAAAGTGAGCTCTACTTTTCCTTTCTACTACTAAATTTTAATGAATTTTCTCATTGCTTCATTTTCTTTGTTTTTTTTCTTACCAGAGATCCCAAACCACATTACACACACATTGCTGCAGCTCCTCTAAGAAAATGCTCCATTTCCCATCCTCTGGTCCCTGCAGTTGTGGTGAGCACACCCAAGCTGTGCAGGGAGCACAGATTTGTAGAAAGATTTGTGCTCTACAGAAGCAAAGGCTTGAGTCTTCTCTAAACAATCATACCAAGAATGTTTTATAATGAACTGTCAAAGTAATGATTTCAAGCCAGCTAAATACTACAAGAGCAACTTAAATAGTTTGCAACTACTGAGTTGGAAGTATTGTAGAAGCAGAATTGATTCCTTTTCTCAAGGAGAAGGATAAAAACCTCAGCAAGCACAGAATATCTGGCACTATTTTAGCAGAGCAGGCTGTCAAATCAAATAGATTCTCTGGGAATATAAAATAGACAGATTCTCTTTTCTGAAATAAGGCTACATGGAACTCTGAATATTTTATCCTTCTATCCTATGAACTAAACTAAGATTGAAAACATTTCCTTAGTATTTTTGTCTTCAAACTAGTTTCAACTGAATTATGCAAGTCACATCATGTAGCCTTAAATTACGGGCACACAAACACATTTGACAGCAGTCTTTAAGTATTTTTCCAGGTAAACATACTTCCTTCTCTTTCAAAATTATGCTGACTTTAAATTTAGGAGGTTTCCTGAAGAACCTCAGCTATTCTCAAATACTTCATTAAAATTTTTTTTCCAATTAGTGATTTTTAATATTTCATCATCAACAAAAACTATCTTTATAATCAGCAAGATAGGAGTTCCATTATTTTATTTCCAGGCTGTATTGTCTTTCATATCACCATTCCTTCCTATGCAAGGGAAATGGGTCAGCATCCCCTAAATGAACATGAAGTCACCACCAGACCAAATAAATCTTATGCAAACTTAAGGTAATGGTCAACTGAAGGATTGGCTTTCCTTTGTAATTTATCATATCTACTCAAAAATTAAGTCACAGCAGTAAGACACTAAGAATCATATTAATCAGATCAATATTCCTCTGGTCTAAGGAGGGCAGGTTTTATCTGATGCTTCTTATCAATGCATTTCTTGGTAAAGTATTTTTGACCTTTACCACTCTTTGACAAATTATCCAAAACTCAAGCACATGTTCCAGACAAAATTTACATTCTCGTGCTCTTTATGACACTGTTTTCTTACAGAACTGTGTTTCAAAAGCAATATGGGCACCTACAGAAGATGCACTCAATGCTCAACATCCCTGCAAATACAACTCAGCTGAACTGTCAAAATACCACACCAAAAATGTGGAAAGATGAGTAAAGTCTATCCAGCTTTCTACATGATAAACCAGCACCTGCCCTGCTGTTAGACAGCTTCCACAGCCTGTTTTCTTTAAAAAACAAAAGCCCTGTAGTAATTACCAACATTCAAGAAAGCTCAGTTAATGTAAGAATTTTACACAGTATGAAACAAGTTTTCACAAGACAATAAATGACTTTTTATAGTGTCAACTGAAACTTAACAAGCAGCAAGACTCTTCAAAAGGAGATGAACTTGCAGAATCTAAATCAGTAGCTGTAGATGGTGAGTGGCTGTGACCTGTCAGCAAGGCCTGACCTGCCTTTTTCAGACTTGAAAGGAATTTGTAGAAGTTAGGACCTAGACTCCACAGCATAACAAACACATCTCTGCTATTTCTTTACAGCACTGATAATTTTCTGAACATCTCAGTCATAAGACAGACCTAAAATCTCTCTGAACATTCGCATCCTCCCACAAATAACAGACCCACGGGACAGGGAGGATGTTATAATTCCCTGTGTAGTCACAACTTGCTTTTCCTACAGGTGACCATGAAGACAGCGATAACACACAAGACTTCTTGAGAGGGAAAATGTACAAAAGCAATTAAAGGAGACTCCATAGTTACTTGACCAATTATAGGCATTTGTCTATTGCCAAATCTCAGGGGAGATCCAAATGATCTAATTATCAATATTGGCACTACATAAGAATGACAAGCAAAAGATTTCTCCAACAGCACAGAAGCACTTACTTTGCCAACTAAATGGGCACCAAATATTAACACAGACAGCTCAGTCAACAAATGAGCCATTGACTATAGCTAGAAAGAAAGGAAGATCCTGATTTCTTTAACCCTCACTTTTCAGAAAGCCTGCCCCATTCTGCATGCAGCTGATGAGCTGCAAGGTTGTTTCAACACAAGCAACCCAGTCACTTATCTGCCAAAAAACTATCAGCACAAGCTGACTCCTTAGGCTGGAGGTGGTTTACAGAATACAAGATTGATGACATTTTAATTTGACATGAAGGACATCTTATCTAAATACAATCTGTCCATTTTCAATTAAGCCAACTTTGTCTCAAAAGAAAAGTAATCAAGAATTGTAAAGCATGAAGTTCAGCATTATACAAAGTAACTCTGACCCCACCACTGTATGAGATGAATAATTGCAAACTCCAACACGCAATTAAAATATTAAATGCAGCAGATAATGAACAATATCTATCACTAAGCTTCTGGAGCAGGGGAGAAACTGCACACAGAACTTGTGCTCATGTACTCCAGAGCCTCATTTATATCAGCAGCTAGAGAAAAATCTACTTGAAGGTGCCATGAAGAATGCAGCTCACAAAAACGGCATCCAGTCAAAAACTTTCAAGTATGACGTCGGAGCCATTAAAGAGCTTTTAAAATGCCACTTGCAACTATGCATGTAACAAAAAGCCACACCCAAGAAAGCAGATTCCAGCCTTAGGGCTGCACTAAGAGATTGATGTCACTACTCTTTACTTTAAAGACAAAGAATGGAGCCATGCAACTCAGCCAAAATTACCACTTAAGGCCAAATATGCCTCACCGTCACTGCTCCTCTCCCAGAACCGCTGTACAGGCAAAGACCGGTGAGAAAGCACAGATCTGCAACTTCCCTGACCATGATTTATTTCCAGGTACCCTTAATGAGCATTCCTTTGAAAAAATTCAGACAAAACCAGTAATCCTGTAATGCTAATAAGATTTTATACGACTTTCAATAGTAAACGAGGCAGCTATATATAGCTACACTTTCAGGTTCCATCAGCTTGTTACCCAGTATTACTTTTTCAAAGATGAAATCTCTGAACAGCTGGGACAACAGATATTCTGCTCCTGGAGCTGGGATTAGAGCAGGAAAAATGCAGTACCTAAATACACAAAGAGAATCCTCAAAAATCCACAGACTATTCTTTTATTTGATTTCGTTTATTTAAGAGTTACGCTGCTCTGACAAGCCAATTGTAACAGTGGACAGAATGCCAAGCTGGAGCCTGTATGCCCACCCTGAGAAAGGTCACTTACAGTAACCTACTGTCCTCCTTTGTAAGCTTTTGTCTTACTGTCAGCTGTGGGAGGCTTCAGCGACGCATAAATACTACAATGCTGCCGTGCCTAGTGGAATACGTGAAGCATAAATATATAAATAGGCATGTCCTGATTTTGTGTTACCAACAGCAGGAGGAAAACGGTGCCCAGCACTCACCGCCAAGTGTTTGGGATGCCCCGCAGCGGGCGGCCAAACCCGAGATGGCCAGGAGAGAGCTACAAAAATCAAACTGGCTACACAAATTAAACTGCCAGAGCCCTGAGAAGCTCAATAACGTAACAGAGAGAGCTGTATTCGCTTACACAAGAGCCTCTACCCCAAAATCCCTAAAGCTCGTTAGAGCTTCAATGCCAGGTTCAGGCACCAGGTTCAGCTCCCCCCGCCCTGGAACTCGGGGGAAGGACTGCGATGGAAGGGACTACGCCCAGCACTGAACCCCCACACCCCGGGAAGGGGCTCAGAACACCGGTTAAACACAGAGAGTTTAAATACGAACTGAACCGGTAGGGGGAGAGGGGGGGGGGGGGGGCTCCCGGCTCCTGAGCGAGGCCCGCAGCGCTCTCGGGGGCCAGGCTCTGACCTGGAGCCGCAGTCGCTCGCGAGGTACGGCCGGACTCACCCAGAAGATGAGGTTGAGGAAGACGAGGACGGTCTTGGAGGAGGTGATGCCGCACTGCCCCATGGCGCCCCGAGCCCGGCCCGGCCCCGCTCCCTCAGCACCGCC